>JADLZN010000159.1:0-243411 GCA_018155175.1 Sinocyclocheilus anophthalmus
GTAGCGTCTCGACCAAGCTGACACACTAATTTTAATTTGATTTAACAAATCTTATTCATTAGGTTAACAAATCGTCAAAGTCCCCTCACTCAATAAACTGGATGCCAAGATTTCTGCTGAACACCATCCCCCACCTTGATCACAATGACAACTAATCATGATATCACTGGATTTATGACCCCCCAGGAATGTGAGAAGGAAAGCCCACTCTTTGTCCCAAGGAAAAGAAGAGTAGAAATGGACTGTGTTCTAGTAAATTCATAGAAAAACCGTTATTTGAAAGAACACACATATTTCTTCAGGCCATTGAGGATATTATTGTCATTGTGTATTTTGTCTTTGATATTTTTAGACTATTTTAGTATGCTTGTGAGGGGACCCATTACTGATCCTCCCTTTTCACTATATGTAAACTTACCTTGTTTAGTATCTATGAATTCGCCTTATGATCGAAACAAGCGTGTATATTATTTGTTGGTACATAGGCAATATATATTAGGGCCCTGAGAATCGTTAATAATTTCGATTTAAGTCCATTTGAAAATTACCATGCGGGCGAATAAAAGGGGGGGGTCTTAAACCCTCCAGCAATTGCCACCTCCGCTCGGAAATTCCATTTTGCTCATGGGACAAGCCCATCTTGAAAGGCGGAGAACTTCTCCGACCTTAAAGGCCCGGCTCAAGGGACCCGCCCCAGTCGGTGGTTCGGTCATTAAGCTAAGAAGATGTGAGAAAAAAAAACGCGTCAGATTATCAAGCAGTGTGCCAGGCCTTTCTTCGGCCTTGTCCTTTCCGTTCTTCAAGTTACTCTGACGCAAACTGTTTCTTTCTCATCAACCAACTTCAGCAAAGATCTTGGGCCTTAAAATTGCATCAGGAATCTATTTTCAGACAAACGAGACTTGCAAGTATCAAACTTAGTCATATTAATTGATACATTAAGTATCAGTTACACCTTTCTACAAGGTGTGTTTGAACTCAGAATCTGACGTATCCCTGACGGCTTTGATCTGTTGAATATACATGCAAAGTGTTCCATAAAATCCATTCTTTATGCCTCTTTCTATGCTGAGTTAAACTTTAACCCATTCCTATACCAACTGTATGCGTGTGTGGGTGTGTGTGTGTGTGTGTGTATGTTAGATCAGTTTATGTGTTTATGTAGTATGTTTGACTAGTTTAAGTGTTTATGTAGTTATTAAAACCTTACTTGTATCACACTTGACGTGTTCATGGTTTACTCATAACCGGAGTCAATAATCACGCAGATTTAGTTACAAACTTATAGAATTGTACATTAAGAAGGTTATTTCCTTTAACCAGGAAATGAACGTTCTTAGAATTGACAAACAGTTGACACTGAGAGGTCAAGTAAATATCTACAGTGGATCTAAAATATGAATAGTTAATTATAACTAGTTATGGTTAATTATTCATATTTCCCCATGAGCTGATTCGCTACAGATTTTGGTGGAGAGAATGCGGGCATGATAAAACGAAAGTTATGAGTTTAAACACTGGAAACTTAAAAGTGTGTGCTTGATAGCCAAGGTTAAAATAGGACGTGACTTCAGATGCCAGGTTGTGTCCCTATTTGCTGGCTTGTTGAGATGCAGATAAAGTGGGGGGTTGAATTGGTACCGCTATTATAATTGTGAGAGCTTTATGTATTTCATGCTTAATGGCATCTGTGTAAGGTTAATCTGATTTTAGCAAAGAAACCCTAATTTCAGTATTAAAGCATAAATCTGTCTTGACAAAGCATAAGTCTGAATCTCAGCTCAGCGGCATGTCCAAACTGTACCATAATGTAATATGCTTTAGTGAAGAAATCACAAAATTGCAGTATTGTTTAAATTGTTTCTTTGAAGAAGAAAACTCAGTACAGTTATATCAAGGTAGATGGGAGCGCTGCTCCCCTTTCTACAGCATAAAAGCCTTATAGTTATAATTAGATTTGAAGCAGCACTTCATCTAAACTTTTGACTGTACTATATATATAGCCGAGCATACGGTGGTGTACTGTGTTCACTCGTGAGTGAATAAAGGTGTAATACTGGACTAGTACTCATATCGTGAGGCAAACATAACTACATATATGTTTAAACCGGCTGTAACTTAGGGTAAACCTGTTTTTTTATTCTTTAAACAAGGGCAAGAAGTTTATTGTTGCATTAGAGAAGCACTCACCGAAGTGCTTATGTAATGCGACAAGTCTTGAAGGCTGAAAGCACCATGTTCTAAAACTGTGACTTTTTAAAATAGACAGACATTAAACTGTGTTAATTGCACTGGCATGAATTGGTTACCGTGACAACAACTTGTCCCAGGAAGTGCTAACGTCACATAGCACAAAACACCATGTTGTAAACAAACCATGAAGCAGCTAAGCTAACACGACTTAGCATAGTTTCATTTTAGGCTAAGCTACCAAATAGCTTTAACAATTAGGGGTTAACACTCTTTAATTGAAGCTCTTAAATACAGAGGTGGTGTGGCAGTGTGAAGCTATTTGAATGACCAAATCCCTCGTTTCTGATTTTTCCATTACTCTTCCTTCTTTTTCTATGTTTCTCAATATTCAATTCGTCTCAGCGAATTTAACTAACTAGATGTATCCTTCCTGAATGCTATTGCTTAGTTAATAGTTAATTAAATCTAAATTTAATTAAATTTGAACTGTTTATCTAGAGAAGAATTATTAAGTTATTGGGTGCTTTTAGTAACACACTAATCACTAGTGCTGCTATTTGTTCCTAATATCAGATTGATTACCCTGTTTTATTAATAGAAGTCAGCTAATTTTAAATCCATTTACATGTTATGCCCCCTTGATGTTCTCTCTGAACCTCAAAAGGAACCAGAGACATGTCTATTTTTGATTTGTTTATTTTCAAAAAAAAAAAAAAAAATAGCATAATCTGAATAGACAGCTCTCCGTTCCTTCTGCTTTTCCCTTTCTCCTTCATACCTCAGAGATTAAGCTTGTTTGGGGAACCGTCAGTAAATTCTGAGTGTTAATTTGACAATAATTTGACAGTAGTCTTAAGTCATCAATCAAAATCCTGTTTACGCCCTTTTCAGCAAAACATATGCTGACAAAAAAAAAATATTTTAGCATTCACACTCTGTTTTGATCTTGTAGTAGTCTCTAGCCCTTACTCTCAACACCAGTGTGTCAAAACGTTGCAGATGCTCAGACTAACTGCCCAGAATGCAGAACAGAGAGGGCTGGCCAGGCGTCGTGAGGAAAACCCCCTACCCAGGGCCGAAGACCACCTACTGAGCCGAAAGCGGCTGGACGCGGAGAGGGGTGTGCCTGAGACTCAGGACTCGGGCGAGAGTTGTTACAAAAAGCTCGCCAAGGTCATCATCTTCCTGGCCCACAACCTCGTGGGTCTGAAACAGGAGGTAAATGATCTCAAGCAACAGATCACAGCGGTAGCCCACAAGGACCCCAGCAAAATGGAGTTACAGGAGGAAATCAATAGATTTAAAAAGGCTCTGACAGCTGCTGAACAGCAAGAGCACCTGGAAAAGGTAGCCAGAAAGGACCTGGAAAGGAAACACCCACACAAAATTACTATTTAAAGCAGCAAATTCTGAGCTCTTAGACAAAGTTGCCAGAATTGAGACTCCAGCAGCTGAACAACACTCAAGACAAAATTGACATGGTCCAAAGAGAACTCAGGGACTCCTACAGGCGGCGAAAAGAGACGCATTGGGAGAGACACCCTACTCCTGCATCCTCATTTCAGCCGTGCAAACTCCCTCATATGCAACAAGCTACGAAGGGGAGAGCCAACACTTTCTGCTTAACAACTGACAGAACAGAACTGTAATACTTCCAAGCATCCCCGCAGCAGCGCATGATGTGACCCCCAGAAACTTTGACAAGCTAGCCAGAAAAATCCCGGCATTCACATTGCTGGGGAAACAATAGTTCCTCTTCAGGCAGTACGAGCAGTAATTTAGAATGGTGGAGTCGTTTTTAAACATTGCTTGCAAGCAGACCCAGTAATCAATCTTATGTGTCTGTCTCATAAGTTAGTAACTTCTTCTCCATGCGCATACCAGTTCCTGATCAAAACCAGATAAAATTATAGTTTGAATGCGCCTTCCTGCGAGCAGTAAGAAGTTTTCAGTGCTATAAGTGTTTAAATCGTACGATAAGAAACTAAACTGACTTTAGCGAAGAAATCCTAATTTCTGTGTTAGAAGAGCACAAGTCTATTTTCTGACGACGAAATCTCGGGATTAGCAGCTCATAAATGGTACCAGAATAAATCGGTCAGATTTTGGGCGAAGAAATCCCCTTCTTCAGTACTGTGTAGGTGATCTGAGCGATGCTCCTCATTTCACTGATTTAAGGCCTTATTATGTGTTATGTATCATTGTATTCATATCGACCCACTCATGTGAAACATTTACGTAACTCTTATACATGCGCGCACCAGGTTCTGAATATAATCAGATAAAACTATAGCTTGAAGGTGCCTTCCTACAGGTATTAGAAAGTTTCAGTGCTATAATGTTTTTAAATCGTACGATAAGAAACTAACCTGATTTTAGCGAAGAAATCCTAATCTCTGTTGTTAGTGGAGCATAAGTCTATTTTCTGACGACGCAATCTCAGATTAGCAGCTCATATAAATGGTACCAGAATGAATCGGTCTGATCTTGGGCGAAGAAATCCCCTTTTTCAGCACTGTGTAGGTGATCTGAGCGATACTCCTCATTTCATTAATTTAAGGCCTTATTATGTGTTACGTATCATTGTATTTCATTTGGACTCGCTCATGTGAAACATTTACGTAAAAAAATTAATGGTTTATTCTAGCGTAGCTAACTACTAATCCACCATTGCCTGTGAAGTGAATATGCTGTTTTGATTAATGAATGAATTTATATGGGACATGCATGAGTTTCCTATGCACGCTCACAGCAGTGCAAGTTCTGCTCCACATGCACCTGATGTGAGCTTGCATTGGTCTCCTAGCAACACGTGACCCCGGAAGTGTGAGCAGACTCTTCCGGTTAATCTGACAACAGCATCCACTTCACAGACCTGTGGGTAAACAAAGAATTGCGTGTAACTAACGCTAACTCTTAAGCTAAGCCCTTTACCTCAACTGCTAGCTGTTAGCATCTGACTAACACTTAGATAGGCGTGTAAAGTGTAACTTTCTAACCACACCTCTCTCTCCCTCTCTCTCTCCGTCACTCCTGGTGTCACTTCCTGTTGATGCCATCACAGGTCCCTGTGGGACCCACCCACATACTGGGTTTTACTTGTGTTATTGTTTATTTTTGTTTTGACTTTATTCTACCTCTTTTTAATTTTATTGCATTTACTTACATTAGCACAAATGTACCAATTCAGCTAAATTGATTTGTATTAAATTTGAGATTTAATTAAATCAAATTTTTATTTATTTTTATAATTTTTTTTATTCATTTTATTTATTTGTTATTTTGTTATTACTTTCCCTTTAATGTCCTACAGCTTTAGGACCCTTTTTATTTAATTTTTTTTTGTTGTTGTTGTTGTGTTTTACTTGTACCTTATTTTAGTTATTTCACCATCAAAATCTTCGCTTTTTGTATAGGATTACAGTAGTTCTAGCAAATGTCGTTTCCTTAACGAGTTATACAGGTTATTAGTAGCATAATCCCTGTTTCCTCTCTACTCCTCCTCATGCCTTAGTGCCAGGCCTAATACGTTGAAGGGCAGCTACCATTGCAACACAATGTAGGCTAACATAAACTAGAAACAATTCCCACTGTTTCTTTTCTTTTGCAGAGGGATTGGTGGGTCCCTGCTGTGATAGCTAACAGCAACACACTAGGTTATGAAAGTTATGCAGAATTACACACAAGTGAAACCTGCTTAGCCATTTCTCTTAGAAACAAAACTAAAATAGGTTAAAATGTTCCTTTTTTTTTTGAGTTCATCTTATTTGATTTCAGTTTCGTCATAGTGACAACCCGTGAAACATCAGTTGTATAGCCCGGTCATCAGCTGACCCTGCTTACGGCCCCTCAACAAAGTTACTCAAAACTCTTCCTTTGTGTTCACGAACAAAAAAACATAGAACCTTACCTCACTAGCTGCCTCCCACCAGCTAGTAATACCTTACACGGCCTACACAGCCGTTCCCCTGAGAGATAGTTTAACACCTCTGTACGTACATGCATTTGCCTTGTGTCTCTCTCTCTCTGGTGTTCCAACAAGTGTGCCAGTATGTCGCAGACAATCCACAGACATCCAGCCCTGCCAGCTCACCAAGACCACCTGGACACTCAGTAGAGCACTGTAATGGACATCCTTCAGCTCCAAGCAGCCAAGGACCTGCAATGGCAAAGAAAGGAACAGCGAAACTGCGAGCGAGACTGCGACATAAGCGAACACTTGACCTGCATCATCCTCTCCTCGGCCCACACCATCAAGGGCCTCAGACAGGAGGTAAATGAGCTGAAACTGCAAATCACAGAATTCTGCAGAGAACTGACACCTGCTCAACGAAAGAAAGCACAGAACGAATGCAAAGAACCTCACAGAATGGTGCGACCGAAAGAAATCACCAGTCTTCACAGAGGCTCTAACAGCTGATCAACACCAAGCGCCGCTGGAAAAAGCAATCACACAGGACTTGAAAAGAGAACTATTTCACACAAAGTCACTCTTAAAAACAACATATGTGGAACTAAATGAGAGAGACACCACATCGTAGGCCTTACAAGGCCACCTGCATACAGGCAGAGCTGAGGTCCAAACCCTGACTCAACAATTAAAGAAGAGCTTGACATGGTTCAGAAAGAATTTAAACAGTCCTAACGACTGCGCATAGACTTAAGCAAAAGGCAGCCGGCTGAACATCACGTCGCCAGAAGTGCAAGCCCTCCACGCATGTGCACAGCTACGAAAGGGGGGGAAAGGAGCCAAAGCCTTCTGCTTGACACTTCCCAAGTCAGCTCCCTGAAAACCTCTGCAGCTGCAACAAAAAAAAAATTTCAGGCTAACCGAAGCAACGCAACGAGGTGAATTTTGCTTGACACTTCACAAGTCAGCTCCCTGAAACCTCTGCAGCTGCAACAAAAAAAAAATTTCAGGCTAACCGAAGCAACGCAACGAGGTGAATGCAGTGTCACAAATGAACTGAAATATGCCTGCAGACCACAAGGCGAACAGATAGGAAAAACACGAAACAGAACTTCCCCTGGAAAGCAGGCCCACACCCCCTCAGCCAAGAGTCCGAACCAGCGAGGGGGGGGGCGAGAGCCACTGTTCACACGTCACAAACCAGCAGCCACAAGGGGGTGGGGCAGGGACTTTCCCAGAGGATCACTGCAGACACACACAAAGTGTGACCCCACAGACCCCAACGAGCAGGCCAGAGACAACACATCTGGCAACCTAAATACTCTCAGACCCTGAGTCTGAACACGGACTGATCGCTGCCTCAGACACCAAGCAGGGCCGGTGTGAAACTCCCCATGCTTACTACCACCGACTTTGACAAACTTACTCCAAAGCTAACAATTACCCTGGGATGGCGGAGGACAACAGCTGCAAGAAGTCATCTAGGCATTAAGGCCTGCCGCACAATGCCTAATCAACAACTGCGTAACCTGACACAGAAGGCCTTTAACAAGCACAATGCCTCCACTAAAGGTGTTTGTCAAACCCCAATGATTCTGAACTTCACAACTCAGAATCCAAAGAGGGCACCAGAAGGCAACCAGCATTGCCACAATGCAAAAACCTTCTACAGAAAGCCCCTAGCCAGAAAAGGACAGAGCCATCACCATGGACACAGACTCAGGTTCCAGACCAACCACTGGCAGAAGCCATGAAAAAGGCCGTCCTCACCCTGCGAACACCACGGTATGTCCAACAGCAGTCCACCACAACATCCTCCTCCACACGGGTGCTGAACGGAGGCTACACAAGGACAGCTGGACACGCCTACCTCTGGGTTACAGGAGCTGCTGACACTCGCAAAAGAGCTCCTTGAACAAAACTCAACTAAGGAGTAGTGAGAAGGACAAACCTCTGACTCCTTGCCTGCTGCAACACAGCATCAGACCCCTCCAAGGGAGGAGCATCCCTTGAAACCGGTCGACACCCCTAGAAGCAGCCAGACAACGTTGGATTGAGACAGCGGGCCCACATGCCAACAGCGAAAGCTCTACCAACACAACTCAGGCAAGCTCAAGTCGGTGCCGCCACAAGAGCCAAGCGACACCGCAAACATCAGATTTCTAGTGACGTTCGAGCAAAACAAAGGGCTAACAACCACCTGCTGCTCTCCTGCCATCATCACTAGGTCAGTCTGAAACTCTCTGCACACTACAAAATCTCCATAACAATTACCTGCAATCCCTGGAACCACCTGCACTCTCACCAGTGAGAGTCTAACCCGGCTGTTCCACATCGTGGGTACCACAGATAGCCTACTGGCTAACAGCATCAACAAAAACATCCTACCCGGACTAACTCACTTCAGGATGACAGGTGACACAGCCTCGACACCTGCTGCATAAGCTCGAGGACCCACACCTTGCTACAGCCTACATCACCACAGCACACCATCTGACAGCATTCACCACGGCACCACAACCACTCTGGGAGGCACCAACAGCCAGAGAGCCACCACTGCCTCCCAGCCGTGAGTGACAAGTGTGTGTTAGATTGTTCTGCACCTTTGACGTCGCTCGCTGTTGTCTATTCTACGGACAACAACGCTCGAAAGGGGGGATATATGTAGCGTCTCGACCAATCTGACACACTAATTTTAATTTGATTTAACAAATCAATTATTCATTAGGTTAACAAATCGTCACAGTCCCCTCACTCAATTAACTGGATGCCAGGATGTCTGCTGAACACCAGGCGCTATGGTCACCATGACAACTAATCATGATATCACTGGTTTTATGACCCCCCAGGAATGTGAGAAGGATAACCCACTCTTTGTCCCCATAAGGAAAATCCACAAGGAATGGACTTTTCTACTAATTAATTCATAGGAAAAAATTTCTTTGAATGAACACACATATTCTTCAGGCCATTGAGTATATTATTGTCATTGTGTATTTTGTCTTTGATATTCTTAGACTATTTTAGTATGCTTGTGAGGGGACCCATTCCTGATCATCCCTTTTCACTATATGTAATCTTACCTTGTTTAGTATCTATGAATTTGCCTTCGTATGATCGAAACAAGCGTGTATATTATATGGTGGTACATAGGCAATATATATTAGGGCCCTGAGAATCGTTAATAATTTCGATTTAAGTCCATTTGCAAATTACCATGCTTAGAGAACAAAGGGGTCGTAAACCCTCCAGCAATTGCCACCTCCCGCTCGGAAATTCCATTTTGCTCATTGGACAAGCCCATCTTGAAAGGCGGAGATCTTCTCCGACCTTAAAGGCCCGGCTCCAGGGACCCGCCCCAGTCGGTGGTGCGGTCCTAAGCTAAGAAGATGTGGAAAAAAACGCTTCAGGATATCAAAGATTGTGCCAGGCCTTTAGGCCTAGTCCTTTCCATTCATCAGTGACCTCGACTCAAACTGGTTCTTTCTCATCAACCAACTTAAGCAAGATCTTGGGCCTTAAGATTGCAACAGGAATCTTTTTCAGACATACGCAAGTATCAAACTAGTCGATTTAATTGATGCATTAAGTATCAGTTACACTTTTTTTTTTTACAAAGGTGTGTTTGAACTCAGAACTGACGTATCCCTGAAGGCTTGGATCTGTTGAAAATACATGCAAAGTGTTCCATAAAATCAATTCTTTATGCCTCTTTCTATGCTGAATTAAACTTTAACCCTTTCCTATACCAAATGTATGCGCGTGTGTGTATGTGTATGGTATGTAGACCGGCTTAAATGTGTTATGTAGTATGTAGACTAGTTTAAGGTTTAGTATTTAATTAAAACCTAGGTAGCACATGACGTGTTGTTCTGTTTTACTAATAACCGGAGTCATTAAATGCAGATTTACGTTACAAAAACTGTAAGAATTGTACTAGTAGAAAGTTATTCCTTTAACAGGAAAAAAATTAAAGTTCTTAGACTTGACAAGCGGTTGACCCTGATGTGTCAAGCTACACATTCTACAGTGGATCTTAAATATTAATAATTAATCATAATTAGTTTTGGTTAATTATTCATATTTCCCCATGAACTGATTCGCTCCAACAATTATATAATTTATCGCATTTAATTTTGGTGCAATACATCACACAACAAAAAGTAGTTATCGCGACAGCCCTACACACGGCGTAAATAAGAGATTGATTGTGTAGCTGGTGATTGATTATATCAGGAGTTTTTGCGTGAGTAAAGGTCCTTACGAACTGGGTCCGAAATTTTCGTATGCGTTTCTTCGTACTCATCATCCTTTCCTATCAAAATGCTTGTTACGGATGCGAAAACGCAGAAAATAGAACCTGATCCGAATTTTTCATGACGGACGAAAGTTTCGGAGGCATTGTGTATACGTGATTGACACAACGTGAGGTCATATTTATTTTTTAACATGCGAAAATTTCAGACTCAGTGTGCAATGACCTTAAGTTCAGTCAGTTGTGGTATAATAGGAGCCCATTGCTCGGTTTCACTACATAATTTTAATAATAAAAAGTTTTGTTTGTCTAATAGGACCGAACGTCCACCTATACTGTTTCGGGAGTGACAAACGCGAATGTAAAAATTGTGCGAGTGAATCCACTAAATTTTTCCACTGTCTTTGTCGCTTTTTTTCACCCATGATAAGTTTGCTTCCCTGAACAATGCAACTGGCGTTCCTTTTCCGAATAAATAATTCAAACGAATGCAGATAGACACGCTTTCCCAGGAGCATCTTTGACTTTCTCTTTCACCTGTTTCGAGCTTAAAGCATGTCACGGTTACCCATAATCCTCCGGTGATACTTATCCACCGCACAAATGTGACTGCGTGCGAGTCCCTTGAGATATTAATACTTAAACAAATGCCGTGAATAAAAAATGTATGACTGCGCCATACAGATTCTGACATGACAGAGAATTTAAGAGACTGCAACCCACAGTTTTTTAACCCAGAATGCAACCTTCTCTTCCCATTTACTTCTTCACAATAGGCATAGTTAAGATATTGAAGACCACAAAAAACATGTTGGCAATTATTTGAGCCAAATATTAATCATTCAATTTAGTGGAATCAGACTTTTTGATCAGTTTTAATCAGGCGCATCAGTTTAATAATGAAAATTTAGTGTGATTTTAACATTATAGAAAAAATGAAATAAAAATACTATGGGATATACTATATTAAAAAATACCCACATACAGAATATTTGAAAATATTTCAATGTAATCTAATGATATATTATATATATATTATAGTTATATAAATCTTTTTTTTAATAAATGCATGCATGTGGTGTATTCTATATACCTAATACAATATTACACCAGTACACGCAAATATATTGCCGACAACAAACTATTTGGGATGTGATTACCTACATTGGACCCAGACTTATGAAAAATAATACTATAATTGTTGTTATTGCTATTTTATGTACTGACACTTTAATTATTAAGTTTATTTAAAATGGAATTCGGAACACACCTTCCTTTTTATTAAAATACAATTTATGTTTTGGTTAAAATGTGTAAAATATCTTTTTTTTTTCTGGTTTGTTTTTCTCTTAGATCATGGTGCACCTGGGCTCCTGCGAGACGAAGGCCAGTTGGTTTTAAGATAGCGGAGAACGCGTTCAGAGGCGGGCCCTCCCCCCGGGCTGAGCTGGTTCAGTGGGCAACCCCCCCACCGAGAGCACCACCCCGATCACCACGCCCGTTAATGTCACCCTGTCGGACCATGCATCCCACGCCGAACCTACCCCTCAGCGTCTCTCGATGCGCGCACGTCACCAGGACCCGTGAGTCTCCAACCCCTTCTCTGTCCTCAATTCTTCAGTCAGGTCCATTTAGTGGCATTTAATTCAATTCTGTGTCTCCAGGATCATGAAGAAGGTCATGGGCAACAAGTCCAGCTGCCCTACAAAGGGTGATAAAATTGTGGAGCTCATCTACATAGACATCGTGGGTCTGGCTCAGTTCAAGAAGACTCTGGGCCCGTCCTGGGTCCATTATCAGTGAGTTCACATCACATTTGTGCTTTAGTATGAAGTATTTTCCTCTGACACCGTTTCTTCAGCTCTGTTGAGAAACGCGACACTCGGGCGTTATTGACCACGTAAGCCGTTTGAAATGAGTCTGAACCTGATCTCCAGATTTTATCTCTGTCTTCAGACACTGAGACAGATTCTCGTGTGAATCCGAGCTGTTATTCCAGCCAGGTTTGGGCTTATCTAGTAATCAGGGTCGTCTGACCTGATATGATCCGTTAGCTGATACCAAACACAATCGTTTGCTAATGGATAACTTCCTGTAGTGTTAGAAACCGCCTTTACTGTAGTCAAATTTATAACGTCTGGTTTAAAGATTTGTTAAATTCTCCAGAAAAAAAAATGATTTGCTTATTCAGTTTTTTTTTTTTTTATAAAAAAAAACTTTGTAAAATCAAAAGTAACGTTTTCGTTAAGAATGTGCTTAATTGTCATGAAAAAAAGCCAAAATCCTGATGATGATGATGATACTAAAAACAATAATAATAATTATTATTATTTTTATCCATAACAATATTATGGTTATTGTTATTATTATTAGTAGTGAGTAATATTGATATTTTGACTGGTAATTAAATGTATTAATAACAATGATGATGATAATAATAATAATTATTATTATTATATTTGTTTAGTGCTATTTTAATTTAGACTAAGTGAAGTCAATGTATTGAGTTTTCACAATAACACTTAAATGGTGTTAATTGTCATGAAACAGGATGCCAAAAAATAACACCAATAAAGATATAAAGTTGTTATTATATTTTATTAGTAGTAGTACTATAGTTAATTTTGAGTATTTTTTCTTGTATAGGTTATTTCACACAAAAAAAAGGTTGTATTACCAGTACTTAAATGGTTTTTTTAAATTCAGTCTTGTTTTAAACTTAAAGAAGATAATAGAGTAAATCTTAGTCATAGAATAAATAAGCAAAATACTGTTACATGTTTAAAGTCCTTTTTTTAAATACAAAACAGTTTTTAAACCAGTGCACATTTTGTCCACCAAAGTTCAAGTTTTTTCATTAGAAAGTTTGATTGCCATAAAAAAATTTAAAAAAAAAATGCAGAGTAATTGTCATTGTCATTATTTCTTTTATTCTTAGCATACTGTAATGTATAATGTAATGCCTTTTTTGTCATTCTTCTTTAAAATAAACATACTAAAAATTTTAAAAAGATAGTTAAGTGTATTTTATAAATATGTACACACATTTACAAAAAACACTATGCAGCATCCAAATATTTTATATATTCCTGTTTGACTTTAAATACTATATTATTATTAGTATTATTATTATAAGCATTTTAATGTACAATTGTCAGCACTCTGAGATGGTGTGTACACTGTTGTAATATGCCCAGACTCCAGCTCTGAAGTGGTTTTAGTGGTGCATGCTGAGGGTCCTAGAACTCGTTCGGCGGGAGCGGAGTTTAACCACGCCATACGCCCAGTCGAAAGTGGACAAAACTCCGTGGGGGCAAGTGGAACCTAACCCAAGCTAGTTCAAACACCAGTGTCAGTAGTTCTGATGAGCGCGGCTTGTGTGTGTGGTGTGTGTGGGGGTGTGTGTGTAACCTTTCCCATTTTACCCCTTTGGAAATGGAACTTTATCCGGGGGTTCCGGGGGGGTTGGGTGGCGTCTCCGATCGGCTCGGGCTCTGAATAGCTCTTTTGTTTACCAACAGACTTTGACATTCTCATAAAACTCGCGGCTTTCCAAGCAGAACTGCTCTTATTTCTGATTAAGCCTGTTTGAGAGCAGAGATTGCTTACATGTTTGAATGCTTTCTGGAGAGTAACTAACGGCTCAATCTCACCAAACTCCTCAAGAATAACAAGTCATATTATCAGTATTATTTTACCACAAAATCAAAAAAAGAAAAGAAGATTATAATATCTTTTATTGTACTTTATTTACATTCAGTCATTGTTTTTTTTTTAAAAAATACAAATTGTAAAAAGAAAAAATTAAGTCATATTATAGAATAAAATAAGAAAAACTATTTATAAAAGAATAATAAGAAACTAAAATAAATATTGTATTATAGTATTTTTATTTATTTATTTGTTTGTTTTAGTATTGTAACATTGTCCAGTTATTTTTTTAAACTACAAAAATGTTTTTTAAAATCAAAAGGGCCCCATTTTTTTGGAAATGACTAATTGTCATGAAAAGAATGCCCAAAATGAGATGATGAATGATGATATTAATGGTCTTGTTACTTCAGTCTTATTTTGTTGAATATTGCACAAGTTTTACCAAGTCTCATTACACAATAATTAATGAGAATTATGTTAATATTGTTTTTGAAGGTAATGTTACTTTGAGTATTCGTTTTAATGCTTAAACAAATTCTGAAAATAAAAATTGAAAACAGTCAAAAGGAAAGATGAGTGTATGCAAATTTATATATTTTTTACATTTTTGTTTTTTTTCATGACAGTTAAGCTTCATTTGTTTCCGCTCCATTTTCATCATAGTTTTTTTAAATAATCTTTTTTAATAAATTCTTTTAAAAATATTGAAATAATAGTAATATAATAGTTTAAAAAAATTATATGTATCTCAATAAATCGAAGACAACTCAACATATTTTAGTTTATCATAATATAGTAAATAATAGATCACTGTTTGCATTACCATCAATGGACAGTTTATACTTGCCGGAAATAATAATTTTTATATTTGCATTGTATTTTAGCTTTAGTATTACGACATTGAGCAAATGGGTTTTGCCAGATCTCATTACCATAATTTGTTCTGTTTTACTTGTGAGATTTTACATCTTAAAAAATTACTAAATATAATAATAATATAATAAAAATCAAGTAAAGACAGGACAACTTGATGTATAGATGTTTAAGTCACTAATAAAAATAATAATAAATATATATGAGACGATATTAATATAGTACAATTAAAATACATAAATATAATTTTTTGGATTACAGTATAAGAAAATTATGCGTAATTATACAAATGAAAAACATATCTCTTATGAAAATATTCAAAACATTGTAAAACATTTGCTGCAAAATATAATCTCTTTGAATTTTTATGGTATTTAAAGTGCGTATGAGCTGATATTACTATATTATAATACATATATGTACCAAATGAAATGTGTAATAATTAAGTGAAAAAAAGATTACGATATCTATATATATCTTTCTATTATATATATATAAGTATATCTAGTTATATATATTAGGTTGGGGTTTGACAAATTTCATGATCGATTCGATTTCATTCCAAGCTGGCGATTCGATTCGTTACCGATTCAATTTCGATTCGATTCCCCCCCCCCAGTGGCGATTATTTTGGATATATATATCAGGTACAGTACATGCCAAATTGTTTGTTTTTTTTTCTCTCAAGAAAAAAAAATCTCAACTAATGCTGTAAAATATACAGAGAGTCAGTTGGTACTACATTACTATTATATTGAAGGTTAAAATTGACTGATTGATAAAATTAATTAATGAAGTTGTTTAAAATAATAGTTACAATTACATAATAATATTTCTACTTACTACCATAATGGTGGCTGTCATAAAAACTTGATGGATTTATTCAAAATAAATTAAACATTGAAGAACAGTAAAAAAAATTATAATGAATATGTTATATGATGCATATATTTAGCAAAATGCCCCTCTCTACAGTTTATTTTACTAAGAGTTTAGGCACCGAGAATATGTTTTTCTGAGGTAAATGGACTATTACGTGACATTGTTACAGACATTATATGGGATCCGGTGGAAAAGTTGTACGCTTTCTTTTAACTTACCTTCGTATGTTTAGTCATGTTTATTTTGTGCTGAAACTTGTATTAATGTGGAGAAGATGATCAGTTCACGTGCACCTCGTGCTGCTGTGTCTGTTGAACTGAGGCGCTACAGCGATCTGTCACTCCACATTAAACAGCGGCAAAACGGCATTTATTGTTTGAATACTGCAATACATTGGACAGAATTTGAAATCTGAGACTTTGTTTCATATTAAAAGTACCAAAGCACAATGCTTATTGCGATTTATTGGATGGGAAGTGCCCTTCAATGTTCAGTCCATTAACTGAAAACAGGCTAGATAACGCATTCTTGGGATTTAGAATCAATATCATTCCGAAAAAAAAAAAATGAGAATCGATTATATCGAAATATCTAATTTTTTGTTACCCCAGCCCTAATAATCTATATATATATATGTAAAAAAATGTTATGGCGGAGAGTCTCTTTCAAAATTGTCAATTTTTAATCTGTTGCTAATTCCAAATCCAGCACTTTTTGTCCTGAGATCATTTTATCCATCAATTTTCATGTAAGAATGAAGCTTTGGCCTTCAGAAACTAATCCGCACTTAAACAAAGCACATTAGTGTGTGTGTGAAACTCAACAGGATAAGATGTCTATCACAGATGAAAGCCACTGCAGTGACAGGAGACGTCTCTGTGAGTGAGTGAGTGAGTGAGCGAGCGGTGTGCGGTGTGTGTGTGGTTTTTGTAATATGCTGAGGTTTCATTTTTTTCCGCTCCTCTACTTCCACTCCTGGATTTAATAAGAACTCTTGTCTCACACACACAAACTCCTGCATTCCTGCATTCCTGCTAATTACTGACAACATCTCGGTGACGCCACCTGCAAACTGCGTAATGTGTCTCTTCAGCATTCCTGCATGTAGTTGCTCCGTCATGTTGCCAAGCGCTCTTCTGAAGGGTGACGGGTGTGTTTGTGAGGTCTAGAATCGTCTTTCGCAATTCAACCACAAACCTTCCTCTTTTTTGGTGCAAAAACTTCAGAAAGAGACATTAGAAAATCGTGTACAACTTTATGGAATGAAAATTGGAATTATGGAATTCCAAAAAAAAGAATGGTCAGTTTCGTCACACCGTGTGTGTGTGTGTGTGTGAGAGAGTGAGTGTGTGTGTGTGTGTGTGTGGGCGCTCTTGAGAGAGTGTGTGTGTGTGTTCTCGTAGAAGCATATTTGTGCTATTTACAGTATCTATAGAGAGAAGGAGAGCAAGAGGTCCATATTCCATTTAAACGCTACTTACGGTTTCTGCAAAATTGCGCAAATTGCAATATGGGCCGCCTGGGTTCTGAATTTCATCCTGCACTCTCATTGGAATTGACAGGTAACCGTGATAACACGCTCCAGCTCATGCATGCATTTGAGGTGTGTGTGTGTGTGTGTGTAAATAAGAAATCTTAATCTCAGGATTGAATTTTTTGGACAGATGGCATTCAGGTGTATCTCTGCCAAGCCTCGTTACCCTGGCGACCTCTTGGACTAGCGTTGTCATGGTAACAGCTCCTCGCTTGGCAGCATGGACACCCACATGAATCTTTGTCGTACACAATTAATCTGAACATCTTCCCTCAGGCGTTCCGGTCCTGATGTGCTGTGCTAGATCAGATTCCTGTGGTTAAGAAACAATTATATTTTGAATTTTAAAAATCTTTTTTTACTCATCTAATCTCCTGAAAATCTTCTATTATTGCATTATTTGTTTCTGTGTTTGTTCTTTTTTTATTGGTTAATAATGTGTGTTATTTTATACAGTTCTTATAGAACGGCCTTAAAAATTTTAATCTACAAAAAAGGAGAATGTTGTCAAATTATATGGGGTAATTTGTCAAAATATATAAGTATATAATTTTTGATAAGTAAAAAAACGATTTTGGCCAACAATTTTGGAATTTATAAATTTTTATAAAGGTGTCATCCTGTGACATTCTAAAACAATTAGAAAAAGTAGGGAAATTACGGAAACTGCCAAATTGTTAAGAGTAATGTACAAAAAGATATTTTTTTTTAATGTAACTTTTTAACATATTTTTTTTATTTAACTTTTTGGCCAACAAATGCTGTCATTTAATACAATTTATATATGTATAACATTTAAACATTTTGCCCTGACAAGTTTTTTATTAAAATGTATATTTTCAAAATGTATGTATTTATGTATCCATCACATTTTGTAATTTAATACATTTTATAAATGTTTAACTTTAAAACATCACATCTTGCCACAACCATTTTTATTCAATATTTTCATAAAAAATTCAAAACTTAAATGCTTATGAAATTGAATTACTCAAACAGCCAAAATAGTAAAGAGTAATCAACAGATAAAATATAAATGTGTAACTTTTAAAACATGTGACATCTTGCCCCAGCCTGACATTTATTAAAAATACTTTTAATACTTTAAAGTTTAAACCAACGTTATATAATTGACTTTTGCCTTGGTGTATGTGATTTTAAATATTTTGCTATTTTAATACATTCATATTCATATTTACAAACAATTTGTTCTTGCTTCTTGTTATTAACCCAGTACATTATCAAGCTTGTTGAAAGTAAATAAATAAATGCGTATAAAATATTGATTTGAGTTGAAATAATTGCACTATGTGAGAATTCTGAGAATAGGTATTATAATTCATGTTGTTTTTTTCTTCCACATATTAATCTCTTTAAATTGCTTCTCATACTGTATATTGGTAAAAAAAACATGTTTTATTAATATAATCCACATTAACTTCTCATGTTCGTGTTGTTTGGCTTGATCTCTCTGCCCTCTTCTGATTGGTTGTTGTGTTTACCCCGCAGCTCACACTCCAGATAACAGCTTCCTGGGCTTCGTGGTGGAGCAGCACCTGAACGCCAGCGACGTCAAGCACATCGACGACATCAAACCGCAAAACCAGTCGCTGGTTTACGGCAAGGTGGACAACTTCTGGAAAGTGAGTTCTCCTCGAAATCAGTCGCTGCCAATCTTTTTTTGGCTGTTTACATGTGAAACCGTGTTGTGTTTATATGCTAGATTGTTTCGCCACGTTTTCTGACTTTGAGCGCCAACAAAACTGTTTTCAATTCGACTGCCATGACTTCATCTTTCCCCACCACAAGGCCACGGCCGGTTCCGCCGTTTAGATGTTCCTACAGAGAGCGTTTCGCTGCCCATCTGGTCCGAAACGCGCCCTGTGTGATGAGATACACAGATGAAAAACCAGTCCCTCTGTACTCACACACCATCCAGAACATCTAATCCCACCAAGGTTCCCCAAGGACCTATTCTCAGTCTGTTTCTCCAATGTCCTTTAGAGAAAGTTTGCGTGTTTTTGGCGAACAATACAGGATGAACAAAGTCATATTATGGATAACAAGATTTTTCCTGCACTCCGTAGACATAAAACGAAACATTTAACATGAAGTATGCCAGTATGCAAATGTTAGCTAATCGCAAAGAGCTTCATTTCGTATCTTTACATATTGTACCTCTCAATCTGCCGTTCTAATTTTAAGGTTCACCAGGATGTTGCGACAAAACGCTTGTGTGTTTGTGACAAATACCGTGGGATGAATAATATTTTTTTTCTTGCTCTTTTTGACATGAAACGAGAATTTCGATGTGAAGTTTGCCAGTATGTAGTATGTTAGCTAATCGCAACAGAGCTCATTTACATATCTTAAAGGTACAGTAACAAAAACAGACCGTTTAATAACAGTAATTTAAAAAAGTTTTTGTCAAACAACGTGGGTTGAAAGGAATCATGGATAAAAAAAATGTTCTTCTCTTTGGCACAAAATGAAAGTTTGCGCAAAGATTGCCAGTATGCTAATTGCAACAGAGGTAATTTACATATCTCAAAGATACTGTACCACAAAAAAAAAAAAACAGCCCGTTTCATTCTAAGATTCAGCAAAACTGTTGCAAAAAATAGATGCGTTTACATTGGCAATTTTTTTGCGTATAACGTCAGGAACATTTTTCATGATTTTCACATACAACACAGGATGACAAGCGTCTTGTTTGGGATTTTTCTAGCTCTCTTGGATTCAAAAGTTTGCGTGTGAAGATTGACAGCACAAAGAGGTTTGTCTAATCACAAAGGAGCTAATTTACATATCTTAAAGTTACAGTAACAAAAACAGCCCGTTTATTTTTAAGGTTCAGCAAGAGGTTGTGAAATTACTTTTGCGCATTTGTGGCATAGAACGTGGGATGAAAAGAGAAAAATCATGAATAATATATTTTCTTGCTCATTTTGGCATGAAACAAATTTCCATGTGAAGTTTGCAGTATGCAGTTCTTAGCTAATCGCAACAGAGCTCATGTACATATCTTAAAGGTACAGTACAGCCCATTTCATTCTGAGGTTCAGCAAAATGGTTGCGAAAAATAGATGCATTTAAATTGGCAATTTTTTGCAGAAATCTGACATTTTTCGCAATTTCTACATACAACACAGAATGAAAAGAATCGGGTAATGAATGTTTTGACTGTAATTTAAGAAGCTTTTGTGCATTTTTGGTGTACAGCGTGGGTTGAAAAAAGTCATATTATGGATACAATTTTTATTGTTCTGTTCGACACAAAATATAGGTTTGTGCGAAGTTTGCTAGTATGTACAGAGCTCATTTACATATCTTAAAGGAACCGTACCAAAAAAAAAACAAACATTTTGTTCTTAGGTTCAAAAGAGTTGCGAAATTTTTTACATACAACAGATGATGAAAAGAGTTATGTTAAGGATAATGGGATTTTTTTTCTTGCTCTGTTAGATGCAAAAGTTTGCAAATTCGTTGAATTTAAAATAAAAATCCACATTCGAATTTTAGCTGTGCGTCAGGCAGCCTAATCATTGGCGCATGAGTTGCGATGACGATGTAAGTGTCATTGCATTTTAATGTTTTTGTTAGCCTATCCAGTTGAAGCCACCAGATGCGGCACTGCTGCATTGTTAATTGCAAATATTGCGGGAAAAGAGAACATAAATGTGGAGAAGATCTTGTTTACATCAAAACTGAAACCAAGCCGTGCAACGCGGAACACATATTTCGCGCATTTTCTAGAGGGACATCTATCACCGTTGCACTCGCATCTCGCACAAAAGAGCCGCATGTTTAGAAAGTCATGTAAAATTAATGCAAGTTTAGCTTTGAAAAAAAACATATATCGAGACTTTTATGGCGGGGTTTTTCCATCCCCGGGCAACTCGTGTTTTTAAATGAAAAATGTACTGTGTGATTGGCTTTCGGCCCTTTGTATAAAACTATGCATACATACATGATGCTGTTTTGTGTATAGTTGTTTAAGCAACTTAATTATAATTGGTTTATAAACATTATTTTAAACATTATGCTTTTTGCACATATAGTCATGTTATCTTATGCTTTGAAGAACGTGCATTAGTAATATTTTGCTCGATGCGCCCTCTTGTGGCCTCCGAAGAGAATCCAAAAGCTTTTCTTCACTCCAACTGAAATTATGCATTTTAAATTTGATATTCTTCGAATTTGATAATCTTTAAGTCCAAATTCAAATGTAGTTTTCAGCCATTTTGACGCCCTACAGCACGCATATGTTGGCTAAGCGCAAAGGAGCTAAGTTCTGTATCTTTAAGGTCTAACAAAAACAGCCATTTAGTTCTAAGGATAAGAAAAGGTTATGTGAATATAGATGCAATTTAGTGCAAACATCGCCGGGGTAACCTAGTTAAGAGCCATATTAATGGAAAATTCTAGTTATCCTCAATGGATGTTTTTTTTTAATACATCACAGAATGAGAGATTAATTTTATAGTAAACAGGATTTTTTTTCTTGCTCTGTTGGACATGAAACAAAAGTTTGTGCATGAAGTTTGCTAGTATGCGGAGGTTTGGATAATCTAAACGTACAGTAACAAAAACAGCCCGTTTAATTCTAAGTTTCAGCATAAGTGTTGCGAAACACGAATGGATTCACAGCAACACTGCATTTCACAATTAACCTCAAGGAACGTTTGCGCAATTGTGACACACCGTGGGAGTGCACCAGCTCATTTACATCTTTTTAAAGGTACAGTAGCAAAAAAAAGTCCAGTTTGATTCTCAGGGTCAGAAAGAGGATGCGAAAGATGTATGCTATTACAGCATTCTCATTTAACCTCATGCAATTTTACTGATGCCGTCCTTCACCCAGCGATAGAGAGAAAGGCTCCTGCTATTGCACAGCCTCTCAAGAACTGGTTTCCATGGAAACAAACTTGAACATAGACCCTGAATCAGTGAGTGTGTGTGTGTCGTCTAGAGATCAGAGGATATGTGTATAGGCTTTTGAAATGCAAATAAAGTCTTGGCTGCATGAATGCACACATTGCGTTATTAGCGCTACAAGTTCACATGCAATGCATCTCTGTGTTTATTTTCTGTCTCAAACACAGATGCTTTTCTGTGATTGGTTTTACTCTCTCTCACACACATACACACACACACAAACATATATATTAAGGGCTGAAATATGCTTGAGAATGCCTTACGGTACTCTAATCACTCAAACAATGCACATTTTTCTGCTTTGTAGCTGCAGTGTTTTCACGCTGTGTTGGCGTTTCCGGCTCATATCTCCCATAATCTTATCACTGTGTGTTTGTTAGTTGATAAAACAAGGAACTAATTGATGATTAAACAAGGAGATCATTGACATTCTGTTGGATAGTGTGTGTGTTCTGACCTAACTGAGATAACTCACAGACGTGAATCTAGAATCATACGCAAGAATACAAGAATGTGAATCCAGACTAAATATTATAATAAAAAAGGTATTTTAAAAAAAAGAGAGATTTTTCACTTAAGACTGTGATCATTTGTCATTGATTTATTTTTGAAGCTTAGTACTGTAATCATGCTGTAAAAATTCAGGGAACCACTGGCTATAAATCTCCCAACTGTGATATTTTCATAAATAGAATTCACGTTTTTTTTCATCTGAAACATGCAGCGATTTATTTTCCAAAGCCACTCATATAATGCAGAAACTCATGAAGCAAGCAAAACACGCGCAACCCCCACGTATTTGTACTGTTGCAGAATGAGAGGGACAAGTACAGTACATTTGGTATTTCACACAGGCTGTTAGTTTCACTTACGCCAGAAAGTCGTGTATGCCTAAGGCTGAAAATAAATTATGTTTATAGTGAATGCCCCTATAAATTGTCTTATATTTCCGATTTAGTTTTAATCCAATGATTCATTCTAAGTTACGAACAGCAATACAGACACACAACAAGAAGGTGCGCTCTCTCCCTCCCTCCCTCCCTCCCTCCCTACCATTAATTAACTTGTGCATTGTTTTACTTACTTCTTTTTTGACATATCCGACCGAACTACAAACTTTCCAGTGGTGTCTGTGAGAAAGATATATTCACTTGACAAGCTCGTGCATCTGCGCCGCCGTGCCCTCAATCCACTCAGCGTGCTTTGCTTACCAGCTGGCGCAAATCAGCTATACAGGCATTACTACTGAATGCTTAACATTATATTCATTGCATACATACACTTCGTATTAGACATCCTTAACTCCATTCTGCTGTCTGTTGTCAGTGTTTCTTTGTTTGAATATGGCTCTTATCACATGCTGTGTGGTATCGGGGTTTGGTTTCGGGGCATTTTAACGAGTACGAGTAGGAGCTCAGTATCGGCCCCATATTGATACCAGTATCGGTATCTGTGCATCCATTATCTATAGAATATACACACCACACACACACACCAACACCCACACACACACACACACGCAGATTAGACACACCTTATTTTTACATACCTTTGTACATTAAAGTTATCTATATATAATATATAATATCTATATATATATATATCTTAAAATCAATATAAAATATTAAGTTTTTAATAAAAATTATTAGACACATACATTTTATTATGTTGTTATGTTTTTATTTATTTATGTTGATGATTATTTTTGTTAGGTAGGTTGTATATATTTTTGTTGTATATTGAGTTGTTACTCTCACTTGTTCTTGAGACCTTGCTTACCACCACACACCCACACATCCACACCACCACACACACACACCCACCACATCTACCAGTTTTTTTCTGTTTGCACTCCTCTGACCGAAGTGTGCGTCTTTGTGTTCTTGGTGTTTGTAAAGAAAAGCTTACTTCTATCCTCTTCACTCGTGGTTGCCCCCCCCAACCCCCCCCCCCGGAGTCCTGTTGGACTGTTCCTGTTCCACTTCTGCTCACTGAAACAAGTTCACCCTGATAGCTAAAAAAATCCGCTTTTTGTTTGGTGTTCTAAGCTTCCTGGGGTCTTTGCTCAGTCACACAAATCTGTTTAACAGAATGCTCAGTATGATTAAGTTATCTGAATCTATATCTTAGACAAATAATCCCTGCAGAAATCGGCATTTCCAATGGACTTCCAATACGAAGTATGTCCTGTACTATCGATATGCTTTCTTTTTCTTGGCTTGACTCAACAGAAAAGACAACTGTTTTTTTTAGGTTAATTATTTTTGCTACGTGAACAGCAATATTGAACTATATTTTACAGTATATAGCAATCTAATGTTCTGTCTTCGTCTCTCACAGAGTATATATAGTTTATCTATAATAGGGAGTATTCACGACCCCATACTATAATGTTTATAAATATTATACTTATTATTATATATTATTCTCATTTTATTTAGATAACAATTTTCTAAAAAAAGATTTTATAGTAAATTTAATTTGTATAAGATCCATAATTTATATAATAATCATTGTAAGTTTTAATCAAATAATAATATAATTTGAAAATGCATATTTGTTATAATTTGTTTTATTTATAGCAGATTAAGGATTATTTTTATCAACTATGATATTAGATTATTTTATATTTAAGACAATTTTTAAATAAAGAGGGATTGGATACTTACCTAACTGTATAATAATTCAAAAAATATTTAGCCCGCTAACTGATCTTGCGTTTATATCAGTAAATAAAAAATATATATGAGTTTGTTAATATGAGGAGTTAATATTGTACTTCTATTTTATATATCCTATAAATGATGTTTATTATTACAGTATTTTGATTATATAAAAACTTATTAAAATGTACAGTTATAATTGGTCTTGCTTACATCAGCAGAAATCAAAAATAGTTTCCGAGTGCTACAATAAGACCTAATCAACCTTCGTCACTGGTTTCTCACGTGTACGTGTTTTTACTTGTGTTTTAGGATAAAAAGAAATACTTGGACGTCATTCATTCGTACATGGAGGTGCACGGCACGGTCCACGGCACGAGTACAGTCCACCTGCCGGCCTACGTGAAGAACCACGGTATCCTGAGCGGACGCGACCTCCAGTTCCTCCTGCGCGAAACCAAGGTCTGAGTCAATAAAACTTTTCGGGCAGACTTGAATATGGCCTGTACAGTTGTTTATTAGTAGTGTCTCGCTTCAGTTTTGAGTTTATAGTGTTTGTTGATGCTTGAAACGTAAGTGTGAAAGCTGCACTGCACTTACATGGTGACCTTCCCGACTTTGTGGCTTGTGTCTGGCATGAAGCTCAACCACGAGAGAGGATGTGCTGCCCTGCTGTTTCTCTGAAGTCTCGCAACTTTTTTTTTTTTCTCCTCCCACCTCGGCCTTTTTTCCTCGCTCTGAGCTCGACTTTAACTTCCCTGTTGTTTCAACTTCATGCAAACTCCTGGAGAGAGCGAGGCTGCTTCATTTATGTACGGGAGAGTTACGTGTCGTCAGCACTCGTTCCACTAATTTGCAAATAAACAAAGTCACTTGGAAGGCCATCAGACATGCAAATGTTCGCTGAACTCGCCTGACTGTTTCTGCCACACGTCTTGAAGACGTCTCAATCTTTCTTCTAGAAGCCTGCTTGTTTCAATACCTCTCTGCTGCTCCCCGCTGGTAAACCATGGAAGTTCAACCACAGAAAGTTTCTAGACTTTTTATGCCCAATAATATATTTCTTCTTCATTATTATATTTAAATTATATTATAAAATCATCCTGATGTTACATAATACATGTTAATTTTTATTTTTATAATACATATAGATTATAAAAATGGATAACATGATTATTTATAATATCATTTGCTAAGTTTATATATATATATATAATTTGATTAATAGTGCAGTTATATTTTTATATCGGGTTGATTTAAGCAGTTTAATCATAATACTTATTCTGTCCTACTATAATAACATTTAGTATAATGTTTTTTGGTAATATTAATAGTTCATCATACACATATTTTTTATTTAATTTACACTTTAATATAACATATGTAATTTTATACTAATCTATAATTAATTCTAATTAAATTGTTGTAATGACTATCTGTGTCTTAATATACTACAGTATACATATATAGATATACTGTGTGTGTTTGTGTGTGTGTGTGTTTGTGTGTGTATTTACATATCGATATCGATAGATAGATAAGATTACATAAAACATATGTCATTTAAAATATATATCTGTCCTAATTTTATAGAAATATTAAACAATTGTTTCAAATTAAAATAATATTTGGTAAATTTTTTAGTATTTCTCATTCTAGTATTTTATAGATCTAATAATTTTAAGATTAATATCCTTTAATGCCATGTGATTATTTACATATACATACATTATTGTTGCGTTGGTTAAAATAGTGCTTAAACGAATAATTAGTTTTTTTTTTAGCATTGTTATACATTAATATTTAATAAACATTAATGTTGCTTTATATAAAAAAGCACCTGCAAAATGCATAAAATGTAAATTAATGATTAGTGTTTTATTAAGATTATACCATTTATACTACTACCTATTATTTACATTATTGTTATTCATATACTTTATCACTTTGGATAAAATCATCTGCTAAATGCGTAAAATGTCAATTATTTTATATATATCATGTTTTTTTTTATTTTTATATAACAGCTAAATTAGTGATCTAAAGAAATACTGTAGCCATTTTTTGCTTTGTAGAATTAAACACATATTTACAATCCTTTTAATCCTTTGTGAAGGTACTAGGTTCAACTAATGTTTTATAATGACATTTCATGACCGATCACTGGTGCTTGTGGGTCCGTGGTATTGGTGGGTGGTCATCTGTCGAAACACATTATTGTGCTGGCCGCAAACAAGAGTTTGGCAACATTTGCTCAATACGACTGTGGCTTTTCAATTTGATTGTTACCCTTCTCACTGTTGATTGTTATTTAGGCCGGTGATTGCTGCAGTGCACTGGTGCAGATGGAGTTTATTGCAGGTAACTTGTTCTGCGGAATCAGCCGTCAGGTTCCATCAGTGGATATCGTTTGTTGATGTGCCCCACTGCGAGGCTTGTTGAAAGTGCGCCAGAAAGCCTGATTTCCCTTCTCAGGACTCCACCAAATACATCTATCGTCTTAAAATACGCTGAATAATTTAGACATGGAAATCTTCCTGTCTATCTGAGGAACGTTTTTTGTTCATGCCTAAACTCCCTTAAATAGCAATACTCAGTTTGCATCTCGAGTATGTGGTGTGTTGTGTAAATGTGTTGTGCTGCGTTTGCTGATTCTAGCTTCCCGTTATTATAATCCATACATCTGTATTATTTAAACTAACTTCTGACTTATTTACTTCTAAGTTAAAGAAATGCGCATTTTTCATGCAAATGTTGTTGTATTGTGTAAACACAGAACATACCTAATGCAATATCAAATATTATATTTTGTTACTTATGAATAATAATATTGTCCTTTGTATTCCTCCGAATTGAAGTGATCCTTGTTACAGAAGCTAAATACAAACTCTAAAGTTATTCAATATTTTAATACTTATATTATGCTAAGTTTATATATTATAGGTTGTGTGTGGTTATTATACATTTTTTTATCATTTCAAATAAATTATCAAACTTTATTGTTTACAGTCCATTTAAACTTAAAATTTTTATATTATGAATACAAATGTATATTAAAGAAAGTTACTTCGTGTGTTAATTTGCTTATTTATTACATTTTAATTCTGCTTCCTATTTTATTAATTGATCATGTTTATTTGTTCTGTTTGTTCTCCCAGCTTTTTGTGGGCTGTCCTCCCGTACGAGGGCCCCGCCCTCTGAGGCCATAGCCATGGCTTCGCTCCTCAACCAAGGTTGCCCTAGCCTAAAAGCAGCAAAACACCATTTCTTTCTTTCTTTTCTCAAAGGCAAACCCAACCTCAGAGAGGTCGCTTTGGTTTTGTTACTTTGTTTTTTGTGCTCAGAATCGGTAGTCGATGTAGTTTGAGACCTTTGACCCCACTTGACCTCCAGCACCTTACGCTGGGTTTTACATCGGACGTCCGCACGTCGGACCGGCAACACGAGTCCTGCAGAGGGGGAGAACGCCAGTAAATCCATCCTCCGTCAGCAGGTACAACACACCACCGCACTTGCCTGTTTTACAAATTCACTGGGGCCGTTCCATTAAACCACTCTACCAAACACGCCCGGCGTTTTCAGTTAGTCTGACTTACTTTGAACCAAATCAACTGACAATAAGTCAGACTAAATGAAATAAACCTGGCTTATTTGGTAAACGTTTTATGAAACAGGCCCCTGGTTTAACTTAGATCTCGTTCTGCAGAAGAATTCAATCTAGCTTGGCTAAAGTTAAAGATTAAACTACTTCAAATATGAGTGTTTCAGTCCTCTGAGTGACTCCTTTGTTACTTTAATTTACTAATGTTATAAAATAATCATGCATGTAATGTATGCATATTAATAATTAGTTTGGCATTTTTTTTGTTTTATTATTGTAGTTTGTGGCTAAATTTACATCTAAACATTCATAAATGTTTGTTTTATTTCCTCAGAGTGAAAGAAATGTTGTTTACATAACACTTTTACATAATATGTTTATGATTACTATACTAGGAATATTTATATATATATCTATCATAACAAATATTAACCTATAGATTATTTAATAATAATATATAGACGTGAGCTAAACTTAATAACAGATTCCATAAATTACATTTGTTCAGTTCTCAGAGTGAAGTGAATTATTAGTAACGTTTACCATAATACATATATTTTGATCTAATATAACCTTGGATCCTAGATATAGTCTATAATAAACGGCGTGAGTATAATAAGTCCCATAAACATATTCAGTATTAAGGTTTGTTTTACAGTTGGAATAATCATTATTAATTAAAAACATACTGATGATAATAATAAGATGGTGATGATATGAATTTGCCAACCAATACATATTAACTCACATAAATACACGTTTTGTCTTCAGAAGTGAAAGTGAATTCATTGTTACTTTTATTTTATGTAATATTTTCTATAATAATAATAATGTTTGTCTTCAGAAGTGAAAGTGAATTCATTGTTACTTTTATTTTATGTAATATTTTCTATAATAATAATAATGTTTGTCTTCAGAAGTGAAAGTGAATTCATTGTTACTTTTATTTTATGTAATATTTTCTATAATAATAATAATGTTTGTCTTCAGAAGTGAAAGTGAATTCATTGTTACTTTTATTTTATGTAATATTTTCTATAATAATAATAATGTTTGTCTTCAGAAGTGAAAGTGAATTCATTGTTACTTTTATTTTATGTAATATTTTCTATAATAATAATAATGTTTGTCTTCAGAAGTGAAAGTGAATTCATTGTTACTTTTATTTTATGTATATTTTATATAATAATATAATAATAATAGTAATAATAAATTGTTTATAATAATAAGATTAAATATATATCAATACTTTTAATATTTTGTTTACATTAGGAATAATAAATAATGTTTTACCTAATAATTGACCTTTTCATTGTCACTTCAGACTACAACTAACAAGCTCTATTTTGTATTTTTACAGTAAAAAAAATAAATAAAAATGAGCCATTTTCTCTCCAAGGACTTTTTCCTTTACAGGGTTTGGTCAATTTTGTGAACATTTTTCACCATTTGTCCTTGAAGTTTGTCTTTAAGTATGACAAGTCTATACACACATTTGCTACGCTACATAAAAGAGGACATACTGTTGCTTTTATATAAATATAATTACTACAGAATAACCCAAACCATAAACATAATTGACTTTATGTATTAATCACTTTGTATCATTAAGGAGGTTTTGTCATATTTCGCTATAGTGAGGCACATACACATCATGTTGTTTGTTTCAGATGGAGCCGTATCTGCCGTATGAGTTCACCTGTGAGGGGATGTTACAGCGCGTCCACGCTTTCATCGAGAACCAGGTACCTGTGACTGTGTGTTAGTGGAGGTTTAAGGTGTGTGATTCGCTCCACTTCACCTGTTCACACACGGCATGATATCAGACCTGATATACCTGAGAGCACATGCTTCGTCTGAAACATATGCTCTTGTTCAACCTGTGTGTGTGTGTGTTTGTGTTGTGTGTGTGTGTGTGTGCGTGTGTGTGCGTGCGTGTGTGTGTGTGTGTGCGTGGGTGTGTGTACGCAGGATTTCTGTCACGGTCAGGTGATGTGGCCTCCTCTCAGCGCCATGCAGGTCAAGTATGCTCCGGCAGGTAAATCCTGCAAGCAGGTGTGTCAGGAGGAGCAGCTGATCTGTGAACCTTCCTTCTTCCAGCATCTCAATAAAGACAAGGATCTGTTCAGGTACCAGCGCTGCATGTACTTCTCCATCCAGAGAGCAGAGGGCACTGCTGCGTTTCACAGCCCCTTTATTTCTCCTTGGAATTAAATCCTTGTTTTTCATTCGCTTCTACTGAGGTGTGGTGTGATGGGATTTGCCTTCAATCGCCCAAAATTTGCATCAGATTTAGACTATTTTTGTAAACAACTTGACCATGTATATGATATCATTATAAAAATCTCATTCATTTTATTTTAATCTTTACTTTGCATCTTTAATTTTTACTTGTGCAGATTACTATTTTTGATATTGATGCACATGATTATAATTTGTTTAATGCACAGAAGTTTTTGTTTTATATTTATCATGAAAATTGTATTTATAGTATATTTCATGCATCTATTACTGTGTAATTGACATATTTAAATGTTTTAGTAAAATACTATATATTTTATATTAATAATATATTTTGTTTGTATTACTATAATTAGATGATGTATATTGAAATTTTCCTAATATTATTTATTAGATCTTATGTATTTTACTATTGTTAAAATCGTAATTATATGGTTTTATAATATATTCAATTATAAATAGTTTAATCTTAATAATAATACCATTAATTGGTTTTTTTCATATGTTTGAAACTTTTACTATTTTAATATATATTTTTTAATACTAAAGCGACATTTAAATATAACTTATATAATTTTATATATATATTTACAGTGGGTACGGAATGTATTCAGACCCCCTTATATTTTTCACTCTTTTTTATATTTCAGCCATTTTCTAAAATCATTTAAGTTTTTTTTTTTTTTCTCATTAATGTACACACAGCACCCAAAAATTTACAGAAAAACACAGAATTGTTGACCATTTTTGCAGATTTATTAAAAAAGAAAAAAAACTGAAATATCACATGGTCCAAGTATTCAGACACCTTTGCTCAGTATTTAGTAGAAGCACCCTTTTGATCTAATAGAGCCATGAGTCTTTTTGGGAAAGATTCAACAAGTTTTTCACACCTGGATTTTTTTTGGGGATCCTCTGCCATTCCTCCTACCAGATCCCTCAGTTCGTCAGGTTGGATGGTAAATGTTGGTGGACAGCCCTTTTTAGGTCTCTCCAGAGATGCTCAGTTGGGTTTAAGTTAGGGCTCTGGCTGGGCCATTCAAGAAAAGTCACAGAGTTTTTGTGAAGCCACTCCTTCGTTATTTTGTCTGTGTGCTTAGGGTCATTGTCTTGTTGGAAGGTAAACCTTCGGTTCAGTCTGAGGTCCTGAGCACTCTGGATAAGTTTCGTCCAGGATATCCCTGTACTTGCCCGCATTCATCTTTCCCTCGATTGCAACCAGTCATCCTGTCCCTACAGCTGAAAAACACCCCCACAGCATGATGATGCCACCACCATGCTTCACTGTTGGACTGTATTGGACAGGTGATGAGCAATTCCTGGTTTTCTCCACACATACCGCTTAAAAATTAAGGCCAAAAAGTTCTATCTTGATCTCATCAGACCAGATAATCTTATTTCTCACCACCTTGGAGTCCTTCAGGTGTTTTTTTAGCAAACTCCATGCGGGCTTTCATGTGTCGGGCCACTCTGCCATAAAGCCCTGACTGGTGGAGGGCTGCAGTGATGGTTGACTTTCTACAACTTTCTCCCATCCTCCCGCTGCATCTCTGGAGCTCAGCCACAGTGATCTTTTGGTTCTTCTTTACCTCTCTCACCAAGAATCTTCTCCCCCAATAGCTCAGTTTGGACGGCCAGCTCTAGGAAGGGTTCAACGTCTTCCATTTAAGGATTATGGAGCCACTGTGCTCTTAGGAACCTTAAGTGTAGCAGAATTTTTTTTGTAACCTTGGCTATATCTGTGCCTTGCCACAATTCTGTCTGTGAGCTCTTCGGGCAGTTCCTTTGACCTCATGATTCTCATTTGCTCTGACATGCACTGTGAGCTGTAAGGTCTTATATAGACAGGTTTGTGGCTTTCCTAATCAAGTCCTATCAGTATAATCAAACACAGCTGGACTCAAATGGTGGTGTAGAACCATCTCAAGGATGATCCGAAGAAATGGACAGCACCTGAGTTAAATATGAGTGTCACAGCAAAGGGTATGAATACTTAGGACCATGTGATATTTATTTCAGTTTTTCTTTTTTAATAATTTTGCAAAAATGTCAACAATTCTGTGTTTTTCTGTCAATATGGGGTGCTGTGTGTACATTAATGAGGAAAAAAAATTAACTTAAATGATTTTAGCAAATGGCTGCAAAATAACAAATAGTGAAAAATTTAAGGGTGTCTGAATACTTTCCATACCCACTGTAATATAATATACACACACCACTTGTATGTATTTTCATATGTATTTTTATAATTTACCATAGTTTAAACTATTTAATTATGATACAATTACTTTATTTGATGAATAGTTTGGTGATTATGTTCCATAAATTAAGAACATTGGTTTTTAATATTTTCATGTTGTTTTTCCTTTATTTTTCATAACTTCGTTTTCCCCCATCAACTTTTTATATTTTAATATACATTTTTTAATGCTAATAGATAATATTATTTTTAATCATTCATATCGTAGATTTCATGTATAAATATTACTTAAGTGCGAGTTAATTTTGTTTTTTTTTTTTCCTTAATTACAAGCAAAACTATATATGTTTGAATATTTAATTCTAAATTATAATTTTAGATAGAGATTCCGTTTTGCTTACATAATTTATATATTTTCTATATTACAGCGATTTATACTTTAAAGATAATATTATTAGCATTATGATTTTAATATGTAAATATAAAAATTTAAATATGCATTATCTAATAACATTTATATTAAGTTTTCTTTTAGTTTTCATAAATACAATTTTTAAATCTCAAATATATATTTGTTTAAAGGCACCATAATCAAAATTTTTAAATTCATGTGTCCTCCTAATTTTTAATCATAAATGTTAACCTCCCCTCCCCCTCAAAACAACTCATCTTCTCTTCCGGTCACAAGCTATGGCCCAAGGGCAGAGCTAGTGACATGAGGGGTAAACGCTGGGATAAAAGACAGGGGAAAAGCTGAAGCTGATGTATAGCACTGTATAGCACTGACACCAGTCATGAGGGAATACGTTACCCATAAACATTGAAAAGATATTAGGATATAACGACAACATTACTCTTAGGACAGCGCCACATTTTTTGTTCATAAAGGGCATATGATGCTTTCAAGTTTCCTTTTCTCTTTGGTGTGTCAGCGATTGTGCATAGATAAGATCCCTAAGTTGCAAAGACTAACGTCTCAAAACCAAAGAGAGATTCTTATCAAAGTTAAGACTCTGCCACGACCCCTAAAACGGCTCGTTCTAACACACCCCCACATATTTACCTCACTATGTGAAAATATTTGCATAATACCACCCAAATGTTCACGCAAAGAAAACGAAGGCGGGTTTTCAGGTAACCGAGTTAGTGTTGAAGCATCATGTCATGGAGACGCTGTGGTTTCTTCTAGGGAAGAAAAGCACCTTATTTTGCCTTTCCGAGTAATGCATTTAGAATCTTTAAGATTATTACAACCGACAGCAATGCATTTTATTGGACGACCGTTCGTGACCTAGGAGAGGAGGTTCTTCTTACTTTGCTATGCCATCTGGCGCTTCTGATCCGCTTACTGTTTTGTTGTAGTTTAAGTATTTGCTATTGACTGTTCAAATTCGGAGTTTTGCGCATCGTGTGTGCGTGTGCGCGCGTGTGTGAGAGAGAGAAAGTGTGTGTGTGAGAGAGAGAGAAAGAGAGAGAGAGAGAGAGAGGGGGTCACATCACAAATACATACCAGCTTTATCACTGTGTCTGTCATGTGACTTTGTTCCCCTTTTGGGCTCTGTCTTTAAATTTTTTTTGAAAGATGAAGCTCGCGATTATTGTAAGTTGCGTTACATTTCCGACGAGTGCTTGTCGTGTTCGGCCAATCACAATGCACTGGAAAGCTGGCCAATCACAGCAGACTGCGCTTATCGAAAGGAGGGACTTTGTAGAAAACAAAACATTTGAGAGAGGCGGGGCATATAGGACATACAATAATTGTACAGTATTTTTTTGAAAATAATGTGTTTTTTGACTACAGCATTCCACATATTCTTTACCCAATACCACCAATAATGATCTTTAAAAAGGCCTCCTTGACACCTTTAATATGACTTAACCTGATTGAGTACGCCGCTCATTCCATTCAGGCAGTCTCTCTCTCTCTGTTTAGGCATGTTTTGTGCCTTTGATCGTCGTTGTCATCCTTAATAAATAAAACATTCTTGCAACTTCGCTTGGTCGTCGTGACGCCATGGAGAGAAACCCCCACCACTAACTGCAAACTGGCATCTTAGATCTGCCTCCCCCCAAAAAAAAGTTTTGTTAGCAACGCCCCAACTTTCAACGATCCAATCAATTCCCGAAGGACGAAATCAAGTCCCGCCCTCTCATTTCAGATGCCGTTTCACTCGGATATACGTCACAGTAGAGAAGAAAAGACTTCCGTTTCATGCCGACTTTAATATATTAATGTATATTTTATAGTTATGCTTACTTTAATATTTAATTATTCATACTACTTAAATGTTATTTTCTATTATTTTCCATAAATTAATCCATGTTATTATCTTGCTGCACGTCTGAATTACCATGATGTTACAATGGTACCTGTCTTTAAAAAAAGCATGGTTCTGCATTTACTGTCTTTAGTGATCTCATGTCATGTCCTCAAGCATTCTCTCTTTGGTTTCTTCACTGCAGGTATGGTGTGGAGTGTAAGACGGTGGAGTCTGCCAGCGATATCGTCGTCCCCGCCTTCAGCGAATCAGCGCGACATTGCGTGTTCCAGTCGGACCTGCTGCTGTTCAGCTGCGCCGGGGCCCATCAGTCCCTCACGCGCATCTGTCCCTGCAGAGACTACATGAAAGGGCAGGTGGCGCTGTGCAAGGACTGCTTATAACACGCACACTTCGGCAACTCCATTTGACTCCAAAAACTGGACAGGACCGGACTGTTACATAGCGCAATGCAGACAGCACCAGTGTTGTAACGTGCGGTGATGCGATTAAAGAATTCAGAGTAATCCAACTCTTGTTTTATTCCCATAAACTCACGAAAAAAACGAACCGAAAACGCTAGAGTGTGGCAGCTCTCTGAAAAAGAACACAGAAGGATGGAAAGAGAAGAAACTGATTTATTTTGCTGGATTTTTTGTTTTTGTGCGAACTTGAGCTAGTTTCAGGCTGACATACTTGAAGTGGATTGCAGGGAATCAGAACTGCACACTGCCCCCTGCTGGCGTGGAGGAAACACTGTAGTGACATTTATTACCGTAGTTCTTCATTCTACTGTTTTTTTTTCCTTCGTCCAATTTTTCTTCTCTCTCTGAAGATGACTTTTATCATTGGACCAAGTCTGACGACTGACTCTGAAAAGCATCTTTGACCATTTTGAAGACTCTTACCGAGTGCGTGTTTATTTGTGTGTGCGAGAGAGCTTGTTGTTGGGGAAACAAACTTTGCGAAGATATTTCCCCACTTTTACACTGAAACTGGACTTTCCACGCACTGGCTCCGTGAAATGACACGTTCACATGTAAATAACAGACACCGAAACGTAAACACGCGGTCTGCTTTATTCTGCATGGTAGTTTATTTCCAACAGTTTAACAACAGCACATGCTAACACTGGGAATTTTCGGTGTTGGTCACGATCCACGTTAAAAATCGCAGTACCGCACCAGTCAACTGCCAGGTGTGATGTTTTAGTGAAATACACACGTCGCAAACCAGCCAGTATGAACTAGAACACAAACCAACTGACCAAACTAACCATTAAACTAGTAGACTGAATTCAACTAAATTGGGACACATTTTGCTGTTGCGTTAATTGGCAAAAGTGGCCAAGTTTACCTGAATTAACACTATATCACGGGTTTCAGATGCTCTATATGTGGATAAGATAAAGACCAATACGATCACAAATATTTCTGTAAAAGTTTATCTTTATTTGTATAAAAAAAGAAAGATATATCGGTATAAAAACAAAGTGTACATTACTAGGATAAAATACTTTTTTCTTTTTATATATTGTGTTAAAAACACAAATTGGCCTTGGTTTTTGTTTTTCGGTTTTATTTTCTTGAATTTGCCTGCCGATTATCGAAAAACGTCAAAATGATTAGAGTTACTTGTGTTTTGGAATGAAAATGCACTATAGCGAAGATTAGACGCCAGATATTACGACACTGTACAATTGTTTTAAAGTTTGTTTTTAATTTATTTTGTAAACAGATCTTTATCTCTGCCTGTTGATTTTTATGTGACTATTTATAGAAGAGAAAATTCTTTATAGAGGGAAATATTATTTATCAAACTAATTTAAGTATAAGCGCACATGCTTGTCCAGAGTACTGTCTGAAAAAAACTATTTGCGGCGGAACTAAATATACAGTACATTTAGATTTATTATTAATTTAATACTTGAAAGGATGTGTTTCAGAATAATTTGAAGAATTTTAGTAACCAAACAGTTAAAGGAACCCATTGAGTATTTTTTTTCAGACTATGGAAGTCAGTGGCTTCTATCAACAGTTTGGTTACCAGCTTTCTTCAAAATATCTTCGTGTTCAGCAAAAGAAAGAATCTCATACAGGTTTCGATCAATTTGAGGTTTAGTAAATGATGACCGAATTGAATCCCTTTAATTAAATTATTAGAAATTCTTTAATGACCATGTGTAAAATTTCAATTAAAAATAACTGAATACTTAACTACAAAATGTAGTTTAATTAAAACAATTTAAAAAATACAAAAAATGTGAAGTTTTAGCTGTAAAATTTTATAATAAAAATAGTACAGCATAACATATCATAACATAATTTCCTTTATTGTCAATACTCTGGACAAACATTGCGAACACAGTTTAATTTCTAAAGCCAGCAAAAACCTCATTTGATGTTTTCTGTACACATTTGCACATTTGTAAATATAGATGGGTCTCTTCTAGTTTTCCATTCTAACTTATATGATAGTTTTACGTTTGCTTTTCCGCTCTATGTCGAGATCTGTACGTTTGTATGTAAAACGAAGGTCTTCAGCCAAGCAATTGTTTCATCTTGTTTCATGATGTGCCTTCTGATGGTTACTAGAACTGTCTGGTTTGTTTTCCTTTACGAAATAGCTAGTGCTGGAGGTGAAATGCTAGCTAGAAGCCGAAATAGTAGTTTAATAGCTGAAAATAGAGTCGCTCGCCATTTAGCGTGAAATAGTCTTGCCAAATGTTTAATGGTTCTTGACACGCAAAATCACACAATCAAACTAATATGTCTAGATGACTAAAGTCGTTACTTTTGGTTTACAGTATGAAGGATGCCACAGTTTCGAAAGTGTTTGTGTTCGTACGGCTTAGCTGTAGCTATTTATAATAATGACTGTCAAAATTTTATTGAAAATATTAGATTAGTCGAATAAAAAAAATCATGGCCAGTAATTCTTAGCTAGTAACTACTGCTCATATATTGGAAATAATTTGGAACGAAACCCAAATTATAAATGGAACCAATATGTTAACAATGTTCTGGTTTACGTTGCTGTTAATAATAATTGCTTTTGTTTTGTTTGAAACTGAAATGCATTCACACATCATTTGTAAACTGATAAACCTGATGTTTTTTTTTTAAAGTTGTTCTTTTGTTTTGGGGGTGATTTACATTCATTATGATGGATTTTAAGACGTTCATGGAAAAAAGAAAACAGTTTGTTTTTCAGTAATTTTGAGGAATCAGTAGGATATATCTTTATTTTTCAAATAAACATTTTTCTGTGACAACAGACATTTCTGTGTAAATATACATGTGTACTCCACAGCAACATAGTTGTATATATACATTCATGTATCTTATGACATTCAGCCCGATTTACCTCGGCTTTTGTCAGCATTTGTTCTTCGAACAATGGTGCGAATTCAGTTTAAGTAAATAATGGCTTTAACCAAATAATAGCCCCAATATTATTTTCGGGCCTCAGTTTTAAAAGAATAGTTCACCTAAAAATTTAAATGTACTCACCCTAAGGTCACCCAAGACGTAGATGAGTTTGTTTCTTCATCAGAACAGATTTGGAGAAATGTAGCATTACATCACTTGCTCACTTTGTTACTGTGATGCTCTGCAGTGAATGGGTGCCGTCAGAATGAGAGTCCAAACAGCTGCTAAAAATCATCACAATAATCCACAAGTAATCCACACCACTCCAGCTAAAATATGAGTCTTCTATCCATAATATTGCTTTCTCCAGTGAAAAAGTAATCTCATCTGAATCAGGAGAGAAATATGCACAGATCAAACACCGTTTACAAATCAAAACAGTTCTAAACTAATATTTTGGTGAATTTTTATGCGAGATGACAACAGGACATGGATTTTTTCCATTATTATAGATTATAGATTTTATTTCTCAATATCGATATACTGTATATATCACGATATAGATATTTTTGCTTTAAATAAGGTCTTTATGATATCAAAATTTTGATACCATAGAAAATTTCATTTGTCAATTGTAACTTCAACAAAAAAAAAAAAAAAACTAATACTAGCCTAAATGAAAAGAAAAACTCAAGCTCACTGAACAAAAGTAAACAGTAAGTGATTAAATAAGAATAAGAAATTAATTACAAGAAATACAACAAAAACTACTGTAGAACAAATGAATGACAGACAGCAGGAATATTAGACTGCTGTCACTTTAAGAGCTGCCTGGATCCAATATACTGTTACACGATATACTGCTTCTCAGATGTTTGCTTTCACTTAAGACCTAAATTACTGTGTTTACGAAGATACTTGCAAAGACGGGCATTTTGACACACACAAGTGTGTGTATTTAACCGTTCAAGGACTATAAAGTTGGCAATTCGGGCAATAATAACTCAATAACCGTTAATAAAAAAAAATAAATGAACTCAATAAATGTTCAATACTTCCATGCTCTATGATGGCTCAGAAACTCTCAGACAGTGCACGCACATATAGCGGAATGAGTTCTCTTTAGCTGCTGATTGCTTTTCAACAGCCTAAAATCACTTGTTTCTAAACCACAATGCTTAAAAACATGTGCAAACGCAAAGTTGTTGTGACCACATAGCACAGCAACGTCACTTAAGCATCTAACTGCGATAGAGATGATAGTCTAAAATCTCTACCGGTTGACAAATATCTCCCGGTTAATTGTGTCTACCGGTGTAATCGGTATATCGCACACCCCTACTCTGAGTTATATGGACTAAGTGTTCTTATGGATTTGGGACAGAGGGACGGTTTGAAATTAAAACACTTCAATGATGGACTCGCTTCTTGAAAACACACAGCTCTTCACTTCACAAGATGTTAACTGATGGACTGGAGTGGTGTGGATTACATGTGGATTATTGTGATGTTTTTATCAGCAGTTGGGACTCTCATTCTGACGGCACCCATTCACTGCAGAGGATCCATTGATGAGAAAGTGATGCGCAATTTCTCCAAATCTGTTCTGATGAAGAAACAAACTACATCTTAGATGGCCTGAGGGTGAGTAAATGCTCAGCAAATTTACATTTTTGGGTGAACTACTCTTTTAAGTCCTAAACACACACGTCTACATGTGGTTTTATAAACTGTGCAAACGAAAGTCCCATTTGCAGGGGTGTGTGCTTGTGTCTAGTCCCTCCGACAAGGACTCAAGGTATTTAACACGTCAATTAAGAACAGAGCATTGAATTCGACCACACACCTGAAAAAACAGCATAAGTCATACACTTCTCCAAAAGCACAAACGTTGCTTTTCACCGACAATCACACTACGAACTGCCACTGACACAAAAAATAGCACATTACGCCGATCGAGGACTTGGCAGTGTCGTGGTAACGCCGGCACAGTTCCGTCCAAAATGCTCAAATCGGGAAAGGTAAGCTACGACGATATATTTGCTACATGAAATGCTCAGAAACTCGGCTTTTCCCAAATACACATTTAAACAGCCAAATTTCGTGGCAAATATTACAACAGTCTAATACTTAAGAACATATAACTTCACATCATGAAGGGTCAAGTTTTTAAGGCTTTGTTACTGTGCGAGTAACGTTCGTGTGCCAAGTTTCACCAAAAGCTCTACGCAAGGCTGGATCAAGCTATAACAAATTAACTTCACAGAGCTTTACTGTTTCAATGGAGTGCGAAAGATGAAATTACATAATTACATTATTTAGGTCTAGCAAATGAAGCGGTTTAATGATAGCAATTGATTTGTAGACTTAGACTAGTGCTCTTTAAGTACTGAAAGTTTCGTCATGTGTTCTGTTTTGAGTATGTTACAGTAGTATTAGATATGAAAATGCCCTGTTTGTTGAATAATATACTTTAAAGTTCATGTAGATGATTCGATGGCACGTTTGAACAAGGAAAAAAGACATTAAAGTTTCAACAAGGTCCTCTGAAAACAACTGAAATGTAATTTCAGCACCTCTTCAAATGATTAATTTGACATTTTAGCAAATTAAAACAATTTGTACCCTTTCAGAGTGATCTATACTTGATTTTATATCATATATTTGGCTTTTCCACTGTGAAATTGTATTGAAATTTCAAAAATGAGAACTTTTGAAATTATGTAGTGAAAAATGTAGTCTATTTTCTTAATTTTTCATGTAAAAATTTTACAGGTTTTCACAGATGCAACAAACGTTTTTACTAAAGAACTACTCAATTAAATAGGAACTTAAACAAACTAGACAAAAATGGCAATTTTAAGTTTACCTGATAAACCTCTTCCCTCCTAACCTGGACATTTATATTTGTAATAACCTGCACAAATCATACCTAAATAATATTACTCAACGCGATGAATCTTGGTTTTCAGTATCAGATTATATACATTCTGAAATGTATCTTAGCTCATTTCCATCTCAAACGATACGATTATACACATTTTATATATTTAATTCTTAGTTTTCCCTTTCAGATCCATATTTACAGGGGGAGTTTGTGGCTGCGTTTGCTCTGAGGCAGGTAAAGTGTGTGTGTTGTGTGTTAAGTTGTGTTTTCCTCTCAGGAGAATCTCCACAGGAGTGTTTCTGTGTGTGTTGAGTCTTCCAGAATCAGAATCGCTACTCGAAGCGCTCGTAATGTCTCGTCTGCCTGAGGCGGGGCACCATGTCCTTTAACAACCTGACGGAGAAAGAAAGAAAAGCGTAAGAAAAAACTAGATACTTTAGAGGTCAGGTATTTAGTGCATATGTCGCTATATTAACAAAATATTATAGTTAAATATATAAGTTAAAGTTAACGGGTTCACCCCAAAATGAACATTTTGTCATTAATCACTTCCCATCAGGTTGTTTCCCAACCAGTAGAAAGATCGTTAGTCTTCGGGAACCCAATTGAAGAGGATTTTGGATGAACTCGGGAGGTGTGACTGCCACATTGGATGCCAAGTAAATACACTGTCAAGACCCAGAAAGTATGAAAAAGAGACATCGTTAGGAATAGCCCTCTGCCAGCCGGGTAACGTAACGTTATGAAGCGCGAGACTAAGGTTGTAGCGGAGAAAACAAAAAATAACACTTTATTCAACAATGTGTCTCTCCGCATCACTGTAGTGCCATTTTTGGAAAAAGAAGAATATCGCTGAACGCAAGCACTACACTATCTGTGTCAGCCGCGACACAAGGTACGTTTTCTGACGTGTATTTAAGCGTTGATTGAACGAAAACAGAGCATTCCGTATGTGTCTGCGCGCGGCTGACCAGAAATAGCGTGCCGATGCCTTGCGTTCAGAGGAATTCTACAAAATGGCGTACAAGTGATGCGGAGAGACACAGAGGTGGCCAAATTGTTGAATAAAGTCGTTTATTTTTGTTTTCTTTGCATACAAAAGGTATTCTCGTCGCTTCATGAAATTCAGATTGAACCACTGACGGCATATGGACTATTTTTGACGATGTCTTTCATACTTTTCTTGGCCTTGACAGTGTTATTTACTTGGCAGCCAATGGGACAGTCACAAGCCCCCCGGCTTTCATCCAAAATATCTTAAATTGTTTCCGAAGACGAACAAGCTTTTACGGGTTTGGAACGATATGGGGGTAAAGTGATTAATGACAAACATTTCATTTTGGGGTGGAGTAACCTAAGGTAGAAAAGAGATGGCATGTTTTAAACAATAAAAAAAGTAGTTTTAACAAAGTTGCTTTATTCTAAAACTTTTACTTGGAGGAAACATAAAATTATGTCTACAACACAATTTGAGTACCTCTTAAATTTAGAAGAGTATAAAGTCCAAGTAAAACAAAAAAAAATATAAACATGAAATAAAATCCAATGAAAAAAAAATTATCAAAATATTTTATTTCAGTAGTTGCCAAAGAACTATTTCTGTCTTCTTCTTCAAAAAAAAAAAAAAAAAACGGATATACAAAAATGTATAAAAACTGTAGAGACCATAATTTTTTAAACGGCACAGGCAGTACGATAGAAATCAACTAAATAAAATTAAACTGGAAAGACAAAACATAAAAAATTGAATACACAAAAAAAAAAAAACTATAAGATTATCTCAATCAAAAATAAAATACATCATTTAGAACAGTTCAGTAAATTATTTTGACATAATTCACTTTGGCTTGCAAGGGTGGTATTGAAAAGGGGATTTCTGGATTTTATGTCTATATCCGATTGACTTTTCTATTGTGCATTTAATGAATTCCTGCCGTTGAATTGAAAAAAGTAGTAATATGCAGATGTGTCATAAAACACAGGTTCGACTTGAGTTTGCAGCATCTGGCTTAAGGTTTAATTCCGATAGCAAAAGATTAAAAAAATAAATATATTTTTAATCTAATGAAATAAATAGGCTTTACATTTAAGATTTATTATTGAAGTGCAATCTAAATGTCCTTCATGTGGATTATACAAGTTTAATATAAAAAGTAAAGTAAATACGTTGACAAACAAAAAGGTTAGTTGAAAAAACTATAAAGAAAAACTCATATGATCCTATTTGCCAATCACACAGGTAAGATTTCTGCACTCAGAAAATTAAAAAAAGCGTCACATTTCATGGCATGTGATTTATACATAGTTTGCACGTCTTATTGTATTTAAAATATTATATTTTTACAATGATTTTCTTTCCAAATTGATTGACCATTATATGAAAAATATTTATTCAGTTAAAATATGGCAAGATGTAGAAGCAATATATAAATGTATGAGATTGAAACTAATTGGCTTTAATGATGATAAATATAAACCTGGTTATTCTGTATTTAAAACACATTCAGTTAACAGAAATCTGACCTGGTTAATTTAAGTATGACAGTTTATTAGTTTGTTTATATTAAAACAGAGTAATCCAAATGGATGTAAATTTGATATGCAATTCAAACACACAAATCTTACATTTAGGCCTAATTATTTTAGTTACAGTAACTATAAAAAAAAGTAAAGAGTGTATTTCTTGGCTTAGTATGAAACAATGACGAGGCTGAACTCAGCATGTGCAGCTCCGAACTTCCTAACCTCTGAAGGACGAGACCTGTCACTTCAAACTAAACGACCTCTGCTTGTGTGCTTTTGGGAAAGAGAGACAGCCGGTGGAGTATACAGCTTATAGATTTACATTTCAGCTTCAGTTCTGTCAACAAGTCTTTCAGCGTTCGATTAGCAGTGGGAAATCTGCCAGATGACGATGAGCTTTGCGTACAATCTTTGTCGTATGTGCATGCTACGTCTTCATTTCCATTGCAATGAGTCAAATGTTAATTACAGTCTCTAGGCTAGTGATGTTATAGTAATTACTTGCAATTATATTAGCGAGCATCATGTGCTATTTAACCAACAAAACTACATAATTAGCATCCCTTTCAGAAGCCCTAGCTAAAGCCTCCAGCGTATTTACATCTGCACCAAAGACAAACAGAGTCACGCCTGGAATCCCTCAAGAATGTACGACGTTATTAAACGACTGTTTGTTAAACAGCTTCGTGCTATGCTAAGACCTTTAATAAACACGCTACTTTGCAAAAAACCTTATTTAAGTCAGTGTTATTTTAGTACCATTACCGTTTTTGCTAATATTTTGAATGAGATTTTATTTGGTTTGTTGTGGTTGTTGTTGTCGTCTAGTTTTTAGGTTTTGGACTCTTACTTGACTCCGTAGGCGAGAATGATCAGTCCAATCAGACCGAAGTCCGCTAGTACCAGACTTAGGTCGGTTTGAACACCTCGGCGCTGATGAGGATGGAGAATCCCATGACGGCGCCGACTAGAGAGTTAAAACCTGCAATGAGTCATTCACGTAATGTCAAAAACACATAGGAAGAGCCGCAACGGTGAACATTCTGCTAAACGTCTACTTTTGTGTTACACAGAAAAAAAGAAAGTCATACGGGTTTGGAACGACGTGGGGATGATTAAATTATGATAACAGTGGGGGTTTTTTTTTTTAGTTAATCTTTTCGATTTTTTTCTTAGAGCTGAATTTGCCAATTAAACATGAGGCATCAAAAACATTCTCTTTTTACTTGTAAAAAAGACGTTTTTAGCTAAACTTACTAATTAAACATAAGACATTAAAAACATTTGAACATTTTAGCTAAAACTTATTAATTTAACATAAGATATAAAAATGCAATTTTTTTTGTTTTCTTCATTTTTAGCTAATCACAAAATTCATTTTTATTTACAATTTTTTTAACAAATTACTAATTAAACAAGGCATTAAATATGTTTTTACCCTAACTTATTTTAGCTGAATACACAAGACATCAAAAATGCTCTTTATTAGTAGATTTTAACCTTTTTAGCTAAACTTACTAGACATGGGACATCAAAAAATACTATTCTGTAAACTAAATTCTTACTAAGTAGGCCGAAGGCCTCAAAAATGTTTTTTATAAATTTTTTTTTCGCTGAACTTTTATATTATTTTAATTAGCTCAAATATAAACATATAAAGACATAAAACAAAGTTTTTTTTTAGATAACAGTTTTGGCTAAATTAATACGTAAACATAAGACATCAACAATTGTACTATATTAAGTCTCAACATTAACCTTTTTAGTTAAACTCACTAAACATGAGGCATCAAAAATATATATTTTAGTTACTAAACTAAACTTACTAATTAAAGGCATCAAAAATTTTCTTTTTAGCTAAAGGTAATACAATTTTTAACTAAACTTACTAGCTACACTTATACATTTAGCTACACATGATAGACCAAAAATTTTTTTAGTTTTAATTAGAATTTGTAGGTAAACATACTAACTATAACAGGAGATAAACCCAACACAACACACATAATATATACATACTATATCATGTGTGGTGTGTGTGTGTGTGGTGTATTAGCTAAACCTTTCCTTTAACTAAAACATACTATATTAAAAGGAACATCAAAAAATGTTTGTTAGGATATAGTTTTTTAAAGACAAAAATGTTTCCTTTATCTTACAGACTGATAAATTCATTGTGTTTGGAGATCCAAGTCGTAATGCATGCTTAAACTAGCTGCTTCAGCAGCAGGAGGATGTTTGTGACAGTTGGTGAGTTCAACACAGGTTTAGCGCGCGTGCGATTGTCATTGACGTTACCTGGGTGTGTGTTTGTTTGCTACTGGAAGCTGGGTTTGGCACAGATGATTACTGTTAGGCAATGTGTGAACAAAGATATTCTGAATTTCCATTTTAAAATGTCAACATACGTTGCAATGTTTCGCTACAATTTAAGGTTTTTAAGTGGAACACTTTAAGTGTATGACTAAAGATTATTGCAGTGCTACAGCAAATGTTCGTTGTTACCTCAAAATCTACATTTCGAACCTTAAGTTACGGTGCATTCTTGTAGTTACCTTGACCATACGATTAAATACAACACAGAAATTGCATTTAAAGGCTTTTAGATGAGCAATTAGCTAAATTTTTGCAAATGTACATAAACATAAGACTTGGAAAAAAACTAGCCGTACTTATGTCAGTGTATGCACTATTCTATGATGTTTTGTAGTATGAATAGTGTGTGTTCACACTGAAAATTCCAAAAGGAAAAAGTGCACTTTAAATACCAGGATGATGCACTTAAATAACTGAAAAAAATGAAGTGTGAAATGTTGGACACTTCACTTCAACTGTCGGGAGGTGGATATCGCCTAGGGTTATAAATGAAACCACCATAATTATTACATTCATACCTACATGGTTGAGATGTCGTGCAAAGTACATAGGTTTATGCAATAGTGTGCGTCATGGGAGCGTTAATGTTTTTAGTGAATACCTGTGTTAACCTTTTAGCTAAACTTTGCTGATTCATAACTCAATCCCTATGTACATTTGGAGCGAAACAACAAGATATCCCAATATATATATTCTATTTATATTATATTAACAGTGGGGCAAAACACAGTAAAAAGTATGTAGTCTCCCCCATTTCGTCCACCAATTGTGCAAGTTCTACCAATTCGAATACCAAGATGAGAGAGGCTGTTCATTTCATATTTTATGTATCCTCAATCTGAGAGACAAACGGAGGAAAACAATCCAGAACTCACATGCGTAGGATTTTTAAAGAATATTGGTAAATTCTCGGGTCAAAAGTAAGTTAGTTGGTCACATACAACCAGCCCGAGTTTCTGGCTCACAGCCTGTAACTTTTTTTAAGTTTTGTGCTCCTCTTGTCCTCCAGAGTTACCATGATTAAGGGATCGTTTGAATTGTTATTCAGTATAAAGACCAACCTGGTCACAAACCTCAACAGTCCACACTCCAACTCCACTGGCCAAGACCCCAAGCGCTGTCCCAGAGGACACCAGAAGAACAACACTTGTAGCACTGAACCAGGCTGGGAAGACTGAATCTGTAATAGGTAAGCAGCTTGGTGTGAAGATTTCAACTGTGGGAGCAATTATTAGAAATTGGAAGACATACAAGACCACTGATAATATCCATCGATCTGGGGCTCCACGCAAGATCTCAACCCGTGGGGTCAAAATGATCACAAGAACTGTGAGCAAAAATCCCAGAAACACACGGGGGGACCTAGTGAACGACCTGCAGAGAGCTGGGACCAAAGTAACAAAGGCTACTATCAGTAACACACTGCGCCACCAGGGACTCAAATACTGCCCCCCCAGTGCCGACGATCCCCCTTGGCTTAAGTCCCGTCTGAAGTTTGCTCGAGAGCATTTGGATGATCCAGCGGATGGTTGAGAATGGCTCTGTCGATGAAATACCAACTCGCATTTTGGTTAATTAAAAACTCAATTGAGGAGAAAGCCCGAATGCTGAGTTGCATCCAAAGCTACTCCATACCTACTGTGAAGCATGGGGGTAGAAACGTTATGCTTTGGGGCTGTTTTTCTGCTAAGGGACCAGGACGACTGATCCGTGTTAACGAAAGAATGAATGGGGCCATGTATCTTGATATTTTGAGTGAAAACCTCCTTCCATCGGCAAGGGCATTGAAGATGAAACGTTGCTGGGTTTTTCAGCATGACAATGATCCCAAACACCACCCGGGCAACGAAGGAGTGGCCTTGTAAGAAGCATTTCAAGGTCCTGGAGTGGTCTAGCCAGTCTCCAGACCTCAGTCCTATAGAAAAATCTGTGGAGGGAGCTGAAACTTCGAGTTGCCCAACGACAGCCCCCATTACTCGCTATAGAGGAGACCTGCATGGAGGAATGGGCCAAAATACCAGCAACATTTTGTGAAAACCTTGTGAAGACTTACAGATAACGTTTGACCTCTGTCATTGCCAACCAAGGGTATATAACAAAGTAGTGAGATTAAATTTTGTTATTGACCAAATACTTATTTTCCACCAAAATTTGCAAATAAATTCTTTTAAAAATCTACAATGTGATTTTCGGATTTTTTTTTTCTCATTTTGTCTCATAGTTGAGGTATACCTATGATGAAAATACAGGCCTCTCTCATCTTTTTAAGTAGGAGAACTTGCACAATTGGTGGCTGACTAAATACCTTTTTTCCCCACTGTATATAATGTATTTATTAATAATGTAGATAAAATACTAATAAACCCCCCAATTATACTTAAAAGAACCAAGGCATCGATGTCTTTTTAACTTTTGTTAGCAAAACTTACTAAAATGAGAACATCACCTTTAGCATAACTTTCTAATTAAAAACATGATTTCATAAACAGATTCATTATTTAAAGTTGCTAATGGCCGTGTACGTGTAGTTATGTGGGAAACAGTTTTCACTCAGAAATTGCTTGTAAATCTTACACCACTTATTTATTTATTTTAATTCATTCATTCATTTATTTTCAATGTGATTTAGATTACAAAAATCACAAGTTTGGTCAGTTAGAAAAGCTCTAGTACACCTCTTCTCAATAAGCCACATGATTTAATTTTAACCGTCTGTTGTTGTGTGTGTGTGTGTGTGTGTGTGTGTGTGTCCGAGTATCCATAGTGAGTATGTGTCTCTATATATGTCTGTCTCTGCAACCTCCATCTGCTCATCCGTCTATCTACTCGTCTGTTGTATTTTCTTTTTCCGGTTTTTTTTTCAGTTTCTTTCAAATTAACAAATGAAAACACCCTAAAACCAGCATAAAAGTAGCCTCTACTATTTGAAAACAATATTTGTTGTCATTTTTGGAGCTTGACTATCTTTTCATCTTTCATAAAAAAAGCACATTCTGCTAAACATCTCTTCATCAACATCATTTTATAGATAGGAAACGAATTGGAATGACAGTGGGTGCATTTATTTTTGTAACAAACTTAGGACATCTTAAGTGGTAGTGTTTTGAAAATAATATTCTTTTTGGGATTCGATGGAATTGGTTTATTAAATATAATTCACGTGTGGAATTCTGCTGCTTCCAGCTGGTGGGAAGTCAAAAAGGGAGGGGCTAAGGTGAAATAAGACCAGACACATTGCGACGGCACTGTGAATAATAAATCAGGCTGGCCATCACCATGGTAACCCGTTGGGTTTCCGGGGAAACGTACCGTCGGTGATGAGGGCCCTGCTGGTGAGGACTTTCCCCAGCATGAACTTACAGACGGACAGAATAGCGCACACAATCCCGCTGATAACTGAGACGCTGTACAGGAAGTCATCCTGGAGGAAGAGAGAGAAAGAAACGTTATCATACTGAGCACGACACAACGTTCATAACAGTCAACTGCACTGTTTTATTCAACAGCAATTCATACTGATGATGACCCTGAATCCATACTGATTAGAATAACAAACTCTGAGATATATACTGTATACTGCTTATTATTTGTAAATAGGCAACTGTAAAAGTTTCAACTAGTAGTATGCTACACAGTTGTCACAAAACTCATTACAGTGTGTTTAATATAGTATTTTGCTTTCAATTTTGTGTATAAATGTCTATTTTGATCAAATAATAAGTCATGTTATATTCTAAATAACATACTATCATACTACTCTTACTATTTCTGCAGTATATACTATGTATGCTGTGCACTCGCTGAAGTTAATGTTTTGATGTTTTCTGATATAATGTAACTGTTGTTTGAAGCACATCATAAATATAGTATACACTGCATAAATACAGTCTAGTATTTAGTACGAAGTATGTAAGTGTAATGGCATATTAGTGTACTATACAATAATATTTTGAAACCGTATGCAGCATTAAGCATTTCAAACTGTAGAACATTATTTCATACATACAAATTTCATTATTTTATGCGTAAAAAGCATACTATGCACTTGCTGAAGTGAACATGCCAGGTAATGTTTATTGACAATGTAGCATGTACTGTTTGAAGTGTTACTGCTGCATTTCTAACTGTAGCATACTAAATAATTGTCACATGACCCTTATGAAGTGTATGTTTCCAGGTGTACATACTAAATATCACATACTGCACACTTGTTGAAGTAAACATGCAAGGTAATGAGGTTTATTGTTTGAAATGTTTCTTATTGCATAAATACAGTACATACTGTCTGGTATGCAGTGTGTAGTATGCTAGCGGAATGGAATACCAGCATAGTATTATATTGTTTCTTGTTTTGTTTTTTGTTTTTAAGTGCAAAACAGTACACCATCTGCAACAGTAAACATTTAAAACTGTAGCATGCTAAATTATCAGTCCATGCATAGAAAAAAATGCATACTACACACTTGCTGAAGTAAACATGCAAATTTTTTTGACAAACTAGTGAAATTTATATCGCTGCATAATAAATATTGTTTCAGTATACAGTATATATTGTGGAGTATGCAGTAAGTAGTATGCTAGCATTCCAGACAGTCAAAGTATGTTCAGAACAGAATACTAGCATACTGCTTCCTCTTAAAAAAAACTGTATTCAGTATGCAGCAGGAGTGTTTCAGTTAGTAGCATATTAAATTGTCACATGACCTCATGAACTGTTTCCATGTTTACATATAAAAATTTGCATACTGCACACTTGAAGTAAACATGCAAGGTAATGAAGTTTATTGTTTGTAATGTTTCTTATTGCATAAATACAGTATATACTGTCTAGTATGCAGAGTGTAGTATGCTAGCAGAATGGAATATCAGCATACTATTATATTGTTTCTTGTTTTTCTAAGTGTGAAATAGTACACAGTATGCAACAGTAAATATTTCAAACTATAGCATGTTAAATTATCACATGCATAGAAAAAATGCATACTGCACACTTGAAGTAAACATGCACAATAATGTTTTTTGACAAACTACTGAAATTTATATCGCTGCGTAATCAATACTGTTTCAGTATACAATATATATTGTGGGGTATGCAGTAAGTAGTATGCTAGCATTCTAGACAAAGTATGCTCAGAATAGAATGCTATCATACTGCTAACTATTCAAAAACAGTATTCAGAATGCAGCAGAAGTGTTTTAATTAGTAGCATACTAAATTGTTGTCATATGACCTCATTATTATGACCTCGTTTCCAAGTATGCATACAAAAATTTGCATACCGTACACTTGCTGAAGTAAACATACACAGTAATGGAATTTTTGACGCTGCATAATATATTCAGTATATAGTATATACTGTGCTTTATGCAGTTAGTAGCATGCTAGTATTCCAAACATGTGATGTGATGGGCTATATTCAGAAAGAAATACTAGCATACTGTGTTTCAGTATGCAACAGTAAACATTTCAAACAATAGCATACTTAATTGTTGTCATATTATTCTATACACACAAAAAAGTACTACAGTACTATTGTACTGTTTCCCATTAAAAAGATTAAAACATTAAAAGAGAAAACAAAAAGAGTGCAACCTTAAACATTTCAAACTGTAGCATACTAAATTATCCCATAACCTCTAAATTAATGTTTCCTAGTATGCATGCAAAAATGTGCATACTTCACACTTGCTTTTGTAAACATGCACAGTAAAAAGGTTTTTTGACAGTTGTGTAGCATACTAATATTTGAAGCATCTATTGCTGCATAATACATTCTATTTCAGTATATATTGCACAGTATGTACAGTAGATAGCTAATATTTCAAAGACAGCCAAAGTTAGGCTATGTTCAGAATGGAATACTATACTGTTTCCTATTTATAAAAACAGTATGCAGTTTGCAACAGTAGCATACTAAATTGTCACATGACCTCATTGCAGTCATGTTACAAGTGCATGTTTAGAGATATCCTGTGCATATACAAATTTTCATACTACACACTTGCTGAAGTAATGAGGTCTTGTGATGATGTAGTTTACTATTGTGTATTGTATGTCGCTGCATAATACATAATATTTCAGTATACAGTATATACTGCGTGCTATGCAGTAAATAGTCCGCTAGTATTCCGAACAACTCCAAATCTGTGTATTACACACATGTAAATAAGTATAGTATGCATACTGCAAATCTAGTACAATAAGTATCTATGGATATGTTAAAAATAAAGCAATATGAATGGAAATAAGGAGCGCAGAGGTGAAAGAGACAATGAAAGGATGCGAAAAAAAGATGAATAGAGTTGCGAGGTGCCTTCTCAGCCCGAACAGAATAATTAAAATTGTGCGCTGGCCTTGCAGACGTGAAAAAAATGCAACACAGCAAGGTTCCCACCATCAAACATAACGTCCAACACAAACACACAAATACACACACACACAAACGGTCAGTCAATGCATCATCTGTTCCCACCACATAAAACACTATGATGGATCTTCTGGCGAGAGAAGCTCATCAATCTTGATGTCAGGCAGGTGAAGAAAGCAGAAAACAATGAGGTTTGTGTCTCGCGGACGGTGTCGAACAACTCTAACCCTCCCTGAAGAGTTAAAAACAACCTCATGCCCTTGCATTTATCACAAACGCTGTCTGCATGCCCACAAACATCCCACAACGTCTCTCTCTGAAACATCTCTGATCATCCAGCTCATCTCAGACAGGGAATTGGTAGCAGTTGCGCTATCATAATTTTTTTACAGCTGTGTCTTTTATAATTGTGGTTTCGACCACAGGACCATAAAATTACGTAAACATCATTATTTAGGGCTGTATTTTTGTGTCAGTTGTTTTAATCTAGCAGGTTTACGACAGGAAGTGCAAATGGTGCAAATGGGACTATTACAGGTATTCAGCGGAGGACTGTCGTATTGATTTTATAGCACCAGAAAAACAGTTGATCTTTCTCAGAAACACACGCATGGGGTTGCGAAAGGGGGGCAGTCCATTTCAAACACCTTGTTCAGACCAGCCTATTAACATTTCATGAGAGAACGAAAGTGCATGAGAGAGAGAATGTGAGAAAAAAAAGAAGAGAGAGAAAATAAGGGGGGGAAGTGTTTCTGACATCAGCAGCAGATGAAGGGAGGGAGAAATATTGGATCTATTTTTAGGCGGCACTTGTATGCACCAAAACCCAGCTTTACACGCTGAGACAGGAACAGGAATTCTCCAGAGAGAAGCCAGAGCCCTGATTAAAACATCAGCACTGACTCTTTCTCTCTCTGTCTCTATTTCTTCTGTATCTCTCATCTGGTTATCGTCTTCTCTGTTACACCCTAATTTTGTTTGCTACGCTCTTACAAATAAAGTTTCTAAAAGGTTTACAGTCTAATTACTTTTTTTATAATAGAACCTTCTTAAAGAGGTCATGGAACTGAGAAACCAAAATTTCTTTTGACATAAAAAGGTCATTGTACAATAAAAACATCCTAAGTTTTAGAACTCAAAAACTTTCTCGTTAGTCTAAAAACAGCTTATAATGAAGGCAGTCTGCCAAAATGACAGCTTTACTATGAGGTAATAGTGTGGATAAGCACCGCCTCTGCAGAAAAAGATCAATGCCTGCTTTGACATGGCTGCCTGTTTAGCCCCGACCACCAATTCGCACATGTAGTGTTTACGAGAGAGAAACCAAATGATAAAGATGGCTCTGAATACAACAAGATGCTGTTTAGTGCCAAGTTGTGGAAAAACAATGTTTGCATTGCCTTCCTTGATTCCACGTAGGACAGGTGAATGAAACAAGGCACAATTCGACGCGGGATTTTCAGAAAGATTGCTGTGCTGACTATATTGGATTCGACAGTAATGTCGCACCACACAAGTGTTGAGTAGCTGTTTTTTATTATGTGGTCACTATTGCTTTGTTTGTTATTACAGATTGTTTGATATGTATTGAGTTGTTATTTATGTGTTTTTGACCTAAATCACAGCAGCTTCCATCTATGAAGGATGTAAGCTGACAAACATACATAAATGTTAGCAAATCATAGCAGTGGCCGTTTACTACCAAGTCTACAGTCCGCCACGCCTATTCAAACAGAGCAATCTGATGAGGGCAGACAAAACAGGACAGAAAATAGCCTATTCCTTCAAATATGAGGTTTTTGGTTGTAAAAATCTATAACATTATACGTGGACCTCGAGAACAGACCAAAAGAATAAACAAAGGCAGTTCATGAACATTTTTAATTTCCATGAGTTTGAGTTCACATGCGCATAAAGAGAACCTTTATTTCCCATTAGTCATCACAGAACCTTTTTTATTCCTATTATTTTTTTAATTAGAATATGAAATATCCATTATGTCCGTGGTCGGCAACAGGCGGCCCGTGGGCCAACACTGGCCCGCAGCCGATTATTTGATAGAGGTGTTCTGAAATAGATCTGTCATGACAGCAACAGTTGCTCACAATCAGAGTATGTGAGCGGAGTGCGGAGTGGAGCGGTGTGATTTTGAATGGAGTGAGGAGCGGATTTTTTAAAAGTCGGAGCGTGGTTTTCACTCGCTCCAAGAGCACTCCACAACCGCTCCATCACGAGTACAATTCATACCAACGGCCTGTAATATAACTGCATATTTAGCAAAAAATCACATGTTAAACATATTTAGCTAGCTTGATAGAGAAGGTAAATACGAGAAAGAATGTGAAGCTATGATGACGGCAATGGACATGAAACGGGAAGTTATAGTTCTCAAGGAATTTGTTTGTTCCTTCTAGATACTGAATATTTTCAGCTGAAAGCATGATTTAAACAATCAATTATTTACACGCAATCGCTCTCTCAATAATGCATTCAAACAAAATCTTACAGTGCTACTTCATCTGTACACCCGATTTCAAATGAGCAGAAATCTGTAAGAAGTGCATCCGTAGGTAAAATTACTGATGAAAACGTACTGTTATTTCATCACAAACAAAAGTTGCACCGCAAAAAGCAGCAATTATACCTTTTAATGCTGACAACCATGTTATTCATGTGGTAGGAAAAATTTTGCACACCTGTTCTAAAAAGACACTTTGAAACTCTGCTGTATTTTATTTTTTATTATACGTTTTATGAACAGAACCGTGATATTTCAAACATACTGAAATGCTTTGGCCGCAGAGCGGTTGTTTCTGCGGAGGAGTTGGGAGGGAGCGGACAGGTGAACCAGAGCGGAGGATTCTAAATGCTCGGAGCATGGAGGAGGGAATTGTTGATGCTCCACTCCGCTCACATACTTTGCCGGACACCACCACACAAATGTGGCTTTCTGTTAACAACTGTCCTCCTATAGGGTTTAACACAGAGTAACAGCTCACTACCAGTTACAAAAGACACTGTAACAGTCTGTCAGAGGCAATTCTAGTTGCATTTTTCATCAATTAATCTCTTAAATTATCCTTTGACTATGTTTTGGCCCGACATCTAGCGGCTAAATTTGTTTTTGGCCCGATGCCAAACTTTCTTGCCGACCCCTGCATTATGTCATAATAGAACCTTTTTTTTTATCATTGTAGAAATGTATTTCTTATGTCATTGTAGAAACCTTTTTCGTTCTTATGTCATCTTATAACCTTTTCTAGTTGTCACTGTCATCGTAGAAGCTTTTTTTAATTTTTGTTATGTCATTGTAGAAAATATTTTGTCTTAAGGTCATCATAGATTTTTTTTTTCATTTTCCTTATGGCATCGTATAATTTCTTCAAAAGTTTAGGTCATATTAGAATTTTTTTTAGTTTTGGTTATGTCATCGTGGGTTTTTTTTCAATTGTATGTCATTGTAGAATTTTTTTGTTTTTGTTATGTCATTGTAGAAACTTTTTTTATTTTAGGGCATTGTAAAAACTTTTTTTTATTTTTGTTATGCCATCATAGAATTTTTTTTTTTAGTTTTTAGGTCATCGTAGAATGTTTTTTAGTTTTTGTTATGTCATCGTACAAACAACTTAAATTGTAGGTCATCGTAGAAGTTTTTTGCTTTCGCTATCTCATCATAGAAACTTTTTTATTTTTAGGCCACAGTAGAATGTTTTTTAGGTTTTGTTTTCATTGTAGAAACGCTCTTATATCTTAGGTCATTGTATAATTTTTTTGTTTGTTTTTATGTCGTCATATAACGATTTTTTAGCTTTCGTTATGTTATTGTCAATGTTTTTTTTATTTTAGGTCATTGACGTCATTGTAGAAACTCTTTTTAGTTTTTGTAATTTCATCATTTAAATTTTAGTTTTTAGCTCATCGTAGAATGTTTTTTGAGCTAGTGTGAACTAGTTTTAAACTAGTAGTAAGACTCGTAAACAAAGTTCATAATGAGCTTTGTTTGGTTGGTTCTTGATTGAAAAGAGGGTTATTTCCTTTCCTTTAAAGAATGTACAGTAGCAGTGAAGTCCTCATTGTGTGTCTCGGTGTCTCATTTCATCACAGGAAGACGGATGGAGAGCTAGATTGAGAGAGAGAGTGAGTGATAGTGGAGGGGTAACTGGTTTAGGGGAAACTATTTCCCCTCTTCATGTTGCCTGGCAACAGTGATATCAGACTATTCTAATCTCGTCCGTGACTTCACACCTTGTCTTTGTCGTGTTCATTCAGCTTTACACTTCTGCTGTTTAGCAGGCGCCGTTAGTTCCAGCCGAGGGAAAACTCACACAACCAGCGATATGAAAAGATGAAGTGTTGTGTTTGCATGTGGTGTCCTTCACCTGACAGACTCTCTTGAGTTTACAGTCAATAAAAAGACAGCGGGGAAATAAGATAGGAGAGTATGAATGCTTAGAGCAAATAAACAGAAATATATTTAGAAAATGACAGAATCGAATCAGCTTAGAAAACAAAATAACAGTTGGTCACGACAATCAATCAGTGAATCAGTTAACTAATCTGATGAATTAGTGAATCAATCTGTCAATGATTGAACAAGTGAATGAATCAACCAGTCAACTAATTGTATGAATGAATCAGCAAGTGGATCAACCAGTGAGTGAGTGAATCAATGGAACAATCATTCAGCCAATGCAATGAATAAATCAGAGAGTGAATGAACGAACAAAAACAAACAAACAAATGAATCAGCCACTGGAACAACCAATCCAATGAATCAATCAATTAGTGAATAAACAAACGAACAAATTAATGAATCAACCACTGGAACAATCAATCAACTAATGCATAAATAAATCTGTGATTTAATGAACAAACAAATGAATGAATGAATCAGCCATCGGAAAAACCAATCAACCAAACTAATGAATGAATCAGTTAGTGATTAAACGAACAAAGACATCAACCAATACAATGAATAAATCAGTGAATGAGTAATTGAACAAACGAACAAATTAATGAAAAAAATCACTGAAGGACTAAAAAAACAAATGAATCAACCACTGGAACCACTAATCAACCAATCCAATGAATGAATCAGTTAATGATCAAACAAACAAACAAACGAATGAATGAATGAATCAACCACTACAATGAATAAATCATTGAGTGAGTGAATGAACAAACAAATGAATTAATCAATCACTGAATGATTGAACGAACGAAGGAATCGCACTGATCCACCATCGACATCCAAGAATTAAACAGTTTCATTGGGTTATTTTTTTCTCCCTCAACCAACCACTGGAACAATCAATCAACCAATCCAATGAATGAATCAGTGAGTGAATAAATTGATGAATCTTGCGTGATAATAACAACAAACTGATGAATCAACCACTACAATGAATAGTAGTGATGAGTGAATGAACAAACAAATGAATGGATAAATCCACAGAGCACAATCCATCAACCAATCCACCCAATGATTTGTTTGTTTGTTCAACCAATTCAATGAATATGGTTCATATTATACGGACCTACAGGCAGAAACTGAAATCAGCTAAACCTGTTTAGGACTCTAAAGGATGGATTCTGAAGCAAGCGGTACACTACGGCTTCTACTCTGCTGCCACGGATCTGTTACAAGCTCACAGAGACTGTACTTCATAAAGCGTTTTCTAGGAGATATGTTGCGCCCCCCCAAGACATTCTTATCATTTCAGATAGGGGGAAAAATTTACCCCATGGTTTATTGGAACTCCAACAGCTTTGTCATCCAAGAGGAGGCTTACAGAGTGGGGGATAAACCTTGTATACCAGGCCAGCCACAGACTAACAAATGAGATCAGAGCTGGCAAAAAAAATCATTCAACCTTCGCTAAGGTCTGTGTAGTCGGATAGTGAACGCTTGTATTCAGGAAGCCGAAATCTAAGAAAGCTTCAGGCCAGACGGTGTTGTCACCGCCTGTTTAAAAGTCTGCTGACCAGTTGGCCCCCATCTTCACATAGATCTTCAGCAGATCATTGGAGCTGTTTGAAGTTCCCTGCTGCTTCAAATGCTCCGCTATCATTCCGGTCCCCAAAAAACCCAAAACCACTCTCACGTCTGTGGTCATGAAGTCATTTTAGAGACTGGTGCTGGCCCACCTGAAGGACATTACTGGACCCTTGCTGGATCCTCTTCAGTTTGCCTACAGAGCAAAAAGGTCTATGGACAATGCAGTCAACATGGGACTGCATTACATCCTGCACTATGTCTGTACTTTCTTCTGCACTGGAAGCTCCTGTTGTCAAGTCAAATTCCCTTTTTTGTGTAAGCATACTTGGTAATACAGCTCTTCTGATTCTGATTCTGATTCAATGATTCATTTGTTTGCTTAGTGCAGGGGTGCTTGATTAGCTGGTTCAGGTGTGTTTACTTGGGGTTGGAGCTAAACTCTTCAGGACACTGGCCCTCCAGGACCGAGTTTGGACACCCCTGGCTTAGTGAGTGAATGAACAAACAAATGCATCAACAACTGAAATAATCAATCAACCAATGCAATTGATAAATCAACTAAATCAAGTCAGTGAATGAACAAATTAATCAACCAAATAAGATACAGAATTATGTGTTTTCTTACCACTTCTGGTTGCAGTTTTGTGGCGAGGTCATGGATGGCTTTGACCAGGATAGTGATGGCCGACAAGATGAACACAACCCCGAGGATGACACACGCTCTGGAAAACACACACAGGTACACTGAGTAAACCACAGCATCAATTCAACTGATGCTTTATTTAGTTCATGCTCTATTCCCCTCCTTGTGTCTGAGTCAGTAAATAAACCGACTCTGAAGCTCTTTCTCCTTAGTACCTTTGATCTTACTTATGCTTCCAACCCTGCGATTTTTGTTTTTTTTTTTTTTTTTTTTTTTTTTGTTTTTTAATTTTTAGTTTTTTTTTTTTGTAAAAATTAATTTTTTTTTAATAAATGAAGCGGGGGAGGGCTGTAGTTGTCTAATTAAGCCTGGTTAATAGGCGAGCGCATCTGTTCCACTATTTACTCTGCTGCAGGGGTAGTTGGGTGAAATCTGGTGAAGTTTTAGGGCTGTTCTGCTCTGTTTCTCACACGTGGATCGTATCGGGCTTTTTAAGCTCAGTCCGTTAAGTCTGTGTTTTGGTTAGTGATTAATTAATCAAACCAAACAAACACACACACAGAGCTATAGTCTCAGGAGATCAAATTAAAATTAAATTAAGACATGCAGATTAATTTAATCCAGTTTCTCTCATAAAATCAGGCCAAGAAGGAACTCCGCTGATGCTGGAGAGATGTTTTGGTGCTGGGTTTGATAGTCGACTGAATTTAATATTTAGTGTGTTCAAAATATTTTTATCAAAGCGAACATTAAAAATTAAATCTATATTGAATCTTAAAAGTTGTGATTGTTTCAGACTTGCGTTTTGTTAGAAAGCTAAAATATATTTATTCTTTCAGGTTCTGATGGACAACCAACATGCTGTTTGCAAGTTAACTGCTAATTTGTAGTGTGTTTTTTTTAAAGAATGCTTCTGGTAAGTATTCCTTGTTCAGGTAAACACTAGGCTCTTTTGACTTGGTCAAGCAGGCAACTAGCAACTCCCTAGCAACCCCTTAGAACACCTCAACATTGTTCCAGCAACCATTCAGAACACACTATCCACCTAGCAACACTACTTAAGTAACCCCATAGCAAAGAGGTGTAATGTATTGGAGTAAATGTAATTAGTTACTTTACATGAGTATCTTTTTGGATACTTTGTAGTTGTACTGAGTATCAAAGATATTAGCAACTTTTACTCTCTACTTCACTACATTATTGAATGAGTCTCTGTACTCTTTACTCCACTACATTTTAAATGAGTGTTGCAGTTACACATTACATGTTGCATGGAAATAGCTTTTTCTGCAGCAGTTTATTTCTGCTACAAAAGACATGATACTGCCTATTACAGGTCACTGAAAGTACTGCATCTTGTGCAATGCAATTACCATGATCAAGGTCCAGAAACTTAGCAAGAAGATCAGTAAAATAATCCATGTGACAACAGGGGTTCAACCGTACTTTACGAAGCTCACGAGAATACGTTTTTGTCCAAGAAAAAAAATAACGACTTTATTCAGCAATTTGTCTCCTCCACGTCACCCTGTTGCCATTTTGGAGAATATCCACTGAACATAAACAGAGTATGCTATTCTGTGTCAGCTGCATCACGTGGATACATTGTTTTCATTCAAATCAAACGTAAACAACGTAGGTGAACGTATAATCCGCGTGGTAGTTACGTTGCTGTCTATGGGAGGGTCAGAGAGCTCTCAGAATTAATCAAAAACATCTTAATTTGTGTTCTGAAGATGAACGGAGGTCTTACGGGTTTGTAATGACATGAGGGTGAGTAAATGATTACTTTTTTTTTTTGGGTGAATTATCCCTTTAAGTATTTTACTTATACTAAATATAGGCTACAAAAAATGCACTAGTCAAAGAGATTTGACAGTCAAAAACTGTAACGTTGTGGAGAAACTTGGGAAAACAGGCATAGGCAAGGATCTATGTGCTGGTATTTAATGGAAAAACTAGAACAAACAATAAGCCAAAACCAAAGGGAACAAAGAACAGAATAACTGGCAAACAGACAACCATTAGGCCTACACCACTCACAACTCACAAGAACTAAAGACCTAGGGCTATATTAAACCACAGGGGCTAAAAAGAGCCGCTGAAAGCCCCATTCACCAAAAAAGATAACTATAAAGATAACAATATTAGCGTCCACACAGCGAATGATATTGTCTGTTTATTCTAAGTGCACACACATCTGCCACTTTAAATTCTCGAGCTCATTACAGCAGGATAGATTCTGATTGGCTGTCAAAGTTTTTATTGTTCATCAGCTGGAAAAAAAATTGTTCTGAAAGTGATTCCAACGATATTGTTTTTCTGTGCGTTTTTATCGTTATAGCTGTGGTGTGGACTCTTATATTCTTTAATATTGAGAAAAAATTTTATAACTATATTTTTATCATTATCTTTATAGTTATCGTCTTTGGTGTGAACGGGCCTTACCAGACACTACCCGAGAAAACTCATCAAGGGGAACCACTGAACACACGGACTACAACTGACTACTTACATATTATATGTCCAGATGGCGGCGCGTTCAACAACGCTGCGGCTTCTCTCTCTCTCTCCCAGACATAAAGGTGTTTCGTTTTTTTGTCTTGTGAGCCCTGCCCAGTGTTTTTGTACGCATTCGTCGCGTCTATTTGTTTCTAAGTGCGCATATTGTCGTGAGTTTCTGCTCGATGTCGGCAGAACCACATTTTTAGAGTTAAACTCTGCGCACGCCGAAGAGCTGCGGGATCTCGGTCTGCTCCGGAGGCCCGCTCCATCACCGACCCCCACTGCTGCATCTTGCCCACAGCGGAGGCGCCACAAGCGGAGTGAGAGGTAGCAGAAGAGGGGTAAGTGCGGAGGTATCCGGGTTAGGCTAGCGGCTAACCCACACAAGCCATTTATCCCCACCATCGTACTGGCTAACGTACTCTCTTTGGACAATAAACTGGACTACATCTGTCTACTACGCTCAACTCAGAGGACTGTTGAGACTGTTGTGTTTTTGTGTTCACGGAAACATGGCTCAACAACAGCGTTCCGGACTGCGCTATTCATCTCGATCAGCTGACATGCTATCGAGCGGACAGAGCTCGCGTCGAGGGAGGTAAGACCCACGGCGGAGGGTTTTGTGTTTACATCAATGATGCGTGGTGTCGCGATGCTGTTGTGGTCTGTAAACACTGCTCACCCCTGGTGGAGTTTAAGTGCCGGCCGTTCTATCTACCGATGGAATATACAGCCATACTGCTCGTTGATGTATACATCCCTCCCAGCTCCAACAATAGCAACAGGAGCGAGGCACTAAATGACCTGTACCAGCACATCAGTGAGCAGCAGACAGCCCACCCTGATGCTTTTCTCATCTTGGCTGGGGATTTCAATCATGCAGACCTAAAGAGTGTGTTCCCAAAAATACACCAACACATAGACTTTCCAACACGGGGAAACAATACTCTGGACTTTGTTTACACCACACAGAGAGGAGCTTACAATGCCCTCCCCCTCCCCCACCTCGGTGCCCCAGACCACATCACTGTCATGCTAATGCCGGCATACAGACCGCTCGTTAAAGTCACCAACCCAGTTCATAAACAGATACAAGTGTGGCCGGAAGGGGCGTCAGAGGCTCTTCAAGACTGTTTTAAAACCACTGACTGGAATATGTTTAAGCATGCTGCCACATACAATAACACCACAGACCTCGAGGAGTACTCGGAGACTGTCACTGCCTACATCACCAATTGATGCTTTGATGATGTAACAGTCACAAAGACCATCTCTGTCCGGGCCAACCAGAAGCCGTGGATGACGGGGGAGGTCTACGGACTCCTGAAGACGTGGAATGCTGCCTTCAGAGCTGGAGATGAGGTTGGCTTGAAGACAGCTAGGGCCAACCTATCCTGTGGCATCAGAGAGGCTAAAAGACAGTTCTCCAGGAGGATATCCCATCGTTTCAGCGACAGCAGAGACACTCGGAGCCTGTGGCAGGGGATACGGACCATTACGGACTACAAGCCCCCACCACTCACCTGTGACAGCACCATCTCTCTGCTGAACGAGCTGACCGTCTTCTTCGCTCGCTTTCTGGAGAAATTATCCTACAAATTTTAGCATACTTCAAACAGCATGTTGGTTTCCATCATAACCTGAAAGAATAAATATATTTTAGCTTTCTAACAAAACGCAAGTCTGAAACAATCACAACTTTTAAGATTCAATATAGATTTAATTTTTAATGTTCGCTTTGATAAAAATATTTTGAACACACTAAATATTAAATTCAGTCGACTATCAAACCCAGCACCAAAACATCTCTCCAGCATCAGCGGAGTTCCTTCTTGGCCTGATTTTATGAGAGAAACTGGATTAAATTAATCTGCATGTCTTAATTTAATTTTAATTTGATCTCCTGAGACTATAGCTCTGTGTATGTGTTTGTTTGGTTTGATTAATTAATCACTAACCAAAACACAGACTTAACGGACTGAGCTTACAAAGCCCGATACGATACGATACGGGTTAGTTTTGGGTGAACTAACCCTTTTAAGTACTGTTAAAATCAGATACTCTAAGGCTTTTACTCAAGTTGTTTTGTAACTGGTGACTTGTAACTTGTAATAGAGTATTTTCACTGTAAGGTATCTGTACTTTAACTCAAGTATGGTTTTTAGGTACTCTTTACACCTCTGGCAACACCATAGCATTGTCCTAGCAACCACACCCTAGTAACTGCACAGAAACCTCCTAGCAACCCCTTAGAAAACCCCAGCATTGTTCTAGCATTCAGAACACACTAACCACCTAGCAACATAACATCTCTATACTCTATACTTTAGTGAGTAACCCTATAGCGACACCATAGCATTGTCCTAGTTACCCCTATTAACTGCATAGAAACATCCTAGCAACCACTTAGAACACACGCACCCCCAACTACTCAGAGCACTTTATAACACCCAGAACACCTTAGTAACCACCTAGCAATGCTCTAGCAACCACTCAGAAAACTTTAGTAATCACATAGAAACTCCCTAAGAACCACTCAGAGTAACCTAGAAAATGCCTAGCAATGCCCTAGAAACCACCTTGCAGAAAACATTAACATCCATCTCGCAGTGCCCTAGCAACCACTTAGCAATGCTCTTGAAACCATGCAGAACACACACTAACATCCACCTAGCAATGCCCTAGAAACCACCCAGAACATCCTAACATCCACCTAGCAATGCCCTAGCAATCACACAGAGCACACTGACATCTACCTAGTAATGCCCTAGCACCCACTCACACCCCTAGTACGACACAGAACACCTATCAATGCCCTAAACAATGCAGAACTATCACTGACTCTACCAAGCAATGCCCTAGCAACCACTCATATACTTTGTCCCGTCATAGAAACTCCCTAAGAACCACTCAGAGCAAATGCCTAGCATGGCCGTCGAACTGAAATCACCTTTATACTTTGTCACCTAGGAACTCACGCGAATGCCTTAGTAACCATATAGGGTCTCTGTCTGTCGTTGTTTAACCCCGGGCAATTTCCCTAGCACCATAGCAGAACATAATAGTCCTGCACCCTACAACTACTCAACAACTTAGCAACCACCTACTGTGCCCATTACCTAAAAACTTGCAGAACATAAGATCACCCTAGCAACCACTCCATACAACTTCCGCACAACCTACACTGTAGCAATTAACCTAAAAATGCAACTTGATAGCTCACCATAGTACCACTCAAAAATGCCCTAGCAACCAACCTATGAGCAATTCCCTAGAAAACATGCGAACATATAGTCATCACCCTAGCACCACTCGACACCCTAGCAACAATATCGTGTAGCAAACACCATAGACACACTGCAGAAATATAGCATCACCCTAGCAAGCCACTCACCCACACTAGCACCCACCTGCGTAGCAATGCCCCAAAACCACTCAGACATAATAGTTCACTCTAGCACCACTCAGACCCCTTACATGACCTACTGTTCAATGCCTATAAATATATCCACGCTCATAATCAGAATATCAGCATCAGAATAAGAAAGAGCTTTATTGCCAAGTATTTTTGCACATACAAGGAATTTGTTATAGTTTCACAAGCTTCCAGTACATGGAGACAACAACTACACACAGATAATAAAAATAAGATGTGAACAAAATACACATGCATAAATATCACCACAAAAAAGATACATTTCCTACAGTGGAGTCAATGTGATTGGTCCATTCATGTCCTGAGAGATGTGTGCCCAGTAATCTGAATGACCTCCACTGCAGCACAGTGCTAGTCCATGATGGTGAGTGGGGAGTGCATGGGGTTCCGCCTGAAGTCCACCTCATCTCACTGTTTGAGGGTGTTCCAACCTCCCAGGTTGGTTAATGCTGCACCAGACCAGCCAGCCTTGACCCTCCTGTCTGTAGCAGCTCGTCTCCGTCCTTGATGACTAACAGATGACTTTAGTGTCCAACTCTGCAAACTTCAGGATCTTGACAAGAGGGTCCTTTAGAGGTGCAGTTCATGGTGTAGAGGTCGAAGAGCAGTGGGGAGAGGACACACCCCTGAGGGGCGCCAGTGCTGGTGGTGCGGCTGTTGGATGTGAATTTGCCAATTCTCACTAGCTGTTGCCTATCTGTCAAAAAACTGGTGATCCATTGACGGATAGAGCTAGGAACAGAAAGCTGGGTTAGTTTGGTCTGGAGGAGAGTTGGGATTATGGTGTTGAGTCCACAAACAGAATCCTCACATAAGCCCCTGGTCTGTCTAGATATTGCAGAACATAATGCAGTCCCATGTTAACTGCATCATCCACAGACCTGTTTGCTCTGTAAGCAAACTGCAGGGGCTCTAGTAAGGGTCCAGTAATGTCCTTAAGATAAGCCAACACCAACCTCTCAAATATCTTCATGACCACAGACGTTAGGGCCACAAGTCTGTAGTCATTAAGTCCTGTTATCTTGTTTTCTTTGGACGGGGATATGTGAGCGTTGAAGCATGCAGGGCTTCCGCCAGCTTCAGTGATCTGTTGAAGATCGTCAAGAAGATGGGGGCCAGTTGGTCTGCGCAGGTTTTCAGACAGGCTGGTGTCCCACCGTCTGGGCCTGGTGCTCTTCTTCTCTTGTTCTTTCTGAAGACCTGATGCACGTCATCTTCACTGATCTGGAGTTCTGGAGGGGGTGGAGAGGGGGGTTGCAGGAGGTGTTGGTGGTTGTGTGGAGAGATGTTCAGAGCGGGGGTGGGGTGTTAGACTGGGAGTTTCAAACCTACAGTAAAACTCATTCAGGTCTTCAACAAGTTGTTGATTTGCCTCAGTGCTGGGGGATGGCGTCTTGTAGTTTATAATGTCTTTCAGACCTTTCCACACTGAGCGCGGCTCATTGGCAGAAACGGGTGTTTCTAGCTTTTTAGCTGTAGTCCTCTTGGGCCCCTATCTCCTTATTCTGGTTTCTGGCCTGATTGTACCAAGATCTGTCCCCCCTTATTGTTGGCGTCATCTTTGCCTGACGAAGATGACAAAATTCTGCTGTAAACCTGACTTATCATTGTTGTATGTTAAATGAGTCCTGGTAGGAATGCACATGTCTTCACAGAAACTTATATAAGATGTTACGGTCTCTGTGAGCTTGTCCAGATCGTTGGCAGCAGCTTCAAAAACACTCCAATCAGTGCAGTCGAAACAGGCTTGTATTGCCCTCTCTGTTTCGTTGGTCCATCTCTTTATAGACTTTACTACAGATTTTGCAGATTTAAGTTTATGCCTGTAGGTCTGTATAAGATGAACCAGGCTGTGGTCAGAGAGTCCTACAGCTGCTCTGGGGACCAAGCGATATGCATCCTTTATGGTGGAGTAACAATGGTCCAGTATATTAATGACTTTGGTGGGACATGTAACATGCTGTCTGAATTTTGGCAGTTCACGTGTGAGGTTTGCTTTATTAAAATCCCAGTGAATGATTATAACAGAGTCCGGGAGTTGTTGTTCTGTCTCTGTGATCAGATAAGCGAGTTTCTGTAAAGCTGAGCTCACGTGCGCTTGCGAAGGAATGCACACACTTACGAGAATGAACGAGTGAAACTCCCACGGCGAATAGAATGGCTTACAGTTAATGAAAAGCGCTTCTAGATCGGAACACGACATCTTCTTTAAAACCGCTGTAAAAATCCTGTACACACCTTTCTGATGTAACAAGACAATGTCCCGGCCGTCGCGCGATTTCCCCGTTGCTTTCTGCGTCGGCGGTGGGTTCCCCCCCCCCCCCTTTGCGCTAACAGCTGAATCCTGGGCAGTTGTAGCACGCTGTCCGGAATGGCGTCATTCAGCCAGGTTTCCGTGAAACAGAGCAGCAGAGTGTGAAAATCCTTATTTGTCCGGGAGAACAGAAGAAGTTTGTCAATTTTGTTGGGTAGAGAGCGTAGATTCACCAGATGGGTGCTAGGCAACGGCGTTCTGAATCCGCGCTTCCTGAGCTTCACGAGCACGCCGGCTCTCTTCCCCCGTCTGCGCGTCCTGAAGCGCTTGATCAGCGCCGCTGCTCTGCCAGCTACAACGTTCAGCAAAACGTCCGAATAAACGAAATCCGGTAGAAGATTGTGTGGTGTGTTCTGCCGAATGTTCAGCAGCTCATCCCTGGTAAAACCGTGTTTTTTTTATCGTGTTTGAGAAACAAAAAACAGGAAAAACTAACAAAAACAGTACAAACACTGGAGAGCCAAACACTGAGGCTGCCGTCTGCATCGCCATCGTGATATTAAGACCACCCTATGTGATATTAATAGCATCACCCTAGCAACCACCTACTGGAGCAATACCCTACAAACCATGCAAAACACACCGACATCTACCTAGCAACGCCCTAGCAACCAATCAGTACACCAACTACATAACCACTCTAAAAGAATCGCTCAGCACAAACTAACAACCACCTAGCAAAATCTTGTGTAGCATCATACAGATTTTTGCACTCAAATTTTCTTTAAAAACTGCTGTGGTACATCATTATTCTCACACAGTTTGACTGTTTATGAGTCTGCAGTCCCGTAGATATGTCATCTCGCTCCATGGCGATCCGCATCCCGGCAGGTTCCCCTAGTGACCCGCAGCGGCCCACGGCTTCATGGTGCATTGCAAACCGAGTCATCACATGTGCATGTCTGTACTGTACTTTCTACACACTTCTGCCTTTGTCCTGTGTCTCTTTTTCTCGGCTTCCTCTTTTTTCTTTCTGTTCACAAAGCCCTCCCGCCCTTTTGCCATCTCTACTCTGTCCCTCAGCCGATAAAGGATGCCGAACACAGAGAGAGACTGTCTAAGGACACTCTTTAGACATGAAACCCAGAGCGAGGCCACTTCCTGTGGGACAGGAGAGTCTGTCTGTCTGCCTGGCCTCCATCCATCAAAGCTGGTGGTCTTTAGGAAACGTTAACCTGCTTTAACCTGCTGAGGTAAATTACGTTAATTTTGTCTTAAAGATACAGCACATCTGAAAACATGATAATTTTAATGACCACAGGTTGTTTGGATAATTACTTGCACATCTCGTTTGACCACAAAACGCACATTAATGTTCTCCTTCAGCTGAGGAGCATGTCAAAATTTCAACATCATTACCTTGAAAGATCAGTCTGACCTTCTGCTCTCCCTGTTGCCAAGAAACAACATCTAATTGGCTACTGACACTACCCAGTATCCCAGCCCGAGCACAAACTATACTGCGCCCCCCACGTTTGCTTTAATGGAGGAAGGATCACGTGTACTTACATGTATTCTCTGTGTGCTGAATGGATGGCCGCCACGTTACTGTATCGCCAAAGCACGATTATGGAGGACAGGACGTCCAGAGTGGCATCAAACTGCAAACGAATGGACAACAATGATAAAGTGAAGCATTAAAACATTAAAAACTATGAAATAATAACAATTTAATTATATGAAGTGTTCGCATACTTACAGCAAACCCAAACGCTGATGCACTATGCCGCATTATAGAAACAGCTGCAAAAGGAATGAGGAAAAATTTGTTCAAATGAAAATTATTTCAACTTAAAATGTTTTAATAGTTTTTACCATTTTAAAAAATAGTTAAATTAGTTGGACAAACTTAAATTGTGAAGTGTATATTTTTCAAATATATTTTATACTCCATTTTTTATATATTATTCTTTCTTTCTTTATTTCTTTCTTTATTTAATATTTACCTTTAAAACAGTTAATTAGTTGGACAACTTTCTAAATATGTATTATGAATTTTTAAATATATTATATTTCCTTTACAAAATATAAATCATACCTAATGAGATTCATATTTGGAAGAACTGTAAATGTAAGTGTTTAATTTAGCTAATATTGCTTATAAATAAATAAATAAATTCAAAAGATAGTTCCTTAGTTGGACAAACTTTAAATATGAAGCGTTAATTTAAAAAAATTGCTTATTTAAACAAATATATACATACAGACAAACTTTAATGTGAAGTGTTTATTAAACTTTTTTTAAATAAATAAATACAATTTACTATTAAAAGTCCATTAGTTATTTTTTTTAAATATTTCATTTACAGTTAAATAAATTAAATTTACAATGAAAAAAATATAAACTTAATTATTCGGACAAACAGATAATTCCTTTAACATTATGCTATACTGGCAATGGAAATGTTATGAATTAAAGTGAAGTTTAATTCCTATTTACTTTTCACAGCCTGTATCCAGTCACCATCCACTCCTGCATTCAGCAAGTATACATTGTTAATATTGATTTTGATAAGTGTTTGTCTCAGATATATATCTAAACATTATATACAATATATGCTGTAAAACTGTGTTTGAATGATTTCCAGCAAGTAAAGTGGCCTGGATCAGATTTCATCTCTTCACACTGTGATGTCAGCACATGGTGTGACTGAGCTACTCAAACAGTAGTGTGGCTCGTGTCCAGTTATCGACCTTATATTGACCTCTAATGCACCTGAATCCTTTATCCTGAGACTGGATGAGCGATCAGAGATATTCCATCCAAATCTACAGGGTCAGCCAAATTCTCAAAGTACTCAGATCTGCATTTCAGGACAGTTTGTGCATCTAGTTTACATGTGCAATTGATTGTACAGTGCAGCAATATAGAATACACTACAGTATGTTAAAGAATTGTAATTTAGAGTATAGCATGGTACAGTATAGTGTAAACATATTTTTGGGGGGAACAAACTCCAAATTTTCTATTAATGTTCTTTTTAGGTTCTATTTTTGTAGTGTAGAACTATTCCAGCAAATACAGAACATTCCACTAATGTTAGCATATGGTTCTAGTTTAGTTATTTTTGGAGATCCAATTCCAAATGTTCTAAAATGTTCTCTTTAGGTTATTTGTGCAGTAGTAGCAAGCAAACACAGAATATTCTGCTAATGTTATTGTATGATTCTGATTAGTGTATGATTCTATTTTTGGGGAAAAACAATTCCAAATCTTCTAAGAATGATAGAAGAACTCAAAATCTTCTATTATTTTTTGTAATGCAGAGGCATCCCAGCAAACACAGAATGTTACTCTAAAATTAACATGTGGTTCCTGTTTAGATACTTTTTTGAAATTCCAAGCGTTCTAAGTTCTTTTTAGTTTTTTTTTTTTTTATGTTAGCATATATTTCTGGTTTAGGTTACTTTTGGGGGAACCAACTCCAAATGTTCTAAGAATGTCTCTTTAGGTTTCATCTTTAGTAGTGCAAAAACATACCAGCAAACAGAACGTTCCCTTAACATTAACATATGGTTCCAGTTTAGTTATTTTTGGGGGGGGAACCAATTCAAAATTTTCTAAGAATGTTATCTTTAGGTTAATTTTTTGTAGTGCAGAAACATCCCAGCAAACACAGAACGTTACTCTAAAATTAACATGTGGTTCCGGTTTGGTTACTTTTTGTGAACTAATTCCAAATGTTTTAAGAATGTTCTTTTTAGGTTTTTTTTTTTTTTTTGTTGTTTTTTTTTTTTTTTGGGATGCAAACACAGAGTGCTAATGTTCCCATATGGTTCAGGTTTGGTTACGTTTTGGGGAACCAATTCCAAATGTTCTAAGAATGTTCTCTTTAGGTTCTATTTTTTAGTAGTGCAGAAGTATCCCAGAAAATACAGAACGTTCCACTATCATTAACATATGGTTCAGGTTTGGTTACGTTTTGGGGAACCAATTCCAAATATTATAAGAATGTTCTCTTTAGGTTCTATCTTTAGTAGTGCAGAAATATCCCAGCAAACACAGAATGCTCCTCTAACATTAGAGTATTTTTATGGTTTGGTTACTTATGTTGGAACCAATTCCAAATGTTCTAAGAATGTTCTCTTAGGGTTTTTTTTTGTTTTTGGTGCAAAACACAGCAATCACAGAACATTCCATTACAGTAGCATATGGTTCCAAATGTTCTAAGAATGTTCTCTTTAGGTACTATTTTTTTTGTGGTGCAGTATCCCAGCAAACATGGAATGCTCCCCTAACATTAGCGTATGGTTCCACTTTGGTTATTTTTGGGGAACCAATTCCAAGAATATACTCTTTAGGTTCTAGTTTTGTAACCATGAATTGGGAAACAATATTTGTTCGTTGGGATGACTGAATTAAGGTGGTAACCTTGCCAGAAGACTGTAATATTCATTCTTAAATAACCAGTGTTAGTCTTAAGCTAAAGTTTGCACACCCATTCAAATGGCAGAAATCATTACTCAAATACAAACACACACTCTCTCTGTCCCTCAGGAACACCGTTAAAAATGAACAACGGAGCTGCTGCGGCATGAGATGAAAGATTTAGCAGTTTCTAAATATAAATTCTCTTCCTTTTAGTTAAATCCACTCCACCAAATTCATCCACTTTTAGACGTCTCGAGCCAGCCAATTTCAAGAAACACATTGACAGACAGTCAATAAATCCATAATCCATGCAGTCATTCATTGTCCTATAGAATCCCATTGGACACACTAGAAGTTTACACTCAAAAAAACCACACACGTTGTCTCGGGGACAACATCTGCATCTTAATTTACAACAAACTGCAGGGGTTTTAGTTGTACCACATGCAGTGCATCTTGGGTAACAGGCAAGGATTTACAGAGACTTGTGTATCTGTGGAAAGCTGAAACCATTCCTTGCTCATTAGGAAGTCATATTTATGCTGATATGTGAAGTCAGCAGCTTCTACAAGGAGTGCTGATACTGCGGCCAGAGCCGATCATGAAAATGATGAAGCTTGTAAAACCGTAGGATCACAATGACGCATCATGTGAATAAAGGATTACAGTGGGTAATGCAGCTTCAGTCTGTCATGGGTGAATGCTTTGAATGGAATTATATTTCATAGGCACATCACAGAAGGCAATTTTGTGCAAAAAACCCACTATCAATAACTTTTGCTTATAACTTAACTAATTTATGTAAGTATACTCACACTGTAATGAAAAATATTGCAACACTGATTTTGTGCATATGTGGCTCAAAAAAGTTGATAAACATTCCAGTAGGGTATGAACGTTTGATTTACCAGAACATATGAGAAGATTTGCGTAACTCGTACAAAACTGTAATGAAAAATATCGCAACTGATTTTGTACCTACTTTTATATTTTACAAGTCACTTTGAGCATATGTAGCTCAAAAAACCCTACCAAACACCCATTCTTGCAGGTTATGAATGTTACGAGAACATACAAGTAAATTTGCATAACTTAGGCCTATACAGTATCGTGAAAAAACACAACATTGATTTTATGTTTTTCGTATTTTACAAATCAGCATTTGAGCACATGTGGCTCAAAAAGAAGCTGATACACATTCCAGTAGGTTATTTCGTATGTCTAAAAAAAAAGCTGATAAACACTCATTCTTGCAGGTTATGAATGTTACGAGAACATACAAGTACATTTGCATAACTTAGGCCTATACAGTATCGTGAAAAAACGCAACATTGATTTTATGTTTTTCGTATTTTACAAATCAGCATTTGAGCATATGTGATTCAAAAAAAGCTGATACACATTTCAGTAGGTTATAAATGTTTGATTTGGGAAGACATATGAGAAGATTTGCATAACTCATACAGTGCGCTAATGAAAAAAATCGTAACATTTATTTTGTTTACTTTCGTATTTTACAAGTCACTTTGAGCATATGTGACTCAAAAAAACAGATAAACACTCATTCTTGCAGGTTATGAATGTTACGAGAACATACAAGTACATTTGCGTAACTTAGGCCTATACAGTATCGTGAAAAAACGCAACATTTATTTGATGTTTTTCGTATTTTACAAATCAGCATTTGAGCATATGTGATTCAAAAAAAGCTGATAAACACTCATTCTTGCAGGTTATGAATGTTACGAAAACATACAAGACAATTTGCATAATGCCCGGTTCAGACTACACGATTTTAGCCCGATTTTGCCACAATTTGCTTCACGTAGGGTGTCGTGGGGATTTGTAAACGACAGTGGGCTTCGGAATGCAAGACTCCATAGTTTCAGCACATGTAGTGTGTCAAAGTGGACGACAACCGATTCCGCGTCTGCAATGCTTCACGACATCACGACAGAAAGACTAGCATGTTTAATTTTTTTTCCCATCGTCCACGACGAGTTCTGTCACATTGGTGACGTTGACCAATAGCAGCACAGAAGCTCTTTCATACACAGGCAAAACGAAAGAGAGATGATGGTGCTGCTAGGTGGAATTATGAGATGGAGGAAAGGTTCCTGGAGCTGTGGCAACAGTACTCCGGCCTGTATGATGTGTCATCGAGGGACTACCACGACAGAACAAAGAAAGAAAAATGCTGGCGAACTATAGCGGAAGCGCTTCAGCAATGTTTACACTCTTGTTTTCGGAAGTCAGTCGCTAGTTCCGCCTTCTCGATGACATCACGCGCATCGTTAATGGTCGGGAAGCAACGTGTAGTCTGACATGTTTCTTGTCCACGCCACGACAAGATTTTAGGAGTCAAAATCGTGAAATCTGACACAGTGACTATCGTGACCGACAAAAATATCACGTAGTCTGAACCCGGCATAACTCTTACAGTATTGTAAAAAAAAAAAATCACAACATTTATTTTGTGTTTTTCGTATTTTCCAAATCAGCATTTGAGCATTTGTGGTCCAAAAAACTGATACACATTCCAATAGGTTATGAAAGTTTGATTTACGAGAACATTTGCGCAACTCATACAGTGTGCTAATGAAAAATATCGCAACATTGATTTTGTGTTTACTTATTTTACGTATTTTACAAATCACATTTATATGGATGTTATGGATGTTTGAACATACATGAGCAATTTTGAACGATTTTGAGGAACAGTTTGTTAGTTGAATCACACAGTGAACAAACATGCTGCTGCTATGCGGCAAGAACCGTTTTGTGACAGTTATTCTCAGATGTATCAGTGGCGCATGATGTATAAACCCATTGAAGATCTTGTCCTTGACTGCTTAAGGAAGCTTTTGCTAGTCTCATGGATCAGCAGGACAAATAGATGTTGATTAAAATAGATGTTCATGGTTTGCTGCGTGTAACCGCGCTTTCTACTTTCTTTTAGGTGTTTCTTCTGTGAAAATAGGGCAGAGTCTTTAGAGACGGCGAGTCGCAGAATGTTGAAATCCGACACAACAGCTGCTCTGAAAAACCTGTCTTCCGCTCGGTCTGTCTTTTTGCCTCACACACACATTGCAACTTCACACACAAACCAAAACAGGGAATGTGATCTAGTTTCTGTGTCAGAGCTGGTGAATAAATTTGCATGTTGTTATCGCATACACAACGTTTTCAGTCGTATTCTGATAAGTCTGGAGTCACTAGAAAGGCTTCTGACTGATCAATGTTATGATACTACAAAAACTAAATACCTAAACTTATACTAGATTATAAAGTTAAACATATTTGATCAGTTATAGAATTAGTTCTGTCAGTATCAGTTCTAATACTAATATTAAACATTTTCTAACTGTGTTTAAGCCAAGCTGAATACAGTTAGTATATTATAGAGCTGGGTCAATATTAAGTTACATATTTAAAACACAATAAAATACATTTTGTTCTATTTTGTCATTCATTGCACCTCTGATCAACACAGTGGAGTTTGTTTTTGAATGATTTGGCGTTTTTGAAATAATCCAGTGAGTCATTGCTTCAATGAGCCATTCAATAATGGGGGGGGGGGGGGGGGGGGGGGGGGGGGGGGGGGGGGGGGGGGGGGGGGGCCAGTTGCTAAATTGAAACCATTCTTATTTTTTTATTTTTAATATCTCTTTTTATGACAGAAATAGTAAGTGTAATATGCTAGTACTTAGTTACAAAATCCTGTTTTTTTTATTTTTTAGGACTGGTGGTTTTAGTTTCACATTGAAATTATAGTTCTATAGACAGTATCGTATATTACACACATATATATATATATATATATAATATATATATATATATATATATTATTGCTGTCAAACGATTAATTGCGATTATTCGCATACAAAATAAAAGTTTTTGTTTTTACAGATAATTGTGTATATTTATTAGTAATATATAATACAACGCATATATGATATATTTAAGAAAAGATGTTATGTCTATATATTAAATATTTTATATAAAAATAGACTATTAAATATATTTATATATAATATGTAAATGTTTTCAAAATATATACTGTATGTATGTGTTGTACTGTATGTATTGAAGATGGCTATGGACAATAAAGCACTGTTCACTTGCAGAACGCAAGCTTCTAGAGGGCACATAACTCTGAAGTAATGAATTTAGGTAAAGGGGTGCATAGCCAGTGGTGGTTTTGTAGGCAACATTAATGCTTTGAATTTTATGTGAGCAGCTACTGGTAGCCATTGCAAATTGATGAACAGAGGTGTGACATACATTCTTTTCGGCTCATTAAAAATTATTCTTGCTGCCGGCCCGTTTTTGTGGTCTGGATTAATTGTAGAGGTTTGTTAGAAGTGGCTGGAAGACCTGCCAAGTTAGCATTGCAATAGTCCAGCCTGGATACAACAAGAGCTTGAACAAGGAGTTGTGAAGCATGTTCCGAAAGAAAGGGCCTGATCTTCTTGATGTTGAATAAAGCAAATCTGCAGAACCGGGCAGTTTTAGCAATGTGGTCTGAGAAAGTCAGCTGATCATCAATCATAACTCCAAGTTTTCTGGCTGTTTTTGAAGGAGTTATTGTTGATGTGCCTAACTGGATGGTGAAATTGTGATGAAGTGATGGGTTTGTTGAAACTACAAGCAGTTCTGTCTTAACCAGGTTAAGTTGAAGGTGATGGTCCTTCATCCAAAAAAAATTGTCTGTCAGACAAGTTGAGATGCGAGCAGCTATATTCGGATCATCAGGATGGAATGAGAGGTAGAGTTTGAGTGTCATCAGCATAGCAGTGGTATGAAAGCCCATTGTTTCTGAATGACACAACCTAGGAGATGCCATATAGACGAGAAGAGAAGTTTTTTTTTATGATTCAATATGTAGTGAATAGCATTTACAGATTTGTTTAGCATCACTATAAAGTTTAATCTCTTTACTTTTAATTACTTTAAGTCTTTTGGGAGGAGAGGATGAATTTCGTGTTTTGTCAATCCCACAGCTCGATTCAGCGTAAACTTAACATGGCGGCGCCCAGCACCCGGGATAGATCAACTAACACAGTCATTATAAAAGTGTTTTTAAACACCAAATAATTTCCTTGCCCAATTTTCGAATCGGAATATCATATATTCATATATAGTGAGTATGTTTAAGACATTAATATTAAAAAGTACAAACTAAATAAGCTATCCATTTGTCCTGTGGGTCACCTTACACAGCAGAAACGCTTGCGCCATGGAAACAATAAGGCGATACATTCTAAAATAAAGGTTGCCTAAAAAACTCACAGTGGGGGCTCAGCTAGAATATTTTAAACTCACGTGTGAAAGGGATAAAATTACGGTTGAACCACTGATGTCACATGGACTATTTTAACGATGTCCTTGCTACCTTTCTGGGCCTTGAACGAGTCAGTTGCATTGCTGTCTATACAGGGTCAGAAAGCTCTTGGATTTCATCAAAAACATCTTAATTTGTGTTCCGAAGATGAACAAGGTTTAACGGGTTTGGACCGACATGAGGGTGAGTAATTAACAACAGAATTTTCATTTTTGGGTGAACTATAACTTTAATGTTAAAACTAATATGTTAAAGCTAATATAGTCTGACTGTTTACCAACTGAAATCCATAAGACTGCGACTTTTTTAGCTTCTCATCTATTTGTTCTCACAAACCCGTTTACTTGACTCAGTGTGTTGATGTTTTAAAAAACCAGAGGAGGTGCAGAGAGGGCAAAGCACCCTCCACCTCTCTATCTGTCTTCCATCTTTTATTTTTAGACTCGGGGCTCTATGGGAGTTGGATGCTGGCTTTTACAGGCTGGTAGTGCTGAATGCATTAATATCAGAGCGAACTACCCCTCCTCTATCTGTGACCTCTCCTCGCCAGTGTGATATTTACATTCTCTGCCTACCGCAAGAAAAAATTTCAAACGCACACACATACTAATTTCGTTTTCTTCAGTCTGAAGTCAGTTCATTCTTCAGGACCTGGCATTTAAATACATTTTGCTACACCAAAATAGGGCTTATTTCCCACAATTGAGAAATTTCGTGGACATGTTTATTAGGTTTGGAGGTATGCGAGCGCATTTGTGTGTGTGTGAAGCAGAAGACACTCTGTCGCTGAGAGCGTGTTAATTGGCTGTGCTGGAAACCGAGAGACATCTGGGAATTGAGCTCTCACAGTCTGGCATTAGACCATTTCTCTTCTTCTCCTCCTTTCTTCCATCCTTCCTTCGCCGCACAAACCCGTTCGGTCCCTTCAGGCTGACAGGAGTAGCTCAGCCGTTAATGAAAAACGAGCCATCCCGCTTACACTTCAGACTCAAACGCGTTTCAGAGAAGATAGCGAGACTCGGATCCCCTGATCAGACACTTTATCTGAACCGATTCGAGGATAATTCGGTTAAAACCATAATCCAGCCGTCAAATATAGATTTGATCTTCTCAAAACCCATACTGACCCAAATGCACGTCACCCAAACATAAGAAGACTGCGTGGAAGTCGAGATGGGATTTTTATGGCTTTTAGTGCATATTTATTGCGCTCTCTATACGCTAATGTACTTCTAAATAGCGTGGCAGACGAAAAACGGGTGACGAAATCAAATCTCACAGGCTTATATTAAAGAGGGTTAAAAGTCATTTCTAGAGAGTTGAATATCATAGAGACTTGAGTTGGACTTGGGCCAGTATAAAACTATCTAGCAACCACGCTATCAATGAAACAGCTCAGTCATTCTTGAGACATGGGACAAAAGAGGTCCAGCAAGGGTAACTGCTATTAGGTTTAAAAATAAAAATATTTTCAATTTTAAATGTCATGAGGGATTAATAATAGAATGTATTTAACACAATTATCACCTTCAATTTAATTTTCTCATTATTATACCAAATCTGTGTTTCTTAATGTCCTCTCACTATGTTTAAAACAGTGTGTCCACAGAGAAGGGTCTAATCATTCATATGCAATAAAATGGATAAAAATGTTTTTTTTAATGATGAAAAAGAGCTTGTTTTATCAAAAGCAACACTTAATAATATCTCCTATCAAAGCAAGGTTGTTTTTTAATGACACACGCATGTTTAATACGATTTTAAAGTTGCGTCCCCACTTTTTGTCAAAACCGTCAGACATTCAATAAAATGTAATAAAATCAGAGAATATCAGGGGCAGCTGTCACTCTAAAGGACCCCCTTGCCACAGTTCACCTCTGCAGAGTACATCAGTGTCAGACAGGCTCTGCTAAGTTTTAGTTTTAGAATATTTTTTAAATCCTAATGTTAATATTTCCTTTGTCACAGCTATGATATGTCAACACCATCTTCCAATTTTTGAGGAAATTATTTGAAATATTTAGATAATTGTATTCTCCTGAAGCAGGTTCCATTAGCATCTAAAATCAACAGAAAAAATCTAATGGCTACTACATGAACTCCATTGGCTTTGTGAAAGAAATGCCAAATTTGTCAACAACGTCAGATGTCACCACCATAACATTTTGTGTTCCAATGATATATCAAAAAACTTAAATGTGACTTACATACAGCTTGATAAAACAATAACATACTCTCGTTTGTTGTTTTGTTTTAATACATAATTGACTGATTCAATGTATTGGATAGTTAAAATTATTACAATTCAGGTTTTTCGTCCCACCCTCAGGCAGATGTTTAACTCCGTCAGTTTTTCACCTCCGTCCGCTCTGTCATTGAATATTTTGGATAATATTCATTTACTGATATTTTTATATCTTTGTTGGTGGCATTATTGTCACCCTGTGAAAGTGAATCACCATAATTATTACGTCCTTACCTTACTTTTTCCGTACATTTCTGCCATATGTACATTAACTGACAGTCACCACTATAAACTACCCTAAATATTGTGCAACTTAACTGGCTTTAAAGTTTCTTTGCAATGAATTTGTATTGGGAAAGTGCTGGCAAATAACCTTGACTTGACCATTTCAGCGCCACCCCCAAACTCTGGAACAATCTACCTAACTTTGTTCGGGAGGCAGACACACTCTGTCAGTTTAAATCTAGATTAAAGACCCATCTCTTTAACCTGGCTTACACATAACACACTAATACGCTTCTAATATTCAAATCCGTTAAAGGATTTTTAGGTTGCATTAATTAGGTCAACCAGAACCGTGAACACTTCTCATAACACCCGATGTACTTGCTACATCACTAAAAGAATTGCATCTACGCTAATATTAGTCTGTTTCTTTCTTATTCCAAGGTCATTGTAGCCACCAGATCCAGTCTGTATCCAGATCAGATGGTCACTGCAGTCACCCGGATCCAGTACGTATTCAGACCAGATGGTGGATCAGCACCTAGAAAGGACCTCCACAGCCCTGAAAGACAGCGGAGACCAGGACAACTAGATGAGCCCCAGATACAGATCCCCTGTAAAGACCTTGTCTCAGACGACCACCGGGACAAGACCACAGGAACCAGACGAGTCCTCTGCACAATGTGACTTTGCTGCAGCCTGGAATTGAACTGCTGGTTTCGTCTGGTCAGAGGAGAACTGGCCCCCCGATTGAGTCTGGTTTCTCCCAAGGTTTTTTTTTCTCCATTCTGTCACCGATGGAGTTTTGGTTTCCTTGCCGCTGTCGCCTCTGGCTTGCTTAGTTGGGGACACTTCATTTCCAGCGATATCATTGACTTGATTGCAAATGATTGCAAAGATACTATTTAAACTGAACTGAGCTGGATGATGACATCACTGAATTCAATGATGAACTGTCTTTAACTGAAAAATTGTTTACTATTGTCATTTTGCATTATTGACGCACTATTGTCCTAATGAATGCTGTTCAGTTGCTTTGACACAATCTGTATTGTTAAAAGCGCTATATAAATAAAGGTGACTTGACTTGACTTAATCTGTCTGCTAACACAAGAATGGGTTTTGAAATGTTAAAAACATCTTGAATGCTGTTAAAGATAAAGCTGAAATTATATTACACATTCCAAGCTAATAAAAGCACATTTTGTTAAAAAAGAGAAAGGTTGGGAGGTTGTATCAAAGCATTGTTCAGTAGCTTAGTACATATGAGATACAGAAATGTATTTTCCTTTGTCTGAGTACAAGGTTTTATTTTTTCAATTTTGCACCCTGTTTTGTCCCACTTCTCAAGAATGACTGAGCTACCAAAATTAAATGACAAGAATAATCAGACTACGTTTTAAAATGACTTTTGATCTAATTCATTTACCACATTGATTTAAATAGGATAATCTTGTACCATATTGATATAAAAATACAAAGAGAAAGAAAACATATTCCCTTCATTATTATTAACAAAATGAAGTGCATTAAACATTACATCATTAACAAAAGATTCAAAGCTAATATAAATAAAAAATGTTTTAAAAAACAAGCAAAAACAAAAAACCTTACTAAAAAAAATATGAATGTGACCGTTACTCAACGGCCGAAAAACTGTCAACATGCAATAAAACTTATTACCCTAAATAAATTATTATGCAAGAGTTTGGCAGACAAGAAAGTTTTAGATCCCGGGGTGCATACATTAAATAAGTATTTTAAAGGGGTCATGAACTGAGAAACCTAAATTCCCTTGATCTTTTGACACTGTCATTGTACTATAAAAGCATCCTGTAAGTTTCAACATTCAAAACATTCTCGTTAGTCTAAAAACCGATTATATTGAAGGCAGTCTGAATGACCGCTGAATGGCCAAAATGACCGCTTGTGGAATATATGACTCTTAGATGTAATAGTTTGGATAAGCACCACCTCCACAGAAGAAGATCAACGCTTGCTTCTACATCGCTGCCTGTTTAGCCCCGCCCACTGATTCGCGCATGTAGAAGTGAACGCGCAGGTCTACGCAGAAACCAAATGATAAAGATGCTCTGAAGACATCAAAACGCTGTGCAGTGCCAAGTTGTGGAAAAACAGTGTTTCCATTGCCTTCCTTCTGATCCCAACGTTACGAAAGAGTGGATGAACTTTACCAGAACTACCACCCAGAACACTCTAGTAAGCAGGGGCGGACTGGCCATCTGGACATTCTGGAGAAGTTCAGAACGACCGTCCACCCGATGGCCATCGGCCTGGCTGGTTCATCATCAAAGAAAAAAAACACACATCACAAAATAAACCATTTTGTCAACAAAATGGTGGTTGTTCACGCCATAGCTAGCTGCTATGCTAAGCGCCAAAAAAAAAGCTAGAACAAATCTCATTCCTGTGGTTGCCCAAGTCAAAAAGCCATTAGCCAGCACCACAAATTAATGTAAAACAAATCAAAATCCTAAGGTTTGATCGTGTTTTTTACAGGTTAATTTACCAAAACAATTAGCTCTATCTCTGTTATTTGCCCTTACCAAGCTGCCTGCAATCATTTCATTTCCTTTGACACCAAAACGTCGCCTTTACTGATAGAGAGAGACGACTAAATGACAGCATCTCTCAGGCGTCGTTGCTCCGGAGTTGCTAGTGACTGAATCTTCACAGCCTGGCAACATGAGTCCCAGAGTCCCCGTCCAACTCTGGAAGTGTAAGGTGAGTCATTCCATCCCGAGGGACAGAGCGCCATGAAAGAAACCATTCCCTCTAAATCATACATCAAATCCAGTGCGGGGCTTCTGTTAGCTGCTCCAAGATTAAACCACATGACCTGGAACCAGTCTACAAAATGATTAAGCCAACAATAGTCTGCGTAAGGCCAACTTGTGCATCCCGGCTTAAAGATTTAAGGGAATATTCGGGGTTCAATTTAAGCTCTATCAAAAGCATTTGAGGCATAATGCCGATTAAAACCTAAAATGTCCCTCAGATCTTTTCGGAAATGGAAGGTCAGGATGAGTTTACTGCATTTTGGGATACAGTTTTCCAGAAAACGGCAACTGTGATCCAGACATTACATGCAAAATTCATAGTACAGTCTATATAGTGCAGAAATAGCAAGGATAGTATGCAAGTATGCTATTGAGACCGTAGAATGGTCTCCACAGTGGGTAAAACTCTTTTTTAAGTACATTTTATATTCAAAAGAGCAAGAACAATTCCTTTTTTGTATTATATGATCACTTTTCTTTGACAGCCTTCCAGTTTTGTACCTTTAAGGATATTCTGTGTTTGTAGCTGAGAATAAAGTGTGTTTTAAACGTATTTGGTTTACGATGTTCCCGTGTGTCTGAGTTTATCCTCTGCACTTTCTTTCAGCAAAGATTATCAAAGTAATCTTGCAGAAAAGCCATGAGGAAACTAGTCAAACCTGATCTTGTGTATCAAGCTCATGGCACTTAACCAAACTACACACAGCTGTTGCTCTGCGTAACCAAAAATATTGTAAATAATATGATATATATATATATATATAAAGAGAGAAAGAGAGAGAGAGAGATAGATAGATTTCTCTATAAGAATTATATAGAGATAATATAGAATTATATTAATAATGTAATATATATTTCTATGAATGTATTATATTAAATTCATATAATAGAATTTGTAATTCATTGTATTATTATATAAATTACATATAATTAAGTATATAATTAATAATATGAAAATATATTTAATTATTAAATAACCACGCCTACAAATAATATATAACTCTTATTCTATTTAGATATCTCAGACAGACAGATAGATAGATAAGATAGAAACATTTTTATTACATGTGTTATAATTAGTGTAAATTATATATTATAATTATTTTTAATATTATATTTATATATATATACATTTGGTCAAATACCTTAAATATTCTATGCCATCATTATAATAATACATATATATAAATTCTATTTTATATATATATTTTACAATAATTACAATATTTGCATTTACATGTATTAATAAATTATATAACCAATTATATAATTAATACATAAATCTAAATGGTTCTAAAATGATTATATAATGATTCATAAACTAAATAGATAAAATTATTATATTTCATATATATCATACTTTTTGTTACATATATCAACATTGTTTATATATATATATATATATATTATATTATATAAATGTCATGTCTTATATAAATATTTGTATTCATATATTATATGTGTGTGTATACTCTAGACTGTAAGGTAAAAATCAAACTGCTACAGAAACGATTCTGAATTCGTTCTTTACAACTGCATCAGAAAGTCCCAAAAGACTAAAGCTACATCGACTTCAAAACAGGATATGACATCATACAGGTCTGTATCATTAAGGGGCCTGTTATGCTCTAGAGAAGAGGGTCCGGATACTCACTGAACGCAGCGATGGCTAAGATCATTGTCACCACAATGGAGACCCACGATACCCATAATGCCTTTTTTCTGTAACTCTGGGCCTCCTGGGGTTTCAGACGCATACTGCTCTCCAGGAGTCCTGCTGAGGGACAGCGCTCGGTTAGCTTACGTCAGGTTATCTCTTCACATCTCAAAGGAACTCAATGGGATTTATTCACAAATAAGTCCATAAAGTGTATGAGACACACCGGGGCTAGTTGTCACAAGCACAATATCTCAGCAACTATGAGGTTTTGATTAAAAAGTCGAATAATGCAAATGCTTGTTTTGTATGTTGATTTATAGCATCTATAGTTCAAAACTGTCTTAAATCAGGATCGATTTTGTGAATTTTGTTCTCAAAACTACAGTTGTAGCTGTTGTGCTCAATAGAATCACACTAGAATTCATTCAGAAAAGAATCAACTATATAATTAATTAGAATCTGCATTCTAAGCATAAGGTTGTCACGTTGACAAGTTGTCACACACAAATTAATATGTTTTAACTTCAAACTATAAATAAATGGCACTTTCTGCTCGCCAAAACAACTGTATACTGTATATATTTTCATTTATTAATTTGATTTTTTTTACATTTATTTTTATAAAAACGATTTAAATCCTCCTGTAATCAAATATTTTTTATTTATTTAACTATTTTTCATTTATTGCAATTCAATTTCGCCATTAAATAGTCTATAATACATTTAAATACATATATGTTGTGAAACATACTTTTTAATAAATAATTTAGACGTCATTTCATCTTTAAAAAAGGTATTCATCTCAAATCAGTGTCAACGAAACATTGTAGACTAATTAATTACCGCTTTATTGAAATCTATATTCTTCTGATGGTCTTTTTTATTTATTTGTTTATTTTTTTCCCTTATATATTCTGTAGTCAAGACTTTATTTTTTGTGTCTTTACAGAAACTCTGACTTTCAGAAATAAAACCAACCTGAGAAATGTGACAACTTGCCCCGAGCTCCGCTTTATATGTATTTTTCCACGCAAATAAACCCCTAAAGTCTGTGTCAAAAGTGTTTAAAGCCAAACTCGTACCGTTGTCGTCCGGCTCTCCTATTTTCATCTGCTGCTCCATGTTGAAAGTGTCTGCTTGGCTCGGATGGTGTCCGTTCGCAGGAGTCGATGCTGAACCCAACACCGGTGGATCCGGAGCAGAAGCAGGAACGGGATCAGGACCGGGGTCTGCAGGACCAGCAGTGGGGTCAGCAGCAGAGGAGGGGTCCGTCATGATGATAGGGTCCCGGGTTCAAATGATCGCGAGCATCCGAGGAATGTGACACCTGCACGCGAGCGGAGGAGACGCGACTGCTGGAGAGCGTTCAGCTCATCGCTCGCGCAAGCGTGCACGCACGCGCTAATTAAACACACACACACGTGCAACTCGCACTTTACAAAGAGACTCGCTCTTACAAACATTTCGAAAACTGTTATTAGGATATTATTATTAAATAACAATAGTGTAAATATGGAAAATCCATCTGTGAGCTCTGGTGACGTGTGATCAAACAACCATCTGTTCATATTAAACAAATAGTTCACACATGAACTCCTTCAGAAACCACTTATTTGAATAAAGTACTTCTGAAGGGAACAGATAGATAGATAGATAGATAGATAGATAGATAGATAGATAGACAGACCAAACCTTTGCCATCAGCCTTATGGGTTAGCTCCTGCGTACCTAACTAGTCTTCTACCACGCTACAATCCATCACGCTCCCTAAGGTCGCAAAACTCTGGACTTTTGGTAGTACCTAGGATAGCAAAGTCCACTAAAGGAGGTAGAGCTTTTTCGCATTTGGCTCCCAAACTCTGGAATAGCCTTCCTGTTAACGTTCGGGGTTCAGACACACTCTCTCTGTTTAAATCTAGATTAAAGACACATCTCTTTGGCCAAGCATTCAAATAATGCATCTCATAACCTTTTACTGCAGTCATAATCTTTTACTGCAGTTATATCAAATCAAATGCACATTATTATTCTTTAGTTTGGGTTAAACCAATCAATTTTGCTTGGTTGGAACAGCAAAGCTACGCTAATTATGTCTCTATTTGATCCTCTGTTTCTGCCACGGGATTGACATCCCGTGGTAACTAGGATTTACACAAGCGTCAGTCTGGATCCAGAACACCCGAGAAGAGATGATGCAAACCCCTCAGAGGACCTCAGATAATGCCAACCCTGAAACAACATACAGAACTACCAATTTTTTCTATAAGTTTGATTGCATCATATAATTATTGCTGTTAATATTATTCATCGTCTGTTTTATTACGTCTAAAATAGATTTTTCCGTACTGCTGTTGTTGGTCAGAGAAGAACTGGCCCCCGACTGAGCCTGGTTTCTCCCAAGGTTTCTCTCCATTTTGTCACCGATGGATTTTTGGTTCCTTGCCGCTGTCACCTCGCCTCTGGCTTGCTTAGTTGGGGAACTTCATTTCCAGCGATATCGTTGACTTGATTGCAAAGATATTATTTAAACTGAACTGAGCTGGATGATCATATCACTGAATTTAATGATGAACTGTCTGAAAAATGAGTGTTTACTATTGTCATTATGCATTAATGACACACTATTTAATTAATGCTGTACAGTTGCTTTGACAATCTGTATTGTTAAAAGCGCTATAAAAAATAAAGGTGACTTGACTTGACATTCAGAAAAGACAGACATAGAGATAGATAATAGGATAGATAGATAGACATACATCGACAGACAGACAGACAGAGATATGATATAGATAATAACAGACAGACAGACAGAGCGATAGACAGACAGACAGACAGACAGAAACCGACAGACAGACAGACAGAGAGATAGACAGATATAGGGATGGATGGATGGATGGATGGATAGATAGATAGATAGACAGACAGAAAGACAGACAGACAGACAGACAGACAGGATAGATAGAAAGACAGACAGACAGACCGACAGATAGACCCGACAGACAGACAGATAGATAGATAGAAACACAGACAGACAGACAGACACACACACACACAGATAGATAGACAGACAGACAGATCGATCGATCGACAGACAGACAGAGAGATGATAGATAGACAGACAGACAGACAGATAGATAATAAATAGACAGACAGACAGACATACAGACAGATAGACAGCCAGATGATAGACAGACAGATGATAGACAGACAGACAGACGGAAAAAAACCCAAGGAACAGACCGAAAGCAGACAGATAGATAGACAGATAGCTAATGGATGGATGGATGGATGGGATGATATATAATAGATAGTATATAGATAGATAGATAGATGATAGATAGATAGACAGATAGATAGATAGATTGATAGACAGACAGACAGACAGACGACAGAAAGACAGACAGACAGACAGAAACACAGACAGACAGATAGACAGATAGACCGAAAGACAGATCAGATAGATAACAGATAGACAGACAGACAGACAGCCAGACAGACAGACAGACAGATAGACAGTGAGACAGACAGACAGACAGACGAACAGACAGACAGACATACAGACAGACAGACGCCAGAGAGATAGATAGATAGATAGATAGTAATAGTTATACTATAGACAGATATACAATAGACCAGCCACAGCCGATGATAGATGACCGACAGACAGACAGATAGATTATGGATGGATGGATGGATAGATAGAGAGATAGACAGATAGACAGACAGACAGAGAGATAGAAAGACAGACAGACAGACAGACAGATCGACAGAACGATAGATAGATAGAACGACAGAAAGATAGATAGATAGATAGAAAGACAGATAGACAGACGCAGACAGACAGACAGATAGACCGCGACAGACGAGATTAGACCGATATACCGCGACAGATAAGAGATAGACAGATAATAGACAGACAGACAGCAGACAGACAGACAACAGACAGACAGACAGACAGACATACAGAGAGATAGACAGCCATACAGACAGATATACAGACAGACATACAGATATACAGACAGACAGACAGACAGACAGCCAGAACATACGACAGACAGACAGACAATGACAGACAGACAGCAGATAGACAGACAGACTACATACATAGAGATAGACATATAGACAGACATACAGATACCGACAGACAGATAGATAACAACAGACAGACCGACAGACAAGAGATAGACAGAATAGGATAGAAAGACAGACAGACTACGACAGACAGAGATAGACAGCCAGAGAGATAGATAATAGATAGTATATATAGATAGTGAGAGATAGTAGATAGATAGTAGATATAAAGACAGACAGACCAGACCAGACAGCGACAGATAGACCGACAGACAGATAACAGACGATAACAGATGATAGACAGATTAGACAGACAGATAGACAGACAGACAGATAGACAGACAGACAGAGAGACATATAGATAGATAGAACAGAGATAGACAGATAGATAGATGATATACAGACAGACAGATAGACAGACAGATGACAATAGATAAGATAGATAGATAATAGATATATAGATGATCGACTAGATAGATAGATAATAGAAAGACAGATAGACAGACAGACCTATAGATAGATAGACAGACAGATAGATGAAAGATAGACAGACAGATAGATAGACAGACAGATAGATATATAGATAGACAGACAGACAGGCACAGACAGACAGACAGATAGATAGACAGACAGATAGATAGTTAGACAGATAGACAGACAGATAGACAGATATATATATAGATAGATAGATAGATAGATGCAGATAGACAGACAGACAGACAGACAGAGAGACAGATAGACAGACAGACAGATGATAATAGATATTTACTGTTAAATAGGTTTTGTGTGTATTTTGAATGGAAAGTAATTACAAATCAAAGTGGAGGTGAAATTAGCGACATCTTGTGTAAAAAAGTCACTATTGCAGTTCTTTGCTGAACTCTAAAGGTCTGTGAAATTACAAATGTTGAAAAATTAAAATGGGAAAATAAAAATGCATTTCAAGATATTATTAATAATATTCATATTCATATTATCTAATTGTATTTTATAGAAAATACACCCACACCTATAAAATAAAAGTTATATGCCTATGTGTAAAATCAATCTAGATATTTAATAACTAGACATTAATAAATTATACATATGCTAATAGACATCTACAATTCCAACAAAGTTATAATACATTCCAGTTATATACCTATACAATTCTAAGATCAACATATCATTTTAAATACTATGAATTATCTACAAACAAAAAAGACTATCACAAAACAGCACCTTTTTATATAAAACCCCTTATACATTACTTGAAAAGCTACCTAATGACATTAAACATAAATCACCTGGCTGCATTTACACCTAAAGCACAATTGGATAGTGGTATTAAGACTGTTAAAAGTATATTTATCAGACCAAAAAATCACATTTTCATGTATGCTTTCTATTTCAAGATGCCAACGTGAAGTGTTAGTATTTTAGGTTTGATCGTCATCTATCGAAGCTATGGAACGATATTCCGGACTATTTTCAAATAGAATAGCAAATTGTATTTTCAATTGCGTTTTCAATATGTGGACGCATAAATTGTGACATAATCCAAATGCAATTGCAAATCCTGCGTTAGTGTTTGCATTTTCGCTTTCGCGAACGCACAGCTACGGCCAAATTTCAAATGAAAAAGCAAAGCCCATTTGCAGCTGTATTTCCCATGTCTTAGGAGTTAGGAGCCTGTCATATTTAAATAGCAATAATTAATTACCACTTCTGCTTTTCACTTCTCGCGGCGTCGCGCATGTAACCTGCCAAAACTCAAATGGAATCGCAATTCCTTTTGCTTTTGAATTTCCGATGTCTGCATGGAAAGCTGCCAATCAATGTGAGGGGGCGGGGCTATACTAGGGGGCGTGTTTGTGTTGGGAGGTGACGTCACTCACAGACGACCGTGCCGAATGCTCTGATCAATGGAGGTAATCGGTGAAGGCTCCGCTAAAGGCAGCTACCAATCAGTTTCACACCTGTGTGAACGAACAGACAGTGCAACCTTCTTTGCACAATACATAATTCTGTCTTTTTTATCCTAAAATGTAGGGATTATCCCCTGCTAACAGCGGAGCCACAACGGTACGCACAATAGGTCAATATTCACTATTAACCAAACGCTTTCCCCTGTCTCAGCATCTCTCACTGTTTACTCTCACTTACACTTTTAATCCGTAATAGAGAGTGTGTCACACCTGCCTCAAGACCTTTTACCGTTTGCACTCCACTTGATGCTCAATGTGTCACGTGTGTCTCTGCGCAGCGCAGTGCCGCCTCCGTCCGCTTCGCGTCGCTGCCGCGCTCGGTGACGGCACGGGGATGTAGCGCGCGGTGCGGGCGGAAGCGGGCGGGATGATGGCGGCGGATCAGCGGGGCTCCAGCAAATGGCTCTTCACCCGAGAACAGCTCGAAAACACGCCGTCCCGCCGCTGCGGAGTCGAGCCCGACCGCGAGCTTTCGTACCGACAGCAAGCCGCCAACCTAATCCAGGACATGGGCCAGAGATTAAACGTGTATCCTTCACAAAAATAGCAGCGTTGTGAGGGAGTTAGCCGTTAGCACGTTAGCACGCTGCCGCTTTTGACCAAGCGAAAAAAGTGGCGGATCAAATGCGATGTTTTAATGTGTTCAAATTCACACCAACCGCACAAGTTTGTCATAAATGGCGTGTTAAATGCGTTATAACGTGTATTCTGGGGGTATAAAGTGAGCGAATGTGTGAAATACAGGCGTGCGAATGACAGGAATTGGATTTGGTGACTTAAATTAAATCAGGATTAAATCTATCCTATTATGGTTTTTGCCTAATTTCATATGGTTTTAATTATAATAATTTAGTTTCGTGTGTCTTTTAGGGGTTTAAGAGTGATTTAGACGTGACTGGTGTAAGATAATAGATAAACACAAGATGTGTATGTTGTGTTATTGTCTATAAATATGTAATTTTATTCTTTTTCTCTTATATTATAGATGATTATTCAGTGCAATATCTATATTAGTGTAATTTGGGACTATGAGGTGATTTTGAGTGATAGTTACGAAGATTATGATTTATGAGTATTATGTTTTTTTATTATATTACATATAATAGCTTCTTTTGCAGTGTTTTTGTTCCTTGATGAAACTGTGCAGATCCCAGCTCACGATTAACACAGCAATCGTCTATATGCACCGGTTTTACATGCTTAATTCCTTTACAAAGTTCCATAGAAATGTGAGTATGCATTTTGAAATGAATTGTTTATGATTTGATTGTACAAAATGTTCGTATTTGTTTCATTTGTATGTGTTTGACCCATTAATGCTCAAGAGCTTTCAGGATTTCACTCTTGTTTTAAATGGCAGAACTAGACCCATACGTAACCCTGTTGTTTATTGATTTTTGTGTTAATTTTAAATTTTATAATAGTTCTCTTCTGTCTTCGAACAGATCATTTCTCCCACCACACTCTTTCTGGCTGCTAAAGTGGAGGAGCAACCAAGGAAACTTGAACACGTTATTAAAGTAGCACATGCTTGCCTGAACCCTCACGACCCACCGCTGGACACCAAGAGCAATGTGAGTGTGGGGGCTTATGTATGAAGGTATTTTTGGTGCAAAACAACTGAGCGTCTGTGACACGGGATTTTGAAATTGTACAGAATAGCCACACGTGTATCAGTAAATTTGAACTCGCAGACAAAAGTTGCAAACTTGTAGATTTTTTTCTCTCTCCCATAAACACAACACAACAGTTACATCTTCTCGAATCCTTCGTTGCAGGTGCACAGATCCTATTCACAAATCACAAATCAAGAAACTCGTACGCTCACATGTTTTGCTACCCTTGCTGCAGTGAAAGTGGTGCAAAACACATTCACACACAAGACTACAAACACCTGCATCCAAATTGAAGTCACGGACGTTATTTTGGTACATCCGCAAATCATTATGTGAGTTCTTGCAATGAGATTTGCACACTTCTAGAATGTTTTCTCACACGCCACTCACACACACACACACATATAGGCCTATATATATTTATTTAAATTTTTTCTTGGTTGCCTTTCTTGTACAAACACAACTACATAGCGACAACGGCTTGAATCTGCTTGCAAATGACAAGTTTCGCGCACTCTCCCTTTTGCAGCACATATCTGTGTGAAATATGGTGATTTGTGCATCTGTAGAGGCAACGGCGGGCACTCTTCGGAGATCAAGAGAATTTTGGCCAATCAAGAAGAGCTGGTTTGGGCACCTATCAGCAGGGAGGAAAAAAAACGAGCTGCGCGAGCATCTTCTGGAGCTGACAGCGGCAACCAATAAAGGTACATTTTCTTTCTTTTTTTGAAATCATTCATGGTTATACTGTACATTTGTTTATAATTTAAATATTAAATGAGTTTAGCTCTAACCCTGATAAAACTCGCCTACCTTGTAGCCTTCTAGTAATCCTAACTAAGTTAATTGGTAGAGGTGCATTTGATTAGGGTTAAAGCTCAATTACAGGACAGTGGCCCTCCAGTACCAAGTTTGCCCATCCCTGCTTCAACTCACAAAGAGGCTCTATAAAAGATTGATTAACCCGTTAATTAAATCGATTATTATGAGAGTATCATATACAAGATGATTAAATATATTTGTTAATATATTTAAATTAACAACAAATGTACAGTATAAGAGTGAGTGATTTCTGAAAAGAAAGAATATGTACCTTTATTGGTATTTGCTGCTGTCAGGTCTGGAAGATGCTTGCGAAAGTGTTTATTTTATTCCCCCCCTGCTCGTTCGGGTGCCAACTGATAGGCACCTAAACTACACTGTAAAGAGATTGCTGTGAATTTTACAGTAAGCTGTATGTATTACTGTATTTTCATTTGAAGTATTACTGTATTGTCAGTATTAGTACTGTTCAGTTTTTTTCAACTTTTTACCTGTATAAAACAATCCAATTGTGGTACAACACTGTACACCATATTTGTTTCCAACCCCATAAAAATCACAATAACTCATTAGCATTTGTATTTATAATATTCTTTTTAACTGTTGAACATTTTCTTTTTAAAAATACAAAATGCACTAGCTGAAAAAAGGGTATCAATCACCACAGTCCTCTGGGGACTTTGTATCTGTAGCATGGCAAAACAGGCTTTACAGAAATAAAATGCATTAAAAAGTAGTTTGTGTTGTTAAATTTCAGTAATTTTGGCAAAGCTAACAAGCTCTCTGATAAGAAACGCCACGAGGGGATTCAGGCTGATGCTTTTTCTTTGCACCCTCTTTCCTAAATTCCATCTGATCTGTGACTCTAAATAGCATTTGGTGCCACCAGGGTTGATTCTCGGAATGAACCTGCAAGCACAAAAAATATATATATTTCAAATAAGTGTTGACATAATTTACCCCAACTGTCAGGCTTAGTGCTGTATGTGCTTTGAGATGAATTAACACTATATACTATCTGAACGCACCTACAAGGAAGGTGCATAATTGGTTGATAATCCATCACAAATTATTAAAGCTCCATTCCTTATAATGCATTTCTGTAGATCAAACAGTAGAGCCAAGTCACCATTATTTATGTAGCGCTTTTTACAATGCAGATTGTCAAAGTATTAAACAGGGAAATAGTGTGTCGAAATAGTGTGCCGTTCTCCTCTGGCCAGACGAAACCAGTTTAATTCTAGGTTGCAACAAAGTCAGATTGTGCAGAGGAATCGTCTGGTTCCCGTGATCTTGTCCCGATGGCCATCTTGGAGACGAGAGGTCTTCTCTGGGGCTCATCTAGTTGTCCTGGTCTCATCTCTAGGTGCTGATCCACCATCTGGGATGGATACAGACTGGATCCGGGTGACTGCAGTGACCATCTGATCTGGATACAGACTGGATCTGGTGGCTACGGTGACCTCGGAATAAGAAAGAAACAGACCGATATTAGCGTAGATGCCATTCTTCTAATGATGTAGCAAGTACATCGGGTGTTATGGGAAGTGTTCCTGGTTCCTCCTGTTTGATCTAATTACTGCAGCCTAAAAATCCTTTTAACAGATTTGAATTATAGAGATATTTTAGTGTGTTGTGTAAGCCAGGTTAAAGAGATGGGTCTTTAATCTAGATTTAAACTGACAGAGTGTGTCTGCCTCCCGAATAACGTTAGATAGGTTATTCCAGAGTTTGGGAGCTAAATATGAAAAGGATATGCCGCCCGCAGTTGATTTTGATATTCTAGGTATTATCAAATGGCCAGAGTTTTGAGAGTGCAGCGGATGTGGAGGACTATAATGTGATAAGACCTCACTCAAATAATGAGAGCTCCTAACCATTAGCAAGATTTTAAAATCTATACGATGTTTAATAGGTAGCCAGTGCAGTGTTGACAGAACCGGGCTAGTATGGTCATACTTCCTAGTAAGAACTCTAGCTGCTGCATTTTGGACCAGCTGGAGTTTGTTTATTAAGCGTGCAGAATAACCACCCAATAAAGTATTACAATAATCTAACCTTGCGGTCATGAATGCTTGAATTAACCTTTCTGAATTTGCCATTGAGAGCTTAGTGTTATATTGCTGAAATAGAGTTGATTCCCAGGGATTGTATAATGATTAAAAAAAACAACAACTTTTAAGTAGTTTACATCGGCTAACTTACAAGTTGATGTTATCACTGTTACGTTGGCAATCACAAGAAAAGGCTCCATCTGGAATGTATTGCAGATGACATGATCCAGACCACAAACTAGAAAACAAAAAGTACTTGAAAGTACTGTTTGGGGGTAACTTAAAATGTGTACCTAATGCAGCACAAGTTGCTTTGGATTAATGAACTTAAATGCATGAATGTAAATATAATGTAAAATCAAATGTATTTTGGGTTACCTAATTTCAATAAAACTGACAGCTGGCCACATGATGATTCTGCCCCTCATAGATCAGCATCCATGTTTTTGCTTGGAGAAATCTCCTGTAACAGACAGAGTCACAATAGCCTGTTAGTGTTATTACACTTTATGGTCAGAAAAGAAACTACCGTACAATAACAACTTAAAATAAACAACATTCATAATATTTGTTAGCCAAATTTCCTATATATTGCTAGTCCGTTCCTCCACAACACGTTCGGTGGGTTAGTGAAGAGCAGCAGCCAGTGGCTAACTCGGCTAATATATAGTAGTTGATGTTGTTACCACCTCTACGATGCAATCACAAGAAAAGACTCCCAATACACCTCCGTTTCTGATGACATGACCAATAGATCACAACCTGAAAATAAAATGCAAAAGATGTATAAAAGATACATAACAGCGGTGTTTCTTAACTCATTTTTCTTTACTATTTTCACGGTAGCTCGCTGTTATGTAACGCATGTCTGCGATAAAAAGGCAGTTTAGAATTATTATGCTTCCCTGATTGATTCGGATAACTGTATAACTTAACTTATCAGCTTATGACGTCACGATGGCTCCAAAATACACCCCCGATGTTGCAGACGATTAGATCCACAAACCTGATCATAAAAAAAACGAAGAACTATAAAGAATAACAAAAAACAAAAACAGTGTAGCTCTTCCTGATTGGCCAAAATTCTCTTGATCTCTGAACAGTGCCCGCCGTTGCCTCTACAGATGCACAAATCACTTTTGCACCATATTTCACACAGATATGAGGTGCAAAAGAGAGCGTGCGCGAAACTTGTCATTTGCAAGCGAAAAACAGGTTTGAGGCTCATAGTAGCAGATGCACACCGTTGTGTTTGTGCTAGAAAAAGCATCCAAGAAAAAAGATATGTAAGAAAACATTCTAGAAGTGTGCAAATCTCATTGCAAGAACTCACATACTGATTTGCGGATGTTCAAAATCCGTCCGTGACTTCATATTTTTGATGCAGGTGTGTGAATGTGTTTTGCACCATATTCACTGCAGCAATGGTAGCAAAACATGTGAGCGTACGAGTTTCTTGATTTGTGATTCGTAGAATAGGAGTTGTGCACCTGCAAAAAAGGATTTGAGAAGGTGTTACTGTTGTGTTTGTGGGAGAGAGAAAAAATCTACAAGTTTGCAACTTTTGTCTGTGACTTCAAATTTACTGATACACGTGTGGCTATTCTGTACAACTTCAAAATCCTGTGTCACAGACGCTCAGTTGTTTCGCACCAAAAATATCTTCATACTTATTGGGTAATGTAATTTCTCTCTCCGCTTAATTCGTTGCCATGGCGAGTCATTTTTGATAGATGCTTTGACAGTTATGGCAATCAGTCAGATAAATGTATAAACAAAGATGTTTGTGCCATAGAGTTGATGTTTTCCTAAATTTACATAGACAACATTAAGTGACATTTGCAGGGGCTTCAGATTGCATAATGTCATTTCACAGTGAAGCTGAATATTTCGTAGGACTGGACTTTATTGTTTTGCAGTTTATTTAATAATTTTCAATTCAGATGGCCTGAAATTTTTTTTCACAGAAATCTGTTATATTGCTAGATTTTAAAAACAAACAATTTCCCCTCTTTTTTCAATTCATAATGACAGTAAAGGGGGCTTACTTTGATTTTACTTTGTTTTTAGGGAAAAAAGTTTAATTTATAAAAATTATATAAATATGTGGATGAAGTTGGGCAATTATATTTAAGGATGAAGTTGAGCATGGCTTTTGATATTGATAGATTATGAATATAAACATTTTTCCTCTGTTTTTGTGAAGTCCAGCAGACTAAGTGTAGGAGCATTTATAATGAATGTTAACGGGGTTCTTTTTGATTGTATATTGTCTTTAAGAAATAGACTTTTGAAATGTGTAAAACATGATTAAATATTTAAAACATGATTTATTAAAGGGGTCCAATTATGCTTTTTCACTTTTTGAATTTTAGTCAGTGTGTACGTTTGAGCATAAAGATCTAGAAAGTTACAAATCTCAAAGTCCACTCCAAAGGGAGATATTTCGTTTTATAAAAAAAAAACCTTTCAAGAACTACAACGAACGGCTCGTTTGGACTACAGTGTTGTTTTCCGGGTTTTGTGATGTCACAAAGCGGCTCATTAGAATATCATTAAAAGAAATCCGCCTCTGGGGGGTGGGGAGGGTCGAGGCCGTGGTTAGAAAGCTTGGTTGAGTGCATCAGACACGACGACGAAGTGCTGCTGCAGCGTCAAGTTTTCGCTGTTTTTGTCACCCCGTGCCTTTTGAATTTCCTTCAGCGATGTTTTTCTACTAGGCTTGCTTGCTATGTTGGTGTTACCGGGGTGTTAAGCGCACAACAGTTACACCCTTGCTCCACCGTGGCACTGCCACCCCACCGTCGTTTTAATTTTTTATTGTAATAAAAATAATTTGGTTCAGTTAGAGAACGGACAATACCATTATAAACTGAACTCAGTGCAGAGTGCCGAACGACAGTCGCATCACAGATCATCAGCAGGAGTCAGATTTCATTTGTCACGTGAGGAGAGTGAGTCGAGCTGACCGACAAGAGTGAGGTGAGACAGACGATGGCGGAAGATTTAGTTTCGAAACGAAATGCAAAAGCACCTTTTTGGCAATATTTTGGATTTTGAAAACCTGTTGACTTTTTCCGTTTATCTAAGTTGATTTCGGACGTTTTTTTAAACATTCGTTTCTTATTTATTTGGTTTATTTGGTGTTTGCTGATTTTTTTACTTTATTTAAACTTTGTGTATTTTATTTTTACATATGCCGTGCCTCCGAGCTTTATTCGTTTTGCTAATAAACATTCTATGTTTCTTATTTATTTGGTTCCACAGATTTTCAGTTTTTTTATATTTAAACTTTATGTAAATTATTTGGTATTTTATATTAGGCCTATAGCATGATGTATTTTTATTCGTTTTGTTAATAAAATGTGTTTCTATTTTTAAGTGAGTTCGGTTAATAGATGCCGAATTGACGCTAATTAGAAAGTGAAAGTAAAATGCTCATGGGTATTTAAGCTATTTAAAAGCAAACGAAAGCGAGGAAAAGAAAAAAAAAAAAGGGGGGGGGAAAACTCCAACGAACCCCCCACCCCTCGGTGATACCGTTATTGCCGATGTTGTCACACGACGATTAACCAGTGGGAAAATTTGCTTACCGTTACAACCATAACTTGCTGTGAATTTTAACTTAGTTATTATACATGCACCTGAATAATTATGAATGTAAATATGTAGGGCTTTCCGCACGGCGACCAGACTGACGCGGATCCCTTGACCACCGCATTGTTTAACTCATAAGCTCTGCATTTCTGTTGCATATGAGAAACATCAAATGGCAAACGAAACTGGGGCTAGTTTGTCATTGTATCTTACTGTTTTATTGTTGTTGTTGTTGTGCTTTTTAATTAAGAAAAACAAAGAATCCATCTTTTATTTTAGTCTTAAAAAATGAAAGGTGTATAGATGTATGTAAGCAAAACAGAAAATTATCTTTTCTTGTAAAACGTGACAAGATCACGAATTCGAAAGTGAAAGTATCCGAAGACCGGCTTATAACATAGCAAAAGAGGAACAAAATTCACAAATAATACTACTGATGAAAAAAACAGGTTGAATGTTAACCACTTTCGTTACCATATAACTATAAACATTGATAAAAGTTCATCAGCATGCATTGAATAATCCCATGTTGTAGAGCAAAAAAATTAATCAAATTGCGACCAAATCATTTGCTCGTGCTTGTCGCAATGACTACCAGTGGGAAGAATGATTCTGTAGCCCTGAGTTAACAGTTAGGAAAACGTTTTATAAATTGCCGCAGTACCATACTGACAATGATGAACTGCTGCAATTTTACACTTCCAATTATGAGACTACTGGTATAAATAAATTCAATTTTCACTGCAGTTCATGTTATAATGTTAGAATTAAATGACAATAAAAATAATACATATGCACTTCTCTGTACATAGTAAATGCAGTTATTTAAGCGGTTGTTGACATCCTATCTAAAAAAATAAATAAAAATAACAACAATAACGTTACCACTCTAATATGTCTTGCAATATCCGTGCGTGCAAAGGTTCTGCACAATCCTCTTTGCCAATCACAACGCACTGGGACAGCTAACCAATCACAGCACATTTAGTTTTTCGGAAGGCGGGCCTTCATCAAACCTGGAACTAATCGAGTCGTTTGTGCCAGACTGGGGAGAAAGTATTGTAATGTAAATTATATGAAAAAGAATGCGTTTTTTGAGCCACCAAGCATGAGAACATGTTCTAGTACACCCCCAAAACAAAATCAAGACATTGTAAAAGAGCATAATAGGACACCTTTAAAATACCAAGCTAAAAAATACTACCCCCAAAACCAAAACAATTTTAATAAAAAAAATGGTTGTATTTATTAATTTTATTGCATTGACAGTTTATGAAAATATTTTTTACTCTTTCTGAAGAGTCATGCACAATGAGGTTAGTAGAATGAATTTGCTTTAAAAAAAAAAAAAGACTTAAAACAATTGAAAAAAAATAACAAGGTTTCAAGATAGTTCACCCAAAATTCTGTCATTAATTACTCACCCTCATGTCGTTTCAAACTCGTAAGACCTTTGTTGATCTTCGGAACACAAATCAAGATATTTTTGATGAAATCTGAGAGCTTTCTGACTAGGGGTGGGAATCTTTAGGTACTTCACGATCCGATTCCGATTCTGGGAGTCACGATCCGATTCCAAAGCGATTCTTGATCTACATTTTTTTCATAATAAATTCCTCTGCTGTGCCAAATACATGTTTACAATTGTATATTTTAACCAAAATTGCCATTTCTATGCTTTTTGTTTATAGTTGGAATCTCTGTAAGTGAGCACTGCCATCTTTAAAATAGCTAGGGGTGTGAATCTTCACTGGTTTCACGATTCAGTTACGATTGTCATTATCAACTCAATATCACGATGCGTCACATTCTCAGTTCTCAATATTACTGCACATGGCTACATTTTCATATCAATTTTATATCAAATTAAAAAATTTTTAAATTATATAAACAGTCTACTTTTTAAAACAATTATTTTAATTATTTAAAATAAGTGTTCTTTAATTATCTGAAAGTTTACAGACAATAGGCTAGTTATGGAGTTTTCTTTTTTCCTCAGAAATATTGCCATTTGATTATTATTGATGAGATCATAGACAGTGGCTGCTTTAACAGGCTGCATTTACATTATTGCACAGATCTATTTCGATAAATCAGATGTTCTGTCCTGCTCTGAAAACATAACTGACTGTATTTACATCAATTTCATATAAAAGTATTTATGCATTTAACCGCAGCCGCAAGCTTCAGGACATCAAACACAAAGCGCACATGAAAGTCTGTCAATACGTGAGTTTCATGCATCTAATACGAACTGCATTCCAGACTGCATGCCATTTGCGGGGGGAAAAACCCAAGCCCAGAATCGATTCTGAATATTGAAGAGAGAATCGCGATTTTTTTTTTTTTCTCCCACCCCTATTTCTGACCCTGCATAGACAGCAACACAACTACCATGTTCAAAGGCCCAGAAAGGCAGTAAGTAGGACATCATTAAATAGTCAATGTGACATCAGTGGTTCAACCGTAATTTTATGAAGCTACAAGAATACTTTTTGTGTACAAAAAAAATAATGGCTTTATTCGGTAATCTCTGCTCATCGGTGTCAGTCTTCGACACACATTACCGACAGTGCCACGATGCTTTGCTTTCTTTGAGCACAAAAAGTGTTCTCGTAGCTTCATTAATTTGTGCAAAGGTCTTACAGGTTTGGAATGACATGAAGGTGAGTAATTAATGACAGAATTTTCTTTTTTGGGTGAACTATCTCTGTAATATATTATACATTATAAACAAATTGATGGGCTATCATGAGAAGCATTGGGACCAGACCCCTCTAATGAGCAGGTGTGATTTGTGTTGATCCACAGGCGTACCTCCAGCAGGCTCAAGAGCTGGTGCTGCTGGAGGCTATAGTGCTGCAGACACTCGGTAAGTTAGAGGATCTGCTAATAAATCTGTGCTTTATGAAAGCAGTAAACACATGAGTCCTGTCTAACCGGTGATTTTGTTTCAGGGTTTGAGATAACAATAGATCATCCACACACAGATGTGGTGAGATGTTCCCAGCTAGTGCGAGGTAGATGCTTCCAACTTTTGCTCTTAGTCTTTCTTCATCTCTTTCACGCTCTTTACTTTTTTCTTTTTTTCCTGGTTCACAACTGTTTTCAACATTGATCAGAAATGTTTCTTGAGCAGCAAATCAGCATATTAGAATGATTTCTGAAGGATCACGTGACACTGATGCTGAAAAATTCCGCTTGGACAAAATTTACATTTAACAATATTAAAGTCGGAATGTATTTTAATTTGCAATAATATTTCTCAATATTCCTGTTTTTACTGTATTTTATAAAAAATAATTGCAGCCTTGGTGAGTATAAGACACTTCTATCAAACATATTAAGAATCATACTGACCTCAAACTTTTAAATGGTAATGTATAATATAAATGTTTATTTATTATAATATAGCACTTCTGTTTTTTTGGGGGGGGTAATCTTATAAATTTTTAATGGAAAAAAATAGTCAAAATGAATTGAATTGAAATGAATTTTATCCACCTTGTTCTCCTCTCTCTCTCATCTCTCTCTCTCTCTCTCTCGCTCCCTCTCTCTCCCTCTCTCTCTCTCTCCTCTCCCCTCAGCGAGCAAGGACTTGGCCCAGACCTCCTATTTCATGGCTACCAACAGGTTGTTACCCTGACCCCTATTTGTTGCACTGCCATGGCACCCTATGACTTCCTATTAGGCAGGATTCTCCTTCCTGTGTCCAACGCCCTCACGCGCCTGGGCGGGCTGTTTTGCTGTCCTGCCCGGCGCAGTGCGGTGTAATGTACGGAGGGCTTGCTGTTGGCACAGAAGGTTGAATACACAGCCTGGAGTGTAGAGGTGCTAATAGAGATATCTTGATTGAGAGTGCATAGGTCAATAACTCAATTGGTAGCCTGAATATCAGCTCAGAGTTCAAAGGTGTAAACTTAGAGATTGTCACGGTAAGTACCAGAGAGTGCTTTCTTTTTCATGTTTCTTTTTGGTCTAAATTTTGATTTTTATATTTATTTTTCAATTATTACTGTTACTGTTATTTACAGTTTTAAAAAATCATAAAAATAAAGAAAAAAGTATTTTATTTTTATTTAGGATACTTCACTTTTTTTTCAAAGAGGTTTTTGCTGTCATACGCTTGACATTAAATAAAAATATTAATATTTCTGCTTAAAATTGCAGTTGATCTAGAACAGGGGTGCCCAAACTCGGTCCTGGAGGGCCGGTGTCCCGCAGAGTTTAGCTCCAGCTTGCTCAACACACCTGCTTGGAATTTTCTATTATGCATAGTAAACCTTGATAGCTTCAAGCTCCAGGAACCGAGTTTGTGTGGCACCCTGATCTAGATAATAAATATCTACTTTTTTTTTTTTTTTTGTTTATGACTGCATTATTGATATTTTATTTTGTGGCTGAACCGACTTTATTTTGTTTGTTTTAAAGGAATACCTCATCAAAAATTAACATTTTCTGAAAATGTTCTCAGCCTCAGGTCATCCAAGATGTAGATGGGTTTGTTTTTTCATTGGAACAGATTTGTAGAAATATAGCATTACATCACTTGCTCACTAATGCATCCTCTGCAGTGAAAGGGTGCCGTCAGAAAGAGAGTCCAAAAAGCTGATAAAAAAAACATCACAATATCTGCACACATCCAGTGAAAGCGTTGAAAGTTAAAAGCTGTGTGTTCAAACAAATCTATCATTAAAGTGTTTTAACCTTAAACTGATGCTTCCGACTGTAATATGAGTCCATAATATTGCTTTCTTCAGTGAAAAAGTCATTTCGTCTGAATCAGGAGAGAAATATGCGCAGATCAAGCACAGTTTACAAGTGAAAACAGTCCTATTTGCTTCACAAAATGTCAATTAAACGACTGGAGTGTGTGGAGACTGATGAATTTGTTTATCACAGCTGTTTGGACTCTCATTCTGACGGCACCCATTCACTGCAGAGGATCCATTGGTGAGCAAGTGATGTAATTCTAAATTTCTCCAAATCTGTTTTGATGAAGAAACAAACATCCACATCTTGGATAGCCTGAGAGGGGGTACATTTTCAGGAAATTTTAATTTCTGGATGAGCTATTCCTTTAAGCGCCATTAATGTTTACTTCATTTTAAAACTATTTTCTCCAGTGTTCTAATTACTTCCTATGCTTACTTCCTCCGGCACACTATTATTACTTCAGCTCCCTTTTTGAAATCCAAACGGCCACCTTTGTGTTAGCAACCTGAATCTTTAACCAATCAGGTGGCGTTTCATTAGCCAACCTAAAACAACTCCATTCTGATTGATTACATTGAAGTCTCATGTTCTGTTTTCACCGATTTAGTGACTAAAAGTTCATTTTTAAGCCAGTAAGATGACTTTGAGACGGTATGGTCATTAACGCAGCAGGAAGTTGAGTTGCTGTTAATGCCCACTTGCTGAGAGAGAGCAATTTCGATTGAGAAATGGATCGGGATTCAGAAACCCGGCATTGGTGTTGCTTACACTGATGCCACACTTTAAATGTTAATTGAGTTGATTTGTGTTTTACTGATGGAATCTGTTTCATAAATTGCATACAACTTTGTTTTACAGCTGACCAGACAAAGAACGTTCTTGCAAACACACACCTGACTGGATGATCAGCTTTGACATACTCATGATAATTCTGATAAACTAAGAAGAATGGAAATTAATTTAAGATTATGAAGTTAGGATCTTAGGAAAGTTTCTCATATCTTCTGTTTTGTAATGGAGTGTTTTCTGTGTTTTGTGTTATTGTCTCTCTTGCAGTTTGCACCTTACTACCTTCTGCCTGCAGCACAAACCCACAGTGGTGGCATGTGTCTGTATTCACCTGGCCTGCAAGTGGTCCAATTGGGAGATTCCCGTCTCTTCAAATGGGAAACATTGGTGGGAATATGTAGACCAAGCTGTGACTCTGCAGCTGCTTGATGGTCAGTCAAACAACTTAACATTTATACAAATTTTTTTTATATTATGGTTACCTAAACACTGAAAAATCACTTAGATTAGAATCAATTAAAAATCTATTTAATTCACATTGTTTACAATTAAAGGGAAAATACTTTTGATTTTAATTTATTTTGTAATTACTCATTTTATTTGTTTTAATAATTTGCTAGACAAATTTATCTTTCTCGAAGGGTTGCATTTCAAATTTACATTTTGGTCAAGTAATTGCTGCACCTTGATTTTTATGTGTTAATATTCTGTATATTTTGTATGTCCTCTGTTTCTGTAGACCTGACTCACGAGTTTCTCCAGATCTTGGAAAAAACACCAAGCAGATTAAAAAGAATCAGAAACTGGCGGGTATGTATAAATACTTTTGTTTGTATGGAAAAAAATTACACCAAATGAAATATAAAATCATAATAGATTTTTGTGATAAACATTTTAATAGCAAGCAGTCAAGTAATGGACCAGTTTTAAAGTTTGTTTATTTTGGTTCTCATTTTAGGCCAATCAAGCTGCCAAGAAACCAAAACTCGACAACCAATCTTTAGACGGTTCCTTCCAGACAACTCTGAGCCAGGACAGTTCATTGATGGGGAGCATGTGTGACATCAGAGGGGGCATGTATTCTGAACCATCCACCTCTTTCCCATTGGATGGGGCATCGATGTCACTCAACGGCCTGTCGGACCTGGAGAGTTCTGCTTTCAGCTTTCCTGCACCAATTTCCCAGAGCGCAGACGCATTCCTCGTGCTCCAGGGGGCGCAGGCGAGCAAAAACGGACACGCCTCAGCAACTCTCGCCTCTCAGAAACTCACTCTAGAGAAATACCGTGAAAAACACGCGGCCGAATTAGAGCAAAGACGCAGACACGAAGAGGAGGAAAGCGACCAGCATCGAAAACACGGACATTTATCGTCCGAACCGTCTTCGTCAATCAGGGTAAAGTATTCCCAACAGCAGGTACCGGAACGATCGTTAAAGAGCGGGTCACTAAAACGGCGCCACCCTTCCTCATTGGAAAACGGTTCTGCTAGTCAAGAAGAGCTGAAAATGAAGATCAAGGTTTTGTCTGAAAGTAGCAGCAGCGGTAAGAGCCGTCATAGTCCTCGCTCGAGCCGCGAGAAACATCGCGAACATTCGTCACACAAAATGGCGAGACACGACTCGCACGGTAGCCACCACCATCACCACCATTCATCCAAATCTCACCGATCTTCCAAGAGCCACTCCTCCTCTGCCTCCGTATCTATCAGTCAACCTATAGGCCACGCCCAGTTGGCAAAGATTGACAGGAGGCTGGGGGAGGGGCAGAGTTCTGAGCCCAATGCTGCTTTAATAAATAACGGTCCACACATGGATTATGAAGACACTTTTAATATGCTTGATTCCCTATTAAATGCACACAACTTCTAAACTAGCGGAAAAACTGACGTTTTTACGTAAAACCTAAAAAAAAACGTACGATTTTCGTTCTTGAACTAATTTTATGCAAGAATCACTCATCCGTTACATGTCATAGTGTCTCTTTGATTTAATCATGTTTTATCACTGAATTTAAAGAAAAAAACTACAAAGTGAAGGTTGTAACAGTGTTTTTGTGTAAACGTGTAAACAACATTTGCAAATTTACGATTTTAAAACCTCGTAGAGTCGTACAGCTTGCTAAAGAGATTGCGAAATGCCTCTGGCAATTTTAACCAGTTTTAGTTGGAAAAACGCAATGTGATGATAAGTGAATATTTGTATGTTCTTCATGCTTGATTCACTGTTTTTTTGTTTTTCGTTTATCAAAGGGATGAAAATAGAAACGTGTGACTGTTTACAAAATGAAGGTGCAGATATCTGTTCACTCTTATTTGTATCGATATATCTGTCTAATTATATTTCACGAATGCTCAGGTTTGGAGTTTCCTAAAGTCGAAAAATGTCAGCCGAAACGTAACTTCGCAAAATTCTAGCTGAAATTTCGCAAAAATGCCTGTACACAGATTCCATTATATCGCTTTCCATATATTGTAAATTTTAATGTACTGTAAAGTTATCTTTTATGTTGTTACCCTCTTTTAGAAAACTGAACCGATGACGACATCATGCCCAGGGTCCTTTGCGTAGTAACTGTTGTGTCTTACGATTTTGAACACCTTATGCTTGTAATTTTTTTTTTTTGACTCTTTACAGTAGTGGAAAGCAAAATGGCTTTTCGGCAAGAAGAAAGTGGGTATTTTTTCTGTTTTGTTTCGTGTGCCATGTTTGAATGGTCAAGATCGCATCCCAGAATTCTCAGCGGATCTGTTCTGTTCATCGTGGTGTACGTTGAGCCTTAAAACTGTACGATAGAGATTTCAGCAGGTTGTGTCTAACTGTCCCATTTCCTATGATCTCAGTATTTAAGATTCGATTTCTGTTCCTGTCTTCTCCCCGCACTGGCTGCTGATTCTGATTGGTTAATAAGTGGGCTGCCATTCAAATGAGCCTGCAGTCAACTTCCTGTTCTCTGTTCGGTGCTCTTTAAACAGCTTTAAGAGCGTTTTGAAGGGGTTTGGATGTGGATAGTAAGGAGAAACTCACTCTAGATGTGGCGTAGACTCCTGTTGTGCTGTTGTAACCTCCTTTCACCAGATACCAAAGGTTTGTGCCTCAGTGTTTGCCCACCGTTGGAACTGTACGAAACTTTTAGGTTTCTGTCTTTTTTTTGTTTGTGTTTTTTTTTTTTTTTTTTGTGGAAACCATTTTTTTTATAGAATTAGATCCGAGTCTGTATGGATGATGTTTTGGATTGTCTAATAAACATCCAAGAAAATTGGTTATCAAAATGTGTTGTCTTATCTTATTACTGTTTTAATGGTTGTGAAATTTAAAGTAATACCTATCATTTTTTTTTATTGTAAATTGATGTTCGTCTATTAAAGATATTTTTTAAATGTAATTCAAACTAAACTGCTTATCAAACGGCGTTGTCTTAATTTTCCAAAATATATTAATAGTTATAAAGTTAAATACGCGTTCTTAATGCCAATTAGTGATAATCTGATTAGGCCAATATTCTAGGCTAATATTACAGCTTATTTTAAGTGTAGCAATTCAAACTAAATTGAAAGTAAACCTGGTTTCAAAACTACTGAAGTTTATATATGTTTTGATGTCTGATTTTCTTGAGAAAAAAAACTAGTTGAGTAAAAGAAAATATCACCTTGCTCACTCAAAAAAAACTGCAGGTTTTGTTCCTCTACGCAAGCCATATGCTTACACAGCTCCATATGAACAACATTTTGAAGATCAGCATATCTGCTGGAAGATTGCAGTCCCAGTAAAACAGCAGGTTAAATCATGATGTCATATCCTGCCGGCTTTCCTCGTCCCAAACCACAGACGGGGCTCAAAACTGACATGTTTAAACTGCATTATAAGCATACAAGCTTTTGCTGAGGGAAGCGATCAGTAGGCAACTTCAATTGCTTTTTTTGCGTACTGCACATTTTGGCAACTGCATAGGGTCATTTTTTTATACATAGAGAGTACACGCATACTACATGAATAATAGTATGGTAGTTTTCCATTGTGAAAAATCCATTGTGTTAAATTCAGCAGCAGCCCTCAGTAGAATAAGTGCATTTACTCTCCTGACCACCAGATGGTGCTCTTGAGTTATGTGTAGCTAGCATCCAGCAGTTCAGATATATTATATGTGGTCTGATCAAACCAACACAGACATAAAAAAAAACCTTGTTCCCCTTGAGAGGCCGATCTGGTTTATGAAGAATGGCAGTGTTTTTTCTGTAGTCGTTTGGTAATAAACCAGGTGTTTTGAGACACTATCTTCTGTTAGCATCTGCTTCTAACCTCAAAATGTAATTTTCCTCATCTTACACACTTATAAATCCCTCCTCCTGTAGGGCAAGTGCTGCCTGTCTGCTTATTAGCTAACCTGAGAAAAGTTTTGCACATTTGGGGATTTAAAGAGGTCAGTAGTACTTGGAGAATGATGTTGGCCACTAGGATTTGATTGGATTGTGAAAAGTAGCTAACAAAATCTTCCTCACCAACACAGCCTTGATTAAATTTGAATCAAAGAAAGTTGGTTTATTTAGTTATGAAAAACATTCACTCTTTTGCTTTCATACCATTGGTGAATTGCGCACAGTAATACTAGTAAAGTTTATTATAAAAACTACTATTTTGAATTACATTTTTGTGCATTTTAAATTAGCAGGATAATTATTGTTTCATAGGTAGTCAAAGTTTGTATATTTTGTTACGAAAACATTCAGACTTTTTCGGTTTCTTTATGATAACATTCCCTGATCAGTTGCGCACAATAAGACTAGGAACATTTATTACTTAAAACTATTATTATTAAATCAAGGGCTTGTGGCCTTTAAAGGACGTTCTTGCCAAACATAACTATAACAGCTATATTAGCATCCACACCAATGGACGATAATGCTCTGTTTTTAATGCTACAGCTTTATTGTCTGCTTTCAGTGCCCAAAATTGTTAAAGTCGGTGGATTCCACTTGTTTTTATCGTTTATTAGCTGGGAAAAGTCGTTCTAACACATGCACACAACACCTAATGTTGACAGAGGATCGAACTTATACCGATATACACCGAATTTTTCTTTTCCCATGAAAACAAACCAAAAGATCAACGAATCGCTTTGCGCTTAAACATTTGACCAATCAAATTCTCTCTTGAAAGAGAAACGTCCCGCCCACTGATTCCACCTGCTACCGATTAGTTTAGTTGTTTCTCACACAAAGTTTATGGTTGTTCTGTAAAAAGTGCTTTAAGATTATCCTTCCAACTTCCTGTTTGTAATCATCTCAAATGTCCAAAAAAAGTAAACTGCACTGCAAGTCATGGGCTCTTTAAGAAAGTAAGAAATGCTCATTCGAATTTCATGTCATGTCAGTTTTAGCTTCTCCTGGCTTTCATTTCCATGCTTCCCTTCCTTTTCTCATTTCCTTCCTACCTTCTTCCCCTCACCTTTCCTTCCTTCCTTGTGGATGAATGGAGATGGGGACATTTTGAGCTGTCAAGGTGCCTTGAATGAAACGGGAATGATGTGTTTATATTTCTGTAAAGTCAGTGTGTGTGTATGTGTGTGTGTGTGTGTGTGTGGTAACTTAGGACTACTTACTCGGCTCTGATTATGTTCATAATACCCTCAGATAGATTTTGACTGACAGCTCAATTGAAAACGGTTTCTTATGTTCTTCCTAATGAAAGGCAGAGTGGAAATTTTAACGTCCTTCCCTTCTTCTACCTTAAGTACTCTTAAATTGCGTTACACGGTCATTTAAAACCATTTATGTCAATTCTGAAGTCTAAAAACTAGCTTTGATATGTAACAAGACAGTTTAGTCACAGTACGGCGCGACTACAGACTGTAAAAAAAAGAAAAAAATGATTACCCCGTCTTCGGAAATAAAACGTAAACAGGTCACGCTCCGCTCCGCCGGAGAATTATGATACATTTGGTTCGTTGCGTCACGTGACAGAACGGCGTGTCGAGAAACGCGTTATTGTTCATAATTTTAGCAGTTTCTCTAAAATAAGAGTCTATATTGAGTTTAGACGGAGTTGGATCCAAGGCCGTCATTTTTCTCATATGTCTTGGACGGCTTCGCGCGGCTCTCCTCTTGAGATTTGAACTTTTCAAGCGGAGTTGTGTTTAGGAATGAGGTTTGAGATAATCTTCTCACAATCTTGGTGGTTTTCTTGCCCCGGCGATGCGGGAAAAGGCGAGTTGGAGGGAGGAAATCAGATTTGTGTGAAAACGCAGCCTCTCCGTGGACGCTGATTTAATCAAAGCTTTGCTCTGGGACCTGCTGAGCTCATATTTAACGAGTATATTAGAGCCAATATGCTGATCCGAGCTCAGTTTTCGCTGTTTGTCCCTGCTGAATCAACAATCGGAGACGGGTTGAAAACTATTCCGGATCTGCAGTCCCACTCAATAATGTTTTGTCGGTACTCTGATAGGAATTACCATGGTAACAATAGTTTCTGCCAAAATATCACAATTACAAAGCTACTGACACTGTTGCCTCACCCACAATTCCCATTACTGCAATGCAATATAAGACAAAAGTTCAACAAATACAATAATCAATTATATATAAAAAATGATGATGCTTTAAAATGCTATAGTATTTAAAGGGGTCATATGTTGCTGCTGAAAAGAACATTATTTTGTGTATTTGGTGTAATGTGTTTATGCGGTTTAAGGTTAAAAAACACTATTTTCCACATACTGTACATTATTGTTTCTCCTCTATGCCCCGCCTTTCTGAAATGTGTTGATTTTTACAAAGCTCATCGGTCTGAAAAGCGAGGTGTGCTGTGATTGGCCAGCTATCCAGTGTGTTGTGATTGGCCGAATACCTCAAGTGTGTGACGGAAATGTTACGCCCCTCACCATACTGTTGATGCCGTGTCCCGGCCGGAGCGACGAGACAAAAACATGAAAACCCATAACAAACGAGGCATTTGTTGCATCCAGTGGGGACATAATTACTGATTATAATGACTTATACTGTCTTTTTACGTGCTGCGTTGCATCACGCAGCGTAAACCTAAAATCATGTCTGCATTTGTGATCGGAGAAATTACAAACAACAAGTGCTACTCTACACTGCTCAAAACTCGCGTTTGGATCATCAGTGGCAAATCCTTTAAATATGAAAACGTACTTAAAGACTGTAAGTCAGAACAGCCGGCATTGTAGTCTACTCTCCCAGGATCAGGAAACAGTCCCGGTTAAACCGTTCTGGAACAGTGTTGTAAATGCAACTTACCCACTGAGTTTTATCGTGTCCTCTTTTGGAAGGCCAAACAAAGTAGTTTCGCTTTCACAATGAGAAACAGCGTCACACACGGCGGCCTAGAGTGAGCGGCGGCGGGTGGGCTTGAGGCAAACACATGTGACGACCCCGGGCTAGACTCCGCTGTCGTCCACGTTGAAAGCCGATCCGACGATCCATAGCGCGAAGTTGATGTATTTCCTCAGCGACCAGCACGGATCAGCTCCAGGCATGACGAAGCAGATATCGTCCTCTTTTGGAAGACCAAACAAAGTAGTTTTGCTTTCACAACGAAGCACACAGCGTCTTCACGACAGTTACGCCTTCTTTCTTTGCATGAACATTTGGGCGGCGTTTTGCAAATCTTCCCACATCGTGACTTAGACATGTGGGGGCGTGTTAGAACGAGCCGTTTTAGGTAGGCATGGTTGACTTAAATTTTATAAAGAGTATCTCTTTGGAATTTTGAGACTTTAGTCTTTGCAACTTTACAGATCTTCTTTATGCACCAAGAGCTTGTAACACTCCAAAGAGAAAGGAAAAATTGAAATTGCTCATATGACCCCTTTAAATTATTTTATTTATTTAGCTTGTGTGTGTGTGTGTGTGGAAAAAAAATTGCCTACACATTTTACTGCTTTAAATGTATGCTAATTAAAAAATAATACATGTTCATAAATACAAAACCGCATTTAGGTTATTCAATTATTGCAAAACAAACAACAATATAATTTTTACGGTATTCTCTTTAATACGCACAATATTAAAATTAGTAATTTTTTAGAGGGAAAAAAATCCTAATAATATTACTTTTACATTTAGGCATTTTTAGTAGATGCTTTTATCCAAAGCGACTTACAAATGAGGACAATAGAAGCAATCAAAACCAACAAAAGAGCAATAGTAAGTGCTGTGATAAGTCTGTTAGCCTAATGCAGTACATATAGCAAGTTTTTACATACATAAAAATTAATGCACAAAAAATAATATTATCAAAGAGTTTTTGAATTGACATTTAATTTACAGAATGTGTTGCTTATACAATAAAAGAAAAAAATAGATAAATAAGTTTTTATTCTCTTTTAATACAAAAACAATTAGTAATTTAGAGGAAAAAAGTCATTCATATTATGAATAATATCAAAGATGTTTTGAATTTTGACATTTAAATTACACAAGGTGTTGCTTATGCAAAAAAAGAAAAAATGCAAATAAAATAAATCACAAAACATTTTATACATCATTGTAGTAACTGTTTTGTTGCCTTCAAAATGCCTTTAAAAATGCTACATTTAATAAAAAAAATTAATAAAATGCTAAAATACATATGCATCTTACAGAATAAAATGTATGCTTAATAAAAAAGTTGTTGCATTTAAAGGATTTAAAAGCAATATGGTAAAATGCATAAATCATTGTAACACACACACACACACAGAGAAAACAACAGAAATAATTTTTACAGTATTTTTAATACAAAAAATAGTGCTGTCAAATGATTAATCGCATCCAAAATAAGTTTTTGCTTACATAATGTGTAGTGCGTATATTTATTATGTATAAATACACACACACACACACCAGATATACATTAAATTACATGCATATATTCATATCCATATCATTTATATTATAATAATTTAATATAGAAACAAAACCTATTTTTCTTAAATATATACATGCATGTGTGTGTGTATTTATGTATACATGATAAATATACACCGTACACACACACATTATATATATATATATATTATGTAAACAAAACTTTTATTTTATATGTGATTAATCGTTTGACAGCACTACACAAAAACAATATTAGAAAACTAAAAATGTTTTTAAATAAATTATTTTTTATTTATTTTTTTGACAATTCCATTTACACAAGGTATTACTTGCTGTAATGCCTTTCATTGATTTTGAAATAAAGATGTTTTTACTGTAATACATGGATATGCTTTACAGTAATAAAAAAAAAGAAAACAAGAAAAAAAACGTGCTTTATTGTCATAATGGACCAACAAGCTTAATTTTTTTAATGCAAAATATACAGTCTTATTTTATTCCTTTGATTTTTGTGGAGAAATAAGACCAGTAGCCTACATGTTAAGGTTCACTCATGCAGAGTCACATACAAACAAAATGATACATGGTCACACGGACACATGGTCAGCTGAACTAATCAAGTACAAATACACACATATATGCAGCTTGGGTTCATAACGCATGAAATGATTCAAAAACAATCAATCACAATGACTCTTAACATGTCAGCTAACAACTTGTTAGCCTGGAGCCGGCGGGTGAGTGATAGACTGGCTGTTCCCCAGACCCGCGCTGTCGTTCAGACACAGATTGGTAGTAATGGCTTGTAGATTGTGTGTGGTGGGCCAGGTAATGATTTCTATTAGCTGTGTTTGCCGAGCAGATCGTGGGAGAGGGGAAACGTATCCGGGGGGATGCAAGGACATGGGATGGATTTCATCACATAAAACATCTGAGTTTACATCTCGCAATTCTGAATTTTTTTTTGTTTCCACCACAGTTAAAAATGGTAATTGTGAATTTTTATCTAATAATTCTGAAAAAAAAGTCAATTGCGAGATGTAATCTAAGAAAAATGGCAAGATAAAATGTTTCAGTTATCTTTGTCTATTATTCTGTGGCAGAAAAAACAGCACAATTGCAAGTACAGATACACAAATTCAGAATTCTGTAAATTCAGAATTCCGAGAAAAAAAATTCAGAATTGCGAGATGTAAACTGAGAATTGCAAGACAAAAGGTTACATCGCCTTTTTTGTATTTATTCTGTGGCAGGAAAAAAAGAAAAGAATTGCGAGTACGGATACACAAATTCAGAATTCTGTAAATTCAGAATTTTGAGAAAAAAAGCCAGAATTGCAAGATAAATTCTGAATTCTGACACTTTTCCTCATACTTTCAAGTTTACATCCTATAATTCACACACACACACACACACACATATATTAAGTGTGGGAGAAAAAAATCGATCCATCGATGCATCGCGATTCTCTCTCCAACGATTCTGAGCTTAGTTTTTAACCAGACACCCCAGTAATTCTTCTGCTTGCTTCCAATTCTCACACTACCCTACACCACTCGAACCTTTCCTAAAATAATCTTCCTAAAGTTTCGGAAAGGTTTAAGTGAATGACAAGGACATCGCGTGCTTCATTGCACGCGATGCGCTGTGGAGAGGCGTGCTGCGGTAAATTCGATCCCTGCTCTATGAAGTCATAATTTATGTGGTTTGGAATGCAGTGGACTTATATATTTAAATATGACCCTCATTAACAGAAGGCTGCTTTCAATTTCAAATGCTGACGCGCGCTGTTTGTGAAGACTGCTCGCGCATGCGGCTGTGCGCAACTCTGTGTAAGTGGTTTAATGCACTTGCGTCTCAAAATGGTTTTAAAATGAATGTAAACAGCCAGTTATGTCTTAAGGGATTAAACGGACATGACAAACCACATTACTTCTTATATTTTAAAAGAGATCCGTGCAGTGAATGCAGCTTAATAGATCTCCCGCTGTCTATGTCACAGTAAAAAACTACAGTAAAGATGAAGAAAAATCACTCTCAGTTCTTGAATGGAAAACGTTCAGATAATCTTAAATAGGCCTACTGAAAGCACTCTTTGTGGTTTGTAATATGTTTCTATGCTCCTCTTTATTATTTGATACTTGCTTGTATGTTTTGAAGGTATATTAGTTTAAACTTCTTAACATACAACTAATAACAATTATTTTAAAAAGTACTTAATTACTTTGATATGTAAATGTAAGGATTTTAAGATTCTCAACTCGGTAAACTAATTAATTAATACTTAAAAAGGAAAGTAAAAAGTAGCTCAAGAATGTAGTGTGTGTGTTTATCATATTATATAATATATATTTAATGCTGCAAACGATCAAATAAAAGTTTTTGTTTGCATATGTGTGTTCTGTGTATATTTATTATATAAGACACACATACCGCATAAGTTTTGAAAACATTTGTATGTATTCTGTAATATGAATATATAACATGCAAGCGTAACATTTTTCTTAATATATACATGCATGTGTTTGTATTAATATATACATAATAAATATACAAAGAACACCTATTTATGTAACAACTTTTATCTGGATGCATTAAAATCGTTTTGACAGCACTGTTCTATATTATTATCTAACCATTTACACTTAAAATACATTTTTCGAAGATTATGCATGTATTTACAAGAACATACTATTTTGTCTTTTTACTTAAAAGTATTCACGTTGCATTCAATGTTACTTGCAGTGATTTATTTGTGGTCATTACTGTGAAATTTTTGATTTGAAATAGTTTCATACACAATTTTTTCATTGTATGCCCATGAAATGCAATTATTCTCAATGTGCTACATATGTAAACCTGTCAGATGTTTGTACTGACCGTGGTGTGCAGAGTTTGGTCAAATCAGGTCATGGATTCTCCTATTTAAAAAAAAAAAGGTGGGTAAAACTTCCAAAAATGTTTTGATTGACTTCCTGTCTCATCCATAATTCAGAGACTTTGACGTTTGAACTAATTATGGCTAAGAGACTGACCCATTTAGTTCATCTAGTGCTCTGCGGAGAGCGACGACTCCAGGGGGGTTTGAACCCCGAAACAGCTGCGATGACTGTCAGAACTAATTCTGAGTGTGAAACAAAACTAAAGCGAACACTTTTTGGAGAGAAGAAGGTACATGTGTGATGTGCTCAACCACAGAACATCAAGAACTCAATAAGCTGGAAAGCTCTAAACTTTTTCACTAAGGTTGAGGCACATCTGGTACTTGGATAAGTTCACCTAAAAATACAAATCCTGTCATTTACTCACCTTCATTTTGATCCAAACCTGTATGTTTTTTCTTCTTCTGCTAAACACAAACAAAGATATTGTGAAGAATGTTAGTAACCAAAAAGTTCATGGTAGCCATTGAATTCCATAGTATTTTTTCCATAATATGGAAGCCAATGGGGCTATAAACCCATACTGTTTTATTTTTTTAATAAATAAATTAATACATTTTTATTTATAATATGTAAAATAAACTACTACTAATCTTCATTAACTGGTACTTTAGCATTAACCTCTCTGCTGCCCTCTACAGCTCTGGATCATCCATGATGAAATGACTTAAGATTGACCAGTGTGCAACACAAGTTGATGTGCTCTAGAAAATGAGGTAAGTACATCTAAAGTTTGTTTTTATTGTGAGAAGTGGCTGGTCATGTGGTCTCAAAATGGCGACCATCTTAAAGGGGTAAACCGCTGTATGTAAAATGTTCCTAAACAAACTAGATTTACATGTTTTGTTGAAGAAAACGTGAGGGCGCTAGAGTGATGTGGATGGTTTCTAGGGTGTTGATGTGTGTCACTGCAAAATGAGTTGTTAAAGGTAGTGTAGGCGATTTTAAAGAGGCAAGCTAGTTTTGAAAGCATAAGATCTCACCCTCCCTGCAAATCACTCTCCAAAGCCACGCCTCTCTCCCAACTCTGCACGCACTGCGTTTGCCAGAACCAGAGGCTAACCAGCAACACGATGAGAGACGGCATTGATGAGTGAAAAAACATTACAGTACAAAGCGATATTACACAATATTCATAATAACGCCTTCCAAATTCGCTCGGTCTGCAATAGTGTAATGGTTGCAAATGCTTACTTTGACAGGTAGGTAGGACAGTCTATCATAGTCTTTGGACCGAAAAATATGATTGGACGAACATTTTATGGTACTATGCCTTCCACAGATGAGATAAATACATTTAGAGACTTTCAACCAGCATTTCAATAAATTTTGAATCGAATCACCTACCCTGCATATTAGTCTTTTTTTTTTTGTCATTTTCAAAATAAAAAATCTAGACGTCCTTAAAAACAAATAAATTGACTAGAGAAGCAATACTTCATAAGATATTAATACCGCATCTACTCTGGGTGTGTCTAGAGCTTGTTTTCTGCAACAGTCCAAAAGCCTATGGAAATATGCTGTTGAGTTTTAGTTGAGGTAACCAGGGCGATGCATGAGGATTTGCCTACTAAAATACGTCCACACTGCAGCGTCCTACTTGCTGTTGATCGAGGCGTCACTCCTGTCCAATGTAGACAGGGTGACTTTGATTATATCTTGAAATGTATTCGTCCTTTTGTTTTTCCCGCCTTTCATTAACTTGCTTTATACTTAACACAAGTTGAGAATAACCTTGTATTAAAGGTACATTCTTTGAAAACAAGTCTTATGCAGTGTTGTTTCTGAAGTAAATTTATCTTGTTTTAAGGATTTTTAGATATTTCAACTGGAAAATATTTTTTTTTGCTTGCTAATCTGTCCTGGGTGATTGGCCAAGTTGTTACTTACCAGCCAAAAGAGCCCATCCAAAACAATCCCAGCTGACATGGATCCACAAAAACGACTTATGCGTGCTAGGCCAGTAGTTGGCGATGTCACTCAGTGTAGAAACAGTACGCGCTTGTGCACATACAGATTCCTATAGACTGGGGGCAGTCATGGCCTAATGGATATAGAGTTGGACTTGTAACCCGAAGGTCACAGGTTCGAGTCTCAGGTCCGGCAGGAATTGTCGGTTGGGGGGATTGAAATAACCCCGCTCTCTCCACCTTCAGTACCACGACTGAGGTGCTCTTGAGCAAGACACCGAACCCCCAACTGCTCCCCGGGCGCCGCAGCATTGGCTGCCCACTGCTCCGGGTGTGTGTTCATTACTGTGTGTGTGCGCACTTGGATGGGTTAAAAGCAGAGCACATATTCGAAGTATGGAACACCATACTGGGCCACACGTCACTTCACTTTCAGAACAAGTAATAAAACATGTGACGTCACCATTTTCAAAAATTTCTGTTTTCATAGTTTACGCAAGACCATAACGGTACCATTTACAAACACTTGCACTTTTAAGCCCGTTTTCAAAAGTTTGCGTTTTCAGACCCCCAAATGCCTGTTGCATGTAATGAATGGCCGAAACATAAGATTTTTGTTCGGGTTTTTAGTTTATAAATGTATTGTGTAAAATGCCTGTCTCTATTATATCTAGATCTTCAGATGTGGCCTCCTGTCTATCATCCATTTTCACAACACTCAAAATTTATATAAGGGAATATGACGGCAATATCACGTTGATTAATCCTTCTCTACTATGATATAGAAGAGTTCACACCACAACGATAACGATACAGAGGAACGATATCATTGTGATCACTTTTAAAACGATTTTTTTCCAGCTGATGAAGGATAAAAACTGACAGGCAATCAGAATCCACTCAACTTTAAATGGCATGTGCATTTAAAGCGACAGATGACAAAACAGCAGCGCGCACTTATAATAAACAGAACGTTCTTGTCGCTTGGTGTGGACGCTAATTTAGTTATCATTCTTGGTGTGAACGGGGTGGAATTTTTTTTAAAGGATTTATCATCCACCTGGTGAAAATCGCAAGTTCACCCAAGTATAGCACATCTTAACAAACGACATAATTTGCGGCCTCATTCATATCCGTAGCACAAAAAGTGCGGGACAACTTTGGGTTGGAGCTTTGGTTTGATCCCTACCCTAATTATGAGCAATATTACCGATAGCCTACTCGCCTTAAAACCACCGTTAGTGAATTCCTTCACGTAATTATCCCTCCAATGCTGCAGTCTGCATTCAGCTGGCCATTTTGTAGTAAACAGCCATTTATTGTGGCAGTTTCATAAATCAATAGAAAATCATATTCTCTTTCCCACTCACAGAAACCTTCTCAGCACCATCATGGGGCTTCCGAGCTGTCAAAAACGTCCTTTCCGCCCCTAATACGGTCTGTGGCGAGACATAATTGAAGTGTGAATTTTATAATACACCGCGTAAGAGAAACAGCCGGAGCCTTATCCATTAAGCATCCGCAGGTAGCATGAATCATAAACGGCCTTATTTTCATGTCTAATCCCCACTGATAGGACTGATTGTGTTTTTGGTCATTATCCAGCAAACGCCACACACACCGTGCGACAAACATCTGAGTGTGTAAAATAAACAGAGACCACCACCAGTGTTGTAAGGAAACGGCAGTCATCCTGTTGTAAATATAATCACATTAGCAAATGACACCCATTAGGCAGTTTTTGAACACTTCGCAGTCTTTTTTTATTCCTCGGGGCGGCCGCTGGCGTCCGCAACACTGATGCTTCACTAACCGTGTGCTGGATGTCATTAGAAACTCATTTAGGGAGAACTGGCCTCCAAATTTCCATGTTTGTGTGTGCGTGTGAGATAATGTGCTTAGCGCAGCAAATTTCGCCTGTTTTTTGGTTAACTAATGAGTTCTCCTCTGCATGGGAGTTTAAGGAAGATTAATGGTTTACGCAGGGAACGAGGTATCGGAAGAACAAATTAGGTGCGAATCTCCTTCCCCTCTCAAAAAAATCTCATCCCAAACACCAGAGGCTGCACACCTGCCGTTCCTGTCTTCCCAAAACCCAACGTCCATTCTTTTTAATGCTTTTTGTTCCTGGCCCTTTCCTCGATCGCTTGTTTTACGTGTTAGCTTGGCGCCTATAGAGACGTTCGATGCTCTCTGCAGTGATTACTGTAATTAATTGGATGGAGGGGAATATTCTCCTGTCATGCTGTTCTGGGATCAGTTCTAAACATTGATTATCAGAGAGGTTTGGGATTGGGCAGTGAAGGCGTTTTCTGGATTCTTTATATACTGTATATAATTACGTGCAAAAAATAAATATACCCCAATATATAACGCTAATATTTATATTCTAAATGATTTATTGCTAAATTACACATTGCATCTATATAAAAGACTAACACTACTTCCATGAATATATTTAAAAATAAATGAATAAAATATATATTGTAATTATTAATACAAAGATTACTATTTAGGGGATTGATTTTTATTATCTATTTTGAAATTTATAACGATATGAAACTCATGTCAGTAGATTTTGAAACCCACCCGCAAATGTATTTGCACCTTCATTGCCTTTACAGCATTGGCCACTGTCATTTAGCTGACCTCACTAATCCACATGTGACCATTGCTTGCACGCTATTCCAATTTTTCATTTAATCCTCGTCATTCATTTCACTGCTCATTTCCATGTAATAGTAGATAAGAACCTACGGAGAATTTAGTATCTGCATAACTTGATCTTCCATTAGTAGGCTAAATGGCCATTCTTGATGCAGCATAGAAAAGTTTGAGACGCCCATAAAAAAAAAAAAAAAAAAAAAAAAAAAAAAAAAAAAAAACAACCAAAAAAAAAAATGCTTAGCGCTCCCCTTAGAAACAGCCACATCTGTCGATCAGCACACTTACACTTTCCATCTCAGTCTTTCATACCATTTCTAGGTGACACCATCTGATTTTCTACACAGAAGCAAGCTATCGTAGGTTGGCGAGACTTTTGATCCTTAGCTGCTATAGGTAAATAACTAGAATAAATAAATAAAGTGAAGTAAACTGTAAAGTTAATTTGCACTAAAACCCAGTGTGATTATGATGATAAATTTAAAATAACATAACAAATACCAGCATAATCGACTATTTTTGTATAGCAAAACTAATTGGACGTGGCTGACATGGAAAACTATGGAATGCAATCTTGCTAACTTTGTTTCCAGAATTGTGAGATATGAACTCAGATTATGCGCTATAATACTCCTAGAATCGATTTTTTTTTTTAATTTCAGATTTTGCGAAATTCTGATTTGTATTTCGCGTTCTGAAAAGCAATTCAAAATTCTGAGTTCCTATCTTGGTGCAAATCTGAGTTTAGATATTCTGAAAAAAGGTCGAATTCTGGAATTTATTCTCGCAATGAGTTTCATCGTCTATTCTGAAAAAGGTAAATTCTGAGTTTTCTCCACAATTCCAGATAGTCAGAATTCTAAGAATTCCCAGTTTCATATCGTCACAATTCTACATTTGATTTCGCCTTTCCTGAACAAAGCGTTCAGAATTCTGAGTTTATATCTCGTAATTCTCAATTTATATATCTTAAGTCAGAAAAAGTTAGAATTCTGAATTCATATCTGAGTTTATATTGTAATATAGTTTATATTGTAAATCTGAGTTTATATCTTGCAATTCTGAATTTGTATTTCGCCGTTCTGAAAAAAGCAATTCAGAATTCTGAGTTCATATCTTGCAAATCTGAGTTTAATATGGCTGACACAAGGTAGAATTCTGAATTTATATCTCGCAATTGAGTTTCTCGTATAATTCTGAAAAAAGGTAGAATTCTGAGTTTCTCACAATTCCAAGATAAGTCAGAATTCTAAGAATTCCAAGTTCATATCTCACAATTCTAAATTTGTATTTCGCAATTCTGAAAAAAGTCAGAATTCTGAGATAAAGCCTCAGCTACCTTTTTAATTGATTATTTTTCGTTTCATGGCAGAAATGGACCAATAGGAAATCTCGCACATTTGAGTTCAAAAATGTCTGTGGCCGCTTGTGTGAATACTAGTGATGGGAAGTTCGGATCATTTTACCGACTCTGACCTATGAGTCCCGTTCAGCAAAATGAACGAATCTTTTTTTCGAGTCATTTCTTTCATTTTAGCAAAATATAATTAAAATGTTACGTTACTTCCCTGACACATCTACTACTTACACAAACGTTGATCACACTACAAACAATACAAAACTGCTATAAGAAACTGAAAAGATTAATTCATTGTTTACCTGGGTCTTCAGTCTATGATTTGCTCACCTCACATCTTATCTGACAAGTCTTCGGGTTTGAGTTCGTTCGTTCGTTCTTTCATCACGTGACAGCCCCATAAACTTTAACCTACGCAGTCTGAGCCGGAAACAGAATTGATTAGTTTATCTCGCGAGTCTTTCGAATCATTCGTTCTTTTGTCACGTGACGTGACAGCATTGGAGAGAGAAATTAGTTAATTTACAAGCTTCCTTACAAACGGGTGCATAGTTATAATTATTATTATCATTATTTACTCTTACAGTTATGTGATGCGTTTCTGGTCTCAAATTGTAGCTTCTTACAGTTTATAAATGTGTGAATGTCTGTCATTATGTTTCTTTTCCATAACACTGAATGTTGTAACAAAGAGTTGGTTATTATTATTAATTCTCTTTCCGGCTCAGACTGCATAGTTTAAGCTTATGGGGCTGTCACGTGATGAACGAACGACTCGAACCCGAAGACTCGGAAACAGGTGAACTACTCGACTAATTCCAGTACAGAACCTATAGGATGTTGCGCATGCGCAACTGAACGAATCACTCCCCGAGACAACTCGTTCTTCCCGAGTCACATTAAAGATTCGTTCAAAATGAACGAATCGTTCAAGAACGACCCATCACTAGTGAATACTTGACTGACATCCGCACCTAGCGCCACAAAACAACACTACAAGCACATTCAAGGACGTGAACGGTACGGATCAGCCACCATCTGACATAAAAGCAGCTTCTCGCACATCCTTTGACTTTTGACGGACATTAGCAGCTCTCCTACCCCGGAGCGCTGCTTCTGTTCAACGTCACCTACTTTATTACCTTCTTCCATGTTATTGTTTAGTCCACTTTTCTCCCTCGTCGCGTTCGCCCGACAAGAAACACAAAAAGTCATTTGAATTCGGCCTCCCTCAGAAATCCCCCGGAGTGTCGGGACGCACGCCTTCATTTGATATCCACTCAATATCTCTCAGTCTCAGCGTTATTAAAGTTGTTGTGTTGCTGCTGGTCTTTTGTTCTCGTCGGTAATAAAGTCGCGCAGGCGTGCCGGTGGTCACGTAGGTCCACGTCCGCAGGTGTGAACTTTGATTTCTTTGACAGGCAGAGAAGTACTGACCATTACTCACCGGGGCCTTAGCGTATTGATAGCAGCGGCTTATTACAGTGAGACATCAGACACGTCAACCCTTTTCAGTGACCCAAGCACTCTTTCAAAGTCAGCTCGGTCCTGTCCTTCATAGTTGTACTTGTGTACGACTGGGTTTGCAATACTTGAAAGAGCCAAGAGCCACATTCTCTAAAAAGTTCAGTGGTGAGAGAACCTTTGAAGGTTTTTGAAGTAGGATTTTAAGGAAACATGTACAGTGTAAAGCCTATATATGAAATAATAGTGAGAAATATAGTATTTTTCTGTTTAAGTAATTTATATTTATTTATATAAAATAAAATGTAATGCTAAAAAAATCTGTAAAAATAGAGCACAATGTACTGTATTATGGTTTACATAGAACTAATTTTCTGTAAGGGATTTTACTATGTATTTGAGATTTTGGGCTGCTTGCATTGTTTTAGGTTAATGTGAATGGTCCATGAACTTAATTAATTACCATTTTAATTTTTATTCTTTACTTTTATTCATGATTATTATTTATATGGTTTTATTACAGTGTATATATATCATATATCTTTTTGACTAAATACATATTTTATATAAACTGATTAGACTAAACAGATTTTTTGGGGGGATAACTATTATATTTTACTGAAATAATTTATATACATTTAAAGTTGTAAACTTAAATTATTATTTTTAATATAATATATAAATGAAAGTAAAAATTTAAATAATATTTCACATTTTATATTGTGTGTGTTAACTGTCTGTGGGGGATTTTTTTTTAATGAATATTATTATAGAATCTTTAATAATAAAACATGTTATATGATAATAACGATAAAACAAAAATGCTTTTTTGTTTTTAATTAAAAAGATTATTACTATAAATTTTTATAATCAATTATTACATTTTTCATAAATTACACATTTATATAAATGATATTGTATGGAACTTTTTAATAACCTTTTTTGGGTTCAATCATGGAAAAAAATATTAAATGCCAACTTGATTTAAACAAGTGTTGTGCTATTTTAGTGTATTTAGTTAAACTGGATTGCAAGTGGTTTGTCAATACGTAATTTTTTATTTTTGCACTGAATTACTGCAAACTATCCTGCTGGGTGTTATAGTTCGCCATACGTCTTGTATTATGACAAATAAGAATGGAGATCAAACATACTTATTGTTGGCATTATGATCCATTTTGTTCTATGCCAGAGATGTGTTTCCACCCTCATCGTCAGTGATGTGTAAATTCATGCCCGTGGGGTTTGATTAGGTTTCAGACGTCAGAGGCTACGTTTTCTCTGAAGCTGGAAAAAAAGAGCGAACAAAACGGAGAAAGATCAAAAACAGGGATTCAAAGGACCGGAAACCCAGGGAATCACTTGTGATTGGCCGCTCATGTTTGTGTGTCCTTGTTATTCTGAATTCAGTCCATTCAGGACTGCTTGGCCACTCATAAAACGGAGATGTGAGAGAATAAACGCACACAGCCTTGTCTATATAAACTGTGGCAGACAGAAAAAGCGTTTTTGCTTGTGCCTCATTAACTCGTACACTCGAGCAGATCTCACACCTGAGCAAAATTAGACTCGGAGGGGCCGAACGAGTCCCAGAACATCATGATTATCCAAACAGGTACTTTCATAACCCAACCAATGCAATTTGCACGTGTCTTAAAATAAATGTTACGTCTACAGGAAGTCACATGCCAACATTCAACCGTTCCCAAAGAATATCACACCAATTACCATGTTCCCTTCGACTTTGGACTGTTAATCATATCCTGAAACGCATCTAATGTTGGGAAGTTCTCCATAAAAACATACAAATGCTCCAAAAAACGGGACTGATTTTGAGTTGTAAACGAATGTTTCGTTCCCTTCGTTCTCTGGTTTGTGCGCTAGTGATTTGGTCAGAGGCTAACGACGCTGACGGCGGAGGAGTGTTCGGGAGATGGGTTTTAAGCGGCTAATTTGTCTGGCAGCATTGCTGTGAACAGACAGTGGAATTGTAAAAATGCCCTCATCTCCTTGGCAATATGCATCATTCAAGTCTGTTGCCGTGGCGACGGGAGTATTGTCTCCCCCCCTCCCCCCAGCCTTTATTGAGTTTACTCCGGAGAGACAGATTAAAATAACACAAAGTTTTGCTGCAACGCAATTTCTTTTCTGCGACACCCTTAAGAAGGATTGTAATCTCCTTTCACAACTGAACACATGCGACCAAACAAAAACACATTCAAATATATTTCACATACACAACTACATAATCAGGATTTATGACTATATATATAATAATATATATATAGATATATATTCTAGAAATATAATAAAATATAGTGCAGTTGTATATTATACTTAAAATGTTTAAATGATGAAAGATGTGATACCCACAACTTAATTTCTTTACAAAACTATCATTTCTTTATTTTTAAAAAGGGTGATTTTAAGGCATTGTTAATTTTTTTTTTTAAATATATAAATAATTTAAAAAACATTTTATATTATATGGAATATATATATATCAACTAATTGTATGATATATAGAAAATATAGAAAATAATTAATTTCACTAAATGTATATGTATTTTGGAATGTTATATGAACAATATTATAGTTTAACATTTGAGAATATTCTGTAAATTGGAATATGTTTTAAATAGTAAATTCTGATGTATCGTTACATATTGTGTTAATTCTACATACTGCGTAAATATCACTATGTAATAATCCTCATATTTAAAATATATTACTTAAAAAAAAATAATCTGTATACCTTAATGATACATACAATGCATTTATACTATTTAAAAATATTTAGATTGCATGTGTATTTACTTAAATTAGATCCATTTAAATATATGGTTGTAAATTCACTATAGTACCTATAGCTTGATATGTATAAATCCGAATAGTTATAAATTGCATATTTAAACTGTAGTTATAAATTTCTAAATATATAGTTATAAATTCTGGTAGTATAAAATTTATTTAAATATGATAAAAAAATATATATATCTATATATATATATAATCTATAAATAAATAAATCTTATAGGCATAATCCTATATTTATAAATTGAGTATATAGTTATATTATTGTGTTAATTCATTATTTACGTAAATATTAATATGTACAGTCTTCAATTTTAAAATATATTAACTTTTAAACATATGTAAACTTGATTATATATACATTACCTTTATATATTTGTAAAATAAATCATTTTAGATTGCATGTATTTTACTTAAATTATATTAGTTTTCATTATTAGTTGTATTTCACTATATTTACCTATAGCTTGATGTGTATAAATCAGAATAGTTATAACGGACAACTTTGATCAAGGCTTTGATCCATTCAATGTTGACTACTGTGTGGTGTTGTGTGTATATTAATAATATATATATATATATATATAATATATATATATACACACACACACACTCACTCACTCTCTCTCTCACTCTCACACTTATCCATCTCACCCACCATACGTTATGTGTGTGCCTCATATATATATAATTAATATATATATATCTATATTATATACCACACACACCTACGTATCTCTATTTAATATAGAAATCTTTGTAACACACCCACTGTAAGTAAAAATATATATTAAATTAAATATTTATTATTTTTATGATTACTATCGTTATTATTTTATGTACGTAAGCATGGAAAAGAGAGAGCTTTTATTTCACTTATTTAATTGGGTAATGTTTTTCTCCAGTTGAATTTGATCAAATTCGAAACACTATCAAGATAGTATAAAATGACCCCACGAAACAAATCAAATGTGCATGCAACGAACATCCCAGTGTCTTGTACGTGTATTCAGCAGTATAAGAATAACCTACCCTGCATCTCGTGCCAATCTGCCTCTCAGTGCCTCTCGTGTAGGAGAGATAAGCTTTATCACGCTCTATAGACACTGGTGAAAGTGAACATCCTGTCCTGCCTGACTGCTGCTCCACACAGCCTCCTATCTCTGCACTGACCCAAAAAAACCCAGCAGACACTGGAAACATCTCACGCCAACACGTCCTGCGGCACTCGCGCTAAACCTGCAACACATAGTTCACCATCCAAAGAGTTAGTTTTACACGCAGAATAAGACCAACTCTTTTTGTTTAAATGCAGAACCTGACGACTGAATGTGAATGGAACATGTTTATTTAGTGACTTCATTTAATTTATGGTTGAACACATCGAATATAAAAGTTATTTTGTCTCTTGCTGAGAGCAGTGATTAAAAACAGCTACCCAATTGGCTAAATTACAATCCTCAAACACTGCAGATGCTGGTAAATAACGCCTCTGGCAGGCGGGTCATATCCAAGGCAACAGCTCTGAATATGTGTTTTTAATAGTTGCAGACGGAACGGCTCATTTCTTGACGAAGAATCGTGTGATGTCAGAGGCCAGTTTGGAGGCGGCTTGGTCTCGTTTCATCTGACTTCTGTCTTTGGCTTGCTGTGCGGTCCTCTGCAAAACAAACCCACCACAGATTCACCACGAAATACTACAAATGTGTTGCATATTCAAATGAAAGGATGAATATAAATGTAAAAATTAAATAATGGTATTTCAATTCTGTCTTTATTTTAAACACTGTACATTAAACAAAATTAAATAATAATAAAATAAATAATTTTATTATAATAATCAGTAAATATAAAACAGTATTTTAATTAAAACAATAAAAACATCCATTTAATAAACGTGCTGTAATCATTAATAACAACTACCACAATAAAACAACATACTTTATTATTATTATATTATATTTTATATAAATAAACAATATTTATAAAATTTTAGTGCACTTCAAATGTTCAATAATTAAAATCAAATTTGAAGCATTAATAAATATAAACACTTAATTAGTGCTGTCAATGATTAATCGCAAAATTAAAGCATCCAAAATGAAAAGTTTGGTTTACATAACCTTGTGGGACGGTGTATATTTATGCATGTAAAATAACTACACACACATACGTATATATTTAAAAAATTTTACATGTCTATATTTATATTCGTATATTTATTTGTATACAATATTTGATATATAAACAACATATTTTTGTCTTAAATATATACATGCTTGTTCTATTTATAGTTCAACCATATAATAATGCACAGTACACACACATATATATATATGTAAACAAAAACTTTTATTTTGTATTCAATAAATCGCAATTAATCATTTGACAGCACAACTAATAGTAATTTTAAATTTTTTTTTTTTGTTTTAAAAAATTCATGTTTGAAATATTTATATAAATAATATTGTAAATACATTTATATATAACTTAAAATGTTTTATTTTCAAATAAATTACCTCTAAAATATGAAAGAAATTTCCCAGATGCTTTGTGTGTGTGGGTGTGGATGAAATTCTGTACCATCCGCTGGCAAGACGGTACAAAGGGTGTGAAGGTTCTCGAGGAGACACTGTCCTCCTCCTCTGTACCGGGTTAATGTGGTCCACCTGCCCAAACTAGTCCTTCACAACGGGGACCTCTGAATCATTTCAATTCAGCTGCGACACTGCCAACACAGACAATGTCAGACAAATCAATTCGATCTTCACATATTCTCTCATGACCGATACAATACAGATTATTTTTATGTCTAAGTGTCAGTAACGTATATGCAGCACCCATTTTTTTTTTGATTTGCTGCTTTTTAGAACAAACACTTCAATTGTATAACAATAACTAACAAAACCACACTATAGTTGGAACAATATTTAATAAAAATAGTTAAGTTTTCATAAAAACTGATCAAAAATTGTATTGCATCTATTTATTAATATATAATTATTTATTCATAATAAAAATATAACTAATATTAAAATAATAATTAATAAGATACTTAATAAAACATTGCCATAATAAAAAAATAATGTATACGTGTTTGCCATCATTACCAATCAGTACTTAATGTTATAATATAACAGTGTCCTTTGTTCTATAAAAACATAATACTTATTAAATTTATATGTATTTCCTAAAAGAGTAAAAATATTTTAATTATTAATAAAACCACCACCACTTAAATAATCATAAAAAAAATAAATACTACAATAGTATATACAGTGGGTACGGAAAGTATTCAACCCCCCTTAAATTTTTTTTCACTTTGTATATTGCAGCCATTTGCTAAAATCATTTAAGTTATTTTTTTTTTTCCTCCCCCCCCATATGTACACACAGCACCCCATATTGACAGCAAAACACAGCATTGTTGACATTTTTTGACGATTTATTAAAAAAGAAAAACTGAAACACACATGTCCCTAAGTATTCAGACCATTGCTGTGACACTCATATATTTAACTCAGGTGCTGTCCATTTCTTCTGATCATCCTTGAGATGGTTCTACACCTTCATTTGAGTCCAGCTGTGTTTGATTATACTGATTGGACTTGATTAGGAAAGCCACCCACCTGTCTATATAAGACCTTACAGCTCAAAGTGCATGTCAGAGCAAATGAGAATCATTAGTTCAAAGGAACTGCCTGAAGAGCTCAGATACAGATTTGTGGCAAGGCACAGATCTGGCCAAGTTTACAAAAAAAATTTCTGCTGCACTTAATGTTCCCAAGAGCACAGTGGCCTCCATTCCTTAAATGGAAGACGTTTGGGACGACCAGAACCCTTCCTAGAGCTGGCCGTCCGGCCAAACTGAGCTATCGGTGGAGAAGAGCCTTGGTGAGAGAGGTAAAGAAGAACCCAAAGATCCCTGTGGCTGAGCTCCAGAGATGCAGTCAGGAGACTGGAGAAAGTTGTAGAAAGTCAACCATTACTGTAGCCCTCCACCAGTCGGGGCTTTATGTTAGAGTGGCCCGACGGAAGCCTCTCCTCAGTGCAAGACACATGAAAGCCCGCATGGAGTTTGTTAAAAAACACCTGAAGGACTCCAAGATGGTGAGAAATAAGATTATCTGGTTTGATGAGACCAAGATAGAACTTTTTGGCCTTAATTCTAAGCGGTATGTGTGGAGAAAACCAGGCACTGCTCATCACCTGTCCAATACAGTCCCAACAGTGAAGCATGGTGGTGGCAGCATCATGCTGTGGGGGTGTTTTTCAGCTGCAGGGACAGGACGACTGGTTGCAATCGAGGGAAAGATGAATGCGGCCAGTACAGGGATATCCTGGACGAAAACCTGCTCCAAAGTGCTCAGGACCTCAGACTGGGCCGAAGGTTTACCTTCCAACAAGACAATGACCCTAAGCACACAGCTAAAATAACGAAGGAGTGGCTTCACAACAACTCTGTGACTGTTCTTGAATGGCCCAGCCAGAGCCCTGACTTAAACCCAATTGAGCATCTCTGGAGAGACCTAAAAATGGCTGTCCACCAACGTTTACCATCCAACCTGACAGAACTGGAGAGGATCTGCAAGGAGGAATGGCAGAGGATCCCCAAATCCAGGTGTGAAAAACTTGTTGCATCTTTCCCAAAAAGACTCATGGGTGTATTAGGTCAAAAGGGTGCTTCTATTAAATACTGAGCAAAGGGTCTGAATATTTGGACCATGTGATATTTCAGTTTTTTTCTTTTTTAATAAATCTGCAAAAATTCAACAATTCTGTGTTTTTCTGTCAATATGCGGTGCTGTGTGTACATTAATGAGGAAAAAAAAATTCACTTAAATGATTTTAGCAAATGGCTGCAATATAACAAGCGTGAACAATTTAGGGGTCTGAAACTTTCGTCCACTGTAAATATATAAGATATATATATATTATTATATATATATCTATATAGCTATATTAGATATATATAATATATATAATATATATTATTTAAAAACTAATAAAAAAACAATAGTTTTTTAAATGTGGTTTTGGGCTATATGATATATCTAACTGTTAAACTTAAATTTACTCTGTTGTTTCCTGTTGAACGCAATATTAAAGGATCAAAACTACTGATAATCGATGAATACTGATAATAATCCAAGTATGAGTCTATCTTTTAAAGAATACAGCACTTGAAAGACTCCACCACCCAGAGAGAGTCTTGAGAGTGTCTTAACAGTGTTGTTGCTGTGTGTAGATCCTTTTTATTCCTGTTGTTTTATTGAACCGCTACATGAAAGCGCTCAGAATAGCCCGTTGGGAAACTTTATAATTCCCTTTATTCCAGCAGACCGCCGCGGCGAAGGACTCCAGGTGTTCAGCAGGATTAAAGCTGGAGTGGAAATCACGAGTGGACGATCAACGCTGGGAACGCGAGGCCCAAGCCCAAGCGCTGGCATTTCAGCACGCGGCGCTCTCTGGAGAAAACCCAATCAATCCTCTCCTTGACCCTCAGCAGAGCCGGACGATAATTATCCTGAATCTCAAGGGTCGCGACACGGACGATAACCTCGCACTATGAGAGCGGGACGCTTCCTTACTGGACCTTGGGCGTCAATAAGTCAACGAGTACGCGCAAAAACACATGCTAATGCTAGGAAACAGCGAGCGCGCACAAAGGTTTCTCCGTAATAATGCTTTGCGTGTACGACAGCAGGCTTGTTTGTGCGTCGAGGGCACTTGGAGCTTAAAGCGTGTTATTGATCAGGCCGCTGCCGCTTGGGGCTCTAACAGAAAAGCCGAAGAAAAATCAAACCTGCACCTCGTAGCAATGCACTGTGGGAAAAATCAATGGCAATCTGACAGACTAGGCGTTGTGTTAACGCTGGATGCTCCGGGGAGGAAAGGACGGCTCTGTGTGTGTGTGTGTGTGTGTGTGTGTGTGTGTGAGAGAGAGTGTGAACGGCACTGATGATAACTCTATAGAGAGAGTCAGAGAGCAGACGCTCAAGGCCACGAAGCTCTTATTGCTTCTGCAAGCTAAACAGGCCATCTTTATTTAGCTTTCACTGTAAGCAATATTTTTTCAATAAAATGCAGCATCTGCCGAGTTACTCGCAAATGTTTGGGGATAATTCCGACTAATGTGCTTTTGGAAGTGACTAATGCGCGCTTTTCCCCAAACTCTGGCCAACTTCCCAGACGAAATTAGTCCCGGTGCTACGTACACCTCTCGCAGAATCTACTAGAGGAAGTTTTTGAGCAGGAGCTACGAGGAGGGCAATCGACTGCTTCTGTGGACATGGATGAAACTCTGAGATTACTTTTTAAAGCAGATTCTAAAGAAAGAAAAAATAAGAAAAAGTTCTATGAAGAGTAGAGAGGCGTCTGCTAAATGCATAAATTATTATTTATTATTATTATATTATTATAATATTAAATTCATATAATTACATTTCCTACAAATATTATATTTACTATCATTATTAAAATATTTGATGATATTTTAATGATAATATTTAGTGACATTTATGTTGGTTAGAAGAAATATGCTAATAATATTTGTGGCATTTATTACTAATTGTTGTTAACATAACAATAGCTATTTATAATAAAAGAACATTATTAATAACAATAAATAATACAAAATGCAATTAATAATATAATTATATCTAATTTTGAAGCATATTTAGGCAAGCATTACATTAAGACATTTCAGCTTAAATGCTTTTATAATTATTATTAAAAATGATGATAATAATAATACTTTTAATAATAACAACAACAAAACATTATTTTATTAATATTTTGAGGCATATTTAGGTAAGCATTACATTTTTAACTGAAATGCTTTTGTTGTTATTAAAATTATAATATTATTTTGTGGCGTCTTAGTTTTTTAAATTAGTAAAAATATTATTTGTAGCATATTTATTATTACTGAATATTTCTTGTTATTAACAACAATACTGGCTACTATTTTTAACAATGACAAATAACAACATGCCACAAATATTGTTAATGATAATATTTTTTGTGGCATATTTATGCATTACATTTTTTAGAAGGCATTTCAACTTAAAAATACTAAAATAATGGCGGTCTGCTATTTTTTTTTATTATACAATCCACAAAAGGGGATAATAAAAAATGTCTTTATTTTTTGTTATATTTATCCTAGTCTTGACATCTAATAGCTGGGAGAGTGCTGTGACTGTTTTAATTAAGGTAAAAATACTGAAACTGTCTTGCGCATTGCATTCAAGTTTTAAAAAAAGACCAGAATATGCACATTGAAGAGTTTGAGCAACTTTAGCATGTAATGGATGGATGGATGGAAAGAAAGAAATATGGCCAAATATGCAGATGAGGCTCCTAGAAATGAGCCCAACCTGTTTGAGAGGGAGTTGTGCCAGCCAGGTGTTGTCCAGCATCTCCTTGCGGTGTGTGCGCGGGGCGTCCCGGACCTGCACGTACAGCTGGTGGGCATTGAGTCCGCAGTGCTGACACACACCCTGCTCCGTCTCCAGCACGCGGGCGCGCATGTAGCCCTGATTGGAGCGCAGCTGGAAGTCCTCCATACAGGCAGGGCTGCAGAAGCCTCCTGCCCAGCCGCGGTGCTCCCCGCTGGGCTTCTGGCAGGACAGACACAGGGGGGTCCCGGCCGAGTCCATGGCCTGCAGGTAACCGGCTGTAGTGTTTGTCTGAACACACACCGAGCTCTCTGCTTCCCTGCAGACACAAACACACATTAGCAAGTAGATTTGCACATTTTCTGAAGACATATCTAATGTTTCGGGTCTGTACAAAACAGCTTTGCTGCTATGAACTTTTATTAAGGTTTTGATGTTGTCCCAGTTTTGCTAAGGTGTTTCTAGGGTGTTCTTGGTTGGTTGCTATATACACCATTCATATTCATGAGATAATATATACACATAGTATATATAACACACACATATATATAATATATATATATATATAGTACATACACGATACATATGTATATATACACATACATACAATATACAGACATATATTTATATAATTTAAAATTTCTTTGAGAACTTTTAAATTGTTTTAAACCAATAGATTTGCACTTTTATGCTTTTCATTTGCAAAAAAATCCGACCAAATAATTATGCGCTTTCTTTAAGAATACTAGAATAATTCATTTTCAATCAACATTTTTTAAAAACTATGTATATTGTGACTATATTCCAAAACCAGCATAAATTGCACCTATTACTATTATTATTACTACTATTCCTATGATAGGTATAACATTTGCATGGTGGCATTTTTGTATAAGTTATCAACGTTAGATAAAAAAGTTTAATACAAACATATTGTGACTAATTATATTGTCGAAAAACTGCATAAATGTGGCACCTAAACGCTAATCAAAGAGTGATTATATTGGTAATAAAACAATATTCCAAATGCATTAAATCTTAATTATTATTATGATTAGTAAATACATATTGTATTGGTGTTCCCAAAGCATAAAAAAATTTATTTTGGGAAAAAACTTGCAATTGTGGCATAAACTAATTAATATGCAAAACAGTAATTATTAATATTATTATAGTAGTAGTCATATACCTAATGTATAATTCCAAACGAGCATAAATCACACACCATAATAAACTAATAAAACGTCCCAAAATTGCATTAACAAGGGTTCATAAAACTATTTAATTTGCAATAAATCCTGCCAAAATTGGCCAGTATAAAAACATATATTACTATTATATTTATCCAAATTTATTTTTTTGTTCCAAAAAAAAATTTCAAACGATACATAAAAACGTTTTCTCGTTACTTACCAAGAACCTGAAATAATCGCTGTTAAAAAAAGAAAGAAATAGTACACACCCGTGTGCTAACCATACACTGGGCCTCCAACAGCTATCTTCGCTAACCAATTTTAGGATCCGTGTTATTAAGTGTGTATGTACGAGACTAGTCTTCATCACACTAACTAGCCTAAACTTCACCAGCAAAGACTTCATCTCTAGTCCTCCATCAGTTCTCACTTTCTCTCTCAGGTTTCTTCCTCTTTTCTCTCCATCGCCTAAAAATATCCAGCCCCAGACAGCGCTCAGTACGTCGCAATTTTTTCCTCCCGTGGTTTCCATGGCGACGCCGCAGCACTCGCATGTGTGTGGATTAAGCCCTTATCCTCTGCACTAAGCATTCTTGAACACACTCCACACACACACACACTCATATCGCAGCTTTACAAGGTTAACCGTTCGCTGCTACACACATATTACATGCCGCAAATGCACTTCCAAAGGTAAATTGTCACTCGCTGTGCCTATATATATATCTATATATAGATGAATATAGATATATATAGTGCAGGAGTGATGCAAATTCATAAATATGTATCTGTCAGCGACAGTCTCCACCCTGACCGCAGGAGCAAAGCCAAGTGAAAAACATACATATTCATTTCCATTTGTGGATTAGCTACACCTGGGGCAGCAGCCGTCGCGGTTTGAGATCTCATCGCGCGACAACAAAGTCTGATGACTTTCTCACGTAGCCACAAAGTACGAGAGGAAACAGCTGTCACATATGATCAAAAAGCCACGGCATGGCTGTCAGGGCCCATGCGCGCGAGTGTGTTGATGACTTCATCAGCCATTTCCGCGTTATTCCCTCACTGAGATCACACGTGTGGCCCCTTCCCCAAAACCCAGTCTATTGAAGGAGTTAGTGTTTGAAATGCTCTCTAGTTGATAAGTGGGTGTTGCTATGTGGTTGCTAGGGTGTTATGAGTGTTTTAATGTGTTGCTATGCAGGTTGCTATGATGTTTTGATGTTTTTCTTGATGTCGTCTTCTGTAGTATTTAACCTTTTAAATCCTGACTAGTGCTAACCAGGTGTTGCTATGTGGTTGCTAGGGTGTTATGAGTGTTTTTACTGTGTTGCTATGATGTTTTTGATGGTTGTTCTTGATGGTCGTCTTCTGTAGGATTTAACATTTGAAATACAAGTTGATAAGTGGGTGCTGCTGAGTGGTTGCTAGGGTGTTATGAGTGTTTTACTGTGTTGCTATGCAGTTTCTAGTGTGTTATTGGATGGTTCTTGACTACTAGTAGCTAAGTGGGTGGCTGTTAGTGTGCTATGAGTGGTTGCTAGGGTGCTATCGTAGTTGGTAGGATGCTTTTTACTGCATTGCTATGCAGTTGCTATGATGTTCTTGATGATGATCATCTGAAGGATTTAATGTTTGAAATACGAGTTGATAACCATGATGCTATGTGCTTGCTAGGGTGTTTTGAGTGGTTGCTAGGGTTTTATGAATATTTTACTGTGTTGCTATTATGTTTTTGATGGTCGTCTTCTGAAGGATTTAACATTTGAAATACTCACTAGTTAAGCAGGTATATGGCAAATATGTGGTTGCCAGGGTGCTATGAGTGTTTTTACTGCATTGCTATGTTTTTGATGGTTGTTCTAGATGGTCGTCTTCTGAAGGATTTAACGTTTGAAATGCTAGTTGATTTGTGTTGCTATGTGGTTGCTAGGGTGTTAGGAGTAGTTTTTACTATGCAGTTGCTAAGATGTTCTTAATGGAGAAGAATGATGGTAATCTTCTGAAGGACTTAACATTTAAAATACTAGTTGATAAGTGGGTGTTGCTATGTGGTTGCTAGGGTGTTACGAGTAGTTTTTACTATGCAGTTGCTAAGATGTTCTTGATGGTGGAGGTCGTCCAGTTACAGGTGCATCTCAATAAATTAGAATGTCATAGAAAAGTTCATTTATTTCAGTAATTCAACTCAAATTGTGAAACTCGTGTATTTAATAAATTCAATGCACACAGACTGAATTAGTTTTAAGTCTTTGGTTCTTTTAATTTTGATTATTTTGGCTCACATTTAACAAAACCCACCAAATTCACTATCTCAACAAATTAGAAAACTTCACAAGACCAAAAAAAAAAAAAATACATTTTTAGTGAATTGTTGGCCTTCTGGAAAGTATGTTCATTTACTGTACATGTACTCAATACTTGGTAGGGGCTCCTTTTGCTTTAATTACTGCCTCAATTTGGCGTGGCATGGAGGTGATCAGTTTGTGGCACTGCTGAGGTGGTATGGAAGCCCAGTGGTGTCCTATTTTGTGGGGGGGAACCCCCATTTGTCCCCCACCCCCCCCCCCCCCCTCCCCAACCCCAACCCCAATTTTTTTTTTTGGTCTCTTGTTTTCTCATTTTCCTCTTGACAATACTCCATAGATTCTCTATGGGTTCAGGTCTGGTGAGTTTGCTGGTCAATCAAGCACACCAACACCATGGTCAATTAACCAACTATTGGTGCTTTTAAGGGTAAGAAGAAAAGCTCCGAATTAGCATCATATGGCAGGTGCCAAATCCTGCGGAGAAAAATGAATCAGCATCTTCAAAAAGCTGGTCAGCAAAAGGAAGCATGAAGTGCTTCATAATTTCTTGGTAAATGGGTGCAGTGATGTTGTTTTTCAAAAAAACACAATGGACCAACCAGCAGATGACATTGCACCCCAATCATCACAGACTGTGGAAACTAACACTGGACTTCAAGCAACTTGGGATATGAGCTTCTCCACCCTTCCTCTCCCGACTCTAGGACCTTGGTTTCCAAATGTAATACAAAACTTGCTCTCATCTGAAAGAGGACTTTGGACCACTGAGCAACAGTCCGGTTCTTCTTCTTAGCCCAGGTAAGATGCCTCTGACATTGTCTGTTGTTCAGGAGTGTCTTAACAAGAGGAATACGACAACTGTAGCCAAATTCTTGACACGTCTGTGTGTGGTGGCTCTTGATGCCTGGACCCCAGCCTCAGTCCATTCCTTTGTGAAGTTCACTCAAATTCTTGAATCATTTTGCTTGACAATCCTCATAAGTTGGTTGTGCATCTTTTTCTTCCACACTTTTTCCTTCCACTCAACTTCTGTTAACATGCTTGGATACAGCAATCTGTGAACAGCACCAGCCTTCTTTGGGCATGAATGTTTGGCTTACCCTCCCCCCCTTTTGTTGTGAAGGGTGTCAATGGTTGTCTTCTGGACAACTGTAAGATCAGCAGTCTTACCCATGATTGTGTAGCAATAGTGAACCAAACTGAGATACCATTTTGAAGGCTCAGGAAACCTTGCAGGTGTTTTGAGTTGATTAGCTTATTGGGATGTCACCATATTCAAATTTGTTGAGATAGTGAATCGGTGGGTTTTTCTTAAATGTGAGCCAAAATCATCAATTAAAATAACCAAAGACTTAAACAACTTCAGTCTATGTGCATTGAATTTAATACACGAGTTTCACAATTGGAGTTGAATTACTGAAATAAATGAACTTTTCCACGACATTCTAATTTATTGCGATGCACCTGTAATAGTTTGAATAAGCAGAAAGAAAACAACAAATAAAAAAATCTTAATTTGTCACTTTCTATTGTTAAAAATAAGCAAGTGGTACATATTACTAACATTTTTATCGTTATGCAAATTGAGTTGTTGCAAAAAGCAAAAATAAAATTTTTATAATAAATTTTTGCATAAGCTATCACAAAAACAAGCGGTCTTTTGTAAGTATTTATTATTGTTGTGCCTTGTCTAGATTTTTACAATATGACAACCATTAATATTATTAATAACTAAATTTGTATAACATTAACTTTAATAACAGTTATTATTATTATTATTAAGGGTTATGGGTGGTCAGACCTGTTGCTGGGGTCAGTATGTTCGGATGAGGATTGTCTTTTCGGACCGATGTTGTCCTTTTTGATGATGCGGAGAGCTCCGCCCTCTTTCTGGGCCACAGTGATGGAGGTCTGAGCTACATCCTGTCTGGAGAGATACCTGTCAGAGACGGACAGAGAGAGACTGTGAGGAACTGAGTGCCAGAAAGGGAACATCATGGTGGCATGAAGAGGGCAGTACAGTATCTGCTACCAGAAAACACACACACAGCTGATGTTTGTGTAACAGAACAGCAAACTGATGCTTGTAATGCGTCGGAAAATCCTTGAATAATACTTACAAAATTAAAAACTATCTCACCAATAATCTTACATTATTCATAGCCTCAGGTGAAACTTTTGCAGAAATAAACAAAGAAATTGCAGAAATAGACAAAAAAAATTAAATAAATAATTAAACCCCACACATGAAATAAGACCGAAGAACTGGTTGAAAAAAAAACTACTTTATTTTATATATAAATATATATTTTAATGATTAAAATAAAAATATATGTTTAAAAAAATTAACATAAATATACACTACTTTTCAATAGTTTAGGTCAGTGAAATTTATTTTGAAAGAAATTCACATTTTTCAGATTTTTTATTTCAAATAAATGCTGTTCTTTTGAACTCTCTAATTATCAAAGAACCCTGAAAAAAATGTATAATGGTTTCTACACAAATATTATCAGCATATTAGAATGATTTCTGAAGGATCACGTGACACTGAAAACTGAAGTAAGAATCTTCAAATTAGACTGCATCACAGGAATAATTTTAAATTTTTAAACAATCAAATATAAAACATTATTTTAAATTGGCATAATATTTTACAACTTTAAACAATTTTTTTTGATCAAATAATGCAACCTTGGTAACAGACTTCTTCAAAAATATAAAAAAATCTTACTGGCCCCAAACTTTGAACAGTAGTGTATATATTTCAGAAATGGATTAAAAATACAAAAATGTGAAAAACTATAAACTAAATTATAATATAACAATGTATATCTAATTAAACGTTAAACTAAATAAAATGTATAAATAAAATAAAGGTCCAATGACTAAGTTGAACATTTTGAGTGTGGAGGGAAAACAAAAACAAACAAAACCACACTTAATTTGATAGACACCCACATCTGAGCCAATGAGATTCAGATCCGCCCACATGTCCCAGAGCGCTCCAGCTTTAATGGTGTGTGTGTGTGTTTCTTGCCTGGAGGTGCTGCTGTGCCGGCGCTGGGATTGACTGAGCTCCTCTAGCAGCAGGATAGGGCTGTGAAACACTCTTCCACTCTTCCTCACCATCCTCTGCCTCATCGCAGTCAGAGAGATCCACTCGCGCACGAATCGCACAACCTGACACAGAAACAGACACACAGACAGACACACAGACAGACAGACACACACACACACACACACACACACACACGCGTTTCAAGAAATCTGATGAAACAGTACTTGAATATCACTCTCTCTCTCTCCTTCCCACCACACACCACCCCACACCGACTCCTGTTCTCGCTGTGATTGAATTCTGCTGGCAGTTCCTCCCAATTCTGCAGTCTGATATCCAAGGGAATGAAGTTACAGTGGAGCGGGAGGCCATCCTGTAGAGAAACACACACCAAACTCAGTGCCGAGCGAACATATATACTGAATATTTACAATATATTTAATATTTTATTGACAATATAAAATTAAACAGCATTATATTTGAAGTATTTTTATTTGACGGTTTTTTTTCCAAGACTGTACTGTTAGACTAGTTTCAGGCTCAGAAATGTGATTCATTTCTGTGAGTCAGTTCCTATCCACTGCCAGTTTTCAGTGATTGTTCCAAGTAGACTCAATGAAATAGTTCGGTCATCACTCAAAAGTGTTCACGAGAAATATCTGTGGGCATCTGACCAGTTTTAAAAAATGTTTTAGTAAAATAAAAAACCAAATTCAAAAACTATATTTAGCAAATAAGGAGAATATGGACAAGAATTGTTCTTAAACAGTTTGATGCAAACATTTAATCTGGAAATGTCAAGTTATTTATGAATATATAAATATAAATGTATAAATGGCAGATACTGCAAATACAACAAAGTGATCAACTAAATTCACGACTACAACCATAGATAAAACTGATGAAAAGGGCGAAAAGAAAAAAATATATATTTAAAGAGTTTTATTTTATATACTTAGCATTATTTACAAAAAAATAAATAATACAGTACTGAATCCATAAATATAATTTATCAATATAAACTTTCTAGATTTTTAAATAATTAAATATAAAATACAATGTCAACAAATAATGTAAATAACCAAACGATATCCATTTGCTATAAACAAGGACGAGGGCGAGGTCAACATTTTTAATTGTGTACAGGCATATATATATATATATATATATATATCTATATGTATATCTATTGTGCTTATTTTACATTAATTGTGTTGTTTATTGTATTTAATTGTAATATTGTATGACAATAAATAAATAATCACCTACCATAGTCCTGATCAATTCATAGTTAATGAACATCCTAAACTATATTTATTAATATAAACTATATTTAATTATATTAAATAAAACCTTGTTATCATGTTTTTAATTATTTAAAATAAAACCTTAAAATTATATAAAATTAAAATTAAAACAATAATGTAAATAACAATAACACTTTTATAACATTAAAATTTATTAGTATTGTGTTGTGTGTATGTGTACAGGTGTGTATATATATATATATATATATGAGAGTGAATACTGCCAGAAAAATATTAGAACACAATAACCACAATAATACACAATAATAACTCTAATGCCTATGCCAAACAAAATATTTACATAAAAATTATTAGTAATAATAAAAATGTATAAATCAGTGCAGTCAGAGAATCTAAAAAAGTAACAACACTGCGGTTACTTTAAGTGAGAAATATGAATATGAAGAGAGATCCAAAGCTCGTCCAGAGCTGCCAATCACGAGAGCGGCCCTTATAAAACAGTTCTCCTCCACCAGCTGGACCGTCTGTCCACAGGGAGACAAAAGATTACACTTCCAGCCCACGGCAGGCATCTTTTCCAGCTCTTCCTCTGTCTTCCTGCTGAACTCCACCATTCATCACTGCTCGGCTGAGATGGCCTCAGGAAAAGCTCTTATTAAAAACCAACCCGGATAATATTTCTCAATCAAAGTCAATTAGAGGCTCTCTGCTTATATCTGCTTCCATTTAATACAGTTGCAGAGAACTGTAAGAAACCCTGGCGTTCCGCTGTACAAACAAGGACGAGAGATTTCAACACTTTATCTGCCCTCAGATTAACACCGGAAGCTCTGGCCGTCAAAATGTGAGTTCAAGATCGATCCAGAGAATATTTAGGGCCATTTTCATATTAGAGCTAATGATGCAGACCCGGGTTGGTTTGCTATAATAGAAATCCTGATGAATTTGAAGAACAGAAGTGCTTCTGACGATACGTTATGTAAGAAATACATTTTGTGTCTTACGTACTTAAACACTTGGTTTTCTATGATATTGTTGTTAGTTCAGCTTGTCAAAGACGTCAGGTAAAATGATTTGGCTAATATAGATGAGATTTAGTAGTAATAGAATCAAAAAGAATGGGTAGAAAAAAAACGACAAAATGTAATGTACTGTATTTTCCAAAATAAGTCACTTTTTTAATGCTTGTAAAGGTTTCATTTTATTTGTTGGTATTTTACATTATTTCTGAATGTAATAATAAAACGTGATTATACAGCAATGCGATTTATATCTGAGTTTTTTTTTCTTTTTCTGTCAACAATGCAATTTTAACCCAGCATGACTTATTTTCCAGAAATACCTTATGTCATCATGATCCAGCAGAAGTGTTATGAATTTATGGAGTTTCTGTAACTTATAATACTTATATAATATAATATATATTAATTTCACATGTCATTTCCAGCTATTACTGCAATTTTTAGTTGATTTAAATAAAACTCAATAAAGTAATATTATTTTAAAATAATACCAAAATATTCGCTAAAATTATTCAGAAAATATAAAGTGATTGAAAATATATATTTGAAAAATATATAAATATTAATACTAACTAAATTATACATACAAATAAAATATAAATGTAATTTTTTTAAATGTATATTGTAAAAAATTATATGCATGTAATATTTTATTTTAAAAATATTACGTAGTTTAATATTAATTTTATTTTAGTCTATATGTATAATTTCATATAATTATAATACGTATATTACATACAATCTACATATAAAATTTAAAAAAATTATAAAGCCCATTTTAAACAATAGACACTATTTCGATACACAATTCTAGATTTATAAAAAATAGGCATTTCATTCATTTGCAACATTACAGTAAATTATTATTAAAATATTTTACATTCAAAATGATAAATAATATAAAAAAAAAATCAGAGCAGTGAAATCATTGTCATGCCACGTGTAATACTTTGCTCACTAGAAAGAAATATATAAACAATATGTGAAAATAAATTCAAAACCACCTACCAACGAATGTACTGATTCACATTCAAGCAATAATTAAACTAACGATGCAAAGGTGGGGTGAAAATCCATAAAATAAATTTATTTAAATATAACTTGGCCTTATTTGAAATATTGTTAAACAATTATTAAAAATAAAAACTCAATATAAAATAATTTTTAAGCATAATAATCAACCAATGAGAGCATTCGTGGTGGGCCTAAGACTGCAGCAGCGCTCGCATGGTACGTGGTACGCCAGCAGCTCAGCGGCAGACAAGAAAGCTCTCCAGTAGGGCTGAACGATTAATTGCATTTGCGATAATATCGCGATATGAAAAATTTATATTTTTCAATCGCAGAGGCTGCGATTACACGTTCACGTGACACGCGAGAGTAAAGAGGTGTGTTCGACTTGAAGATCGATCGGTGTATGACATCAAAGTACGGCGAGCGAGAGAAAGCATAAGGAGACGTCCGCGCTCTCTTATAGCTCTCGTAGTACTTTGATGACACACACCCATCGGTCTAAGCAGCGCTGCTTCAGGTCGAGCGCGGGCCATCAGCAGAAAAAGAAAAGAAATAAAACAGTAAACAGCCAAAGGACGTAACTTAGAATGGGAGATGGATCGGTTTGTGAAAGCGAAGAGAAAAGCCATAGATGAAGTCGCACAGACCCAGGCAGGTGCTGGTCATTCAAAAGCTAAATGCAGAAAATATGATGAGGCATATCTTGCTCTCGGCTTCACTCACCGTGTCGCGCCGCAACAGCTCTACACTGATGCGACAAAGTTGCAAATCATTTTAACTTTGTGTCAGTACGACATAAATAGAACAAGGCATCAGTTTAATGTTGGGTTTTGTCGTGTCGCGCCGCGCCGCATCGCATCCAGTGTAGACAGTGTCACTGATTATAATGGGTTCTACTGTATTTTGCCGCTCGCGTCCGGTGTAGACACGGTGTTTAATGTCGTTGGTGAGGAGGAAAGCCTGTGTGTGTCCTATGCCTTAGCGGACAGCATGAAACCCACAAAAAATAAATAAATAACAGAGAGAGAATAATAATAATAATAATAAGTTATTCTCTCTATGCTATTTTTCAATGTTTCAAGTGATGCAGGTGTTTTTTTCCCTGTAGGTTTTTTAAATTAAAAAAACATTAATTTTTCATAATGTTTAGTGAATTTTTTTTTATAGGTTTAAAGGGGGGCGCGACCAAAAAAGTTTGAGAACCACTGGTCTAAAGTTAACAGACAGTGTTTAAAAAGTGCAGTGCACATGTTTACATATGTTTATTACAGTGACTTTGAATTACCTAAAGTAGTGTGGTAAAGCAACAGATTTGTTTTTATATTTCTGCAATCTACTTTAGTTTGTGTGATTTGTTACTGACTTTCATATTAATGCTTACACCAGGCTTATTTGTGCTTATTTGTCAGTGCTTTATGTTGTCATAATTATTACATGCTTACAAGGTTGGAAGTTCAACAAATCAGTCAATATACTGTGATTGTAGTTGTTAAATAAAAATGTCATTCATATCAATTCATGCATCACCTAATTTCATCGTAACATATAGGCCTGGCCTACAGAAAAGAACATTTATGTTTAATCTAATCTAATAGTGTGTTGGTCATACTATACAATGATTTATAGCTTGTCTTTGTTGAATAATACAGAACATAAAGAGCTTTAAAAAAATAATTGCATATTAAATCGCAATCGCAATATTGGTAAAAAAAAATCGCAATTAGATTATTTTCCAAAATCGTTCAGCCCTACTCTCCAGTGGGTGATCAATTCGGCACAAAAAATCATTGGCTTTCCTCTGCCTTCCTTAAAAGAACTTTACACTCTACACTGCCTTGGAAGGGCAGCAAACATTTTAAAGGATCCCGGACATCATTTGTTTGAATTGCTGCCCTCTGGTAAACGTTTTAGGTCCATCAAATCACGGACCAACAGACTTAAAAACAGCTTTTACCCCAGCGCTATACGGGAGCTGAACGCTGTCATAGACACACACACACACACACATGAAAAAATGAGAAAGCATCAATCTGATGGGCAATCTTATATCTCAACCGACACAGGTCACACACGCCACCCTCTGTATACCTCTGTGTGTGTCTATTTAGTACAAGTTTACATCTTATATTATTCAGTTTGTGTTTGTGTGTATATTCTGTTGCACTTACCTCTCTTTTCTTTGTGCCAACATCATAGCCCCCAAAAAGCAGTTTTCTGCCCACTGCAATATTTCTGTGCAATATCTGACTGTTCGTTTTGCTGTTACTGTTTAGAGGTAAATCGATGTTTTAGCTTGCAACGAATTTATGGTTATTGAACTGTACGGATTGCTCTATTTGGCTGTACTTTTAGGATAGTGACAATAACTATCTTATATCTGTATAATGAAGAGTTTGTTTCAAAACTCTATAAACCATTTTCGATAATTTGTGTACAATGTTCAATGTTCAACAGTTCTCAATGCCGTCAAAATTATTCTTTTTTTTTTTAGGGCTGCACAATAAATCGCATGCGATTTTCATGCGCATCTCATCAGTATAGTCGGATTCTGTGATTATAGTAAGATCTCCATCACGTGGCTTTCCGAGGAGCGGCATTTAATACACATAGCAGTAGATCACTGACAAGCTACGCAATATTGCGTTCATAATCGAAGGTGATTCATCTGCGATTATGAATGCGATATTGCGTCGCTTGTCAGTTACTGTTTACAATGCATGAAATGGTGCGCTGTGATTGGTTGAGCGGATGTATCGCATTCTGCAGAGAAGGGAGACTAGCGTTTGTCACGGTTTGAAAAGATAGGGAGAAAACATGACAGAATAACACGGCGGATATCGCAATGTGTGTAAAATTAAAAATGTACTTTTCAATACTGACCAGATACAATACTGATTTTGGTGGAAACTCAAATAAAAAAAAAGGGGTTTATCGCGTTTTGGAACCAAACTATGAATATACATAACTACAAACTAAACATAACTACGAATACAATGTATATAAATATAATATACCAATATAGTGAATATACCAGTATAGTAGTAAATATACCAATATAGTGAATACACGCCAAGTATAAATCTCTTGGCTCAATCCTTACTAGTAAAGCCAGCTAGTTAATCTAATTTCTTTTCTGCAGTGCTTTAAAGGGGATGATTTAAGATCAACTGTTAGTTCAAACTCTGAATTCAACCCAAGTAGAGTCATTTTTTTCAGTAAAAGAACTGAATCAAACACTTGATTCGATTCACTGAAACACACGATTCATTAGAACTGATTCACAGAAATAAGGTGCCATTTTGATGGCAAGATACGCTTTTAAAACTCACAATGCTCAGGAAATGTCAAGAGTCAAATAAAATGCTAATAAAATGCTTTATCGCAACATTTGTGATGTTTGTGGGCGGCAAAATCATCGTAAATATAACATGAATATTGAATATACTGCAGCTGCTTGGGTTTCTAAAGCCCGGTTCACACCACACCAGAGTCCACACCACAGCTATAACGATAAAGGCACAGAGAAATGATATCGTTGGAATCATTTTCAGAGCGATTTTTTCCAGCTCATGATTGATAAAAACATTGACACCCAATCAGAATCCATCCTGCTGTCACGAGCTGGAGAATTTAAAGCAGCAGACGAGCGTGCGCTTACAGACGATATCGTTTGCTGGTGTGGACGCTAATATCTTTATAGTTATCTTCATAGTTATCGTTCTTGGTGTGAACGGGGCTTAACACTGTATACCTTGTCGTAGATGTAGATCCTGTCTGTGTTTTTGCTGGCACAGAACTTCAGAGAGTCGTACACGGGAACGGAGTCATCCGACTCCTTTTGAATGTGAATGTCATTAGCTATCGGAGAGAGAGAGAAAGAGAGACATGATGGGAAAGTCAGAGTGACTAATAGGAGGAGAAAAAAAGAGAGCAGGGCAATGAGAGGAGCGGATGATCATTTTGCTCCTGATAAAGGTCAGGTGGCGCAAGCGCTAACGAACTCTGGAATGCAGCAGGTACGCCGTGACCTCAAACGATCCCGCCATTCGGAGAAATCGGATTTGTCCGGATTTCGTCCCACAGAGCTGTTCTACATTCATTTGGGTCAGGCTCGCTGCAAAGACGCCCCACGAGGCTTAGTTACCAGAACCCTACTGCGGTCTAAAATAGCCGACCGTCGCCGCCTGGCCAATCACAACGTGTTATTAAAGAGCCATTATGCTTACTGTATGCTGCTGGGAAGCTGGGATTCTGTGCGTGTGTGTCGTAAAGGTGGGCGTTAAGGCAAACCCTGCAGTGTCTGAAAATTGCACTCTTTATAAGAAAGGTGAACGCTCGTCGATTCTCTGGCTTTGAAATGGCCTGTTATTATCCATATTTCACGCAGACGTGCTCTTAGCTGCGGTGACGCAACTGTGAAATTGTTCTTAGAAGGTAATTTTGATCATCGAGGGCTGATGTTTTCTCTTAAAGACCGCAGCGGGAGATATTTTGCAAAAGGGGCAAGCTGCTCTTTGCTGCTTTTCAGATTCAATGACACTGAAATTTCACGTCTTGTAACTTGTAACTTTATAAAAAAAGAAAACTTTGACAAAAAGAAAGTCGTTAATGTTTGAAGGTCTGTCTTGAAGTTTATGTATAATTATATTACTTGAATAATCTCCAGCTTTTATTGCAATTTGTATTAATTTATTTTAAATAATAACTGTTAATTGCTGGTACAATGATTAAATTGATTATTTATTTAAAAAGGCAAGCATTGTAAAAAAATAATATAAAAGATTGATTAAATTACAATAAAATTATCATATGTTTAAAAAATTTTTTAACATAATTAAATATTAAATATAACGGTAAATTACACATGAATTATATATAAAATAAATTTATATTACTTTTTAAATGATTCTTTTTAAAATAAAATACAAATTAATACATATACGACTGAGTTACAATGATGAATATAGTTAAATATTTTTTTTAATATAAATATTAAATGATAACTTTTAAATTATACAAATTCTATATGAAATAAAATTTAGTTGATTTGATAAAAAAATTATCATTAAAAATAATAGAATATTAAATATACACAAATTATGAATATTTTAAACATATAAATAAATAAATTGTATGCTTTAAAAAAATATGTTTTCTGTACAATTGTGTGAAATACTCGTAAATGTCGCAAATGATGCTTTCGTAGTATGGAAAAAAAAACTTAGCTTGAACATTCATCAACTTCGACCAAAACAAAAAGGTCAACAATTTCTAAGGTGAAAATTACAGGAATAGCAAATATCGGTAAAAAAAAAAGGCAGACAGTTATCAGCTTTTTACAGTACATTAAAAAAAAAACGATAACTACTTTAACTTTTTTGACTGAGATCCCATATTGCTCGCTTTTTGATTTTATTTGTATTTTAAATATTTATGTATCAAAGGCATTATTTAGTTTTATTTTTTTATTCATATTATTCCCCGCAATATTCTATATAATAATAACCGGGCTGTTCACTTTCATAAGTTAGTGACGAGTGCTTTAGTTCGTGTTGGTTTCTTCATACTGTTATTTGACACTTTAAAAAACAATCAGTATCACTCATAACTTATCGTTGTCTAAATAATGATAAGAATTGACCATTTTAGGGTGAAATTATTCCTTTAACATCTGAGTGCAAAATTCCTGAATGTGAAATTCGTGAGTGTGTTTGGAACAGACCTGTATCACCGCTGGAGAGGTTTGTGAGCTGAACTCATCTTTCGTTGCCTTTCCTGATATTCATCCACGGTGTTCTGCACAACCGGACTGGTCCTGTAGGTTTGGACGTGTGTGTGGGGTTTTGTGGGGTGCTGGGGTGGCTGTTTCGTTTTTCTTGATCTGAATCAGAGATGCGATGGTAGTGAGCGCCGAGGAGGATGAGGGGTGATCCGGTAATGATGAAGATGTGCAGGGAGCTAACAGAGAGAGAGAGAGAGAGAGAGAGAGAGAGAGATAGAGAGACAAGAAGATATTTGCATCTATAGGCAACCTCGTCGTGTTTTAAACCAGACGTCAGGGCGTTGCCGCGTGATCGTCACATTTTACAGCACAAAACTAGTAAATTGTATTTACAAATGTATTATATTTAAATATAAATAGAATCCAAAATAAATATAATATGTCTTTACAATATCTTAAGCAGGCCGGTCACCTTCAGGAGTTCATTGTAACTGCATGGAAAAGAGCGACCAGGACATTATTTGCAATTTCTCTTTTAGCGAGCATCAAAAATGGCATGGGAGTGAGTAAATGTTTCAATTTTCCTTTCATTTCTTGAACTAGTCTTTAATGTGGGCCACAGAGGGCCGTCACAGTTCTCTGCAGTCGTCTGACGGGAAGGAGCTCACCGAGCGAGGAACAGATGCTGTCTGTTTTGCGTTTGACTGATTTCCTTCCCTCAGACCAGCAGTTTCACATCTCTCTGCCATATGGCACCACGGGACACGGCGGGGGGAAAAAATACGGTCTACATTTAAAGCCTCCCTTGTGGCCTTCCATCTCAGAAAAGCATCTTCTAGTGTGGAGGCGCTGAAATGCATTATCTGTCTCGTAGCTGTTGTCTCACCGTCTCCCAGAGGGAGCCGATCGTCAAAAACGTGACAGGACGCTCGGTTCATAATGACGAAGTTTATTTGGATCCACGAGGCTGAGGAAGAGTTTGATAATTGCGATTGTCTTCCTTCGAGGGCCGCTAATGAATTTCCACACCTCTGATTCGCTTGTTCGCTTTCCCTTTTCGGATTCTAGCGCTCTTCTTTTTCACACCACCCCTCCGAGCTTTGCATTACCCTTTCTTTCTTTCTCGCCCTCTCCTTCTCGCTGAAAGGTCTCGTATGGATCTTCTAAAATGTCAGCTGAATTTGTGAGAAGCTGAATAAAAGCTCCACTGCTGTGCTGTCTCTTAACGAGCCGGCTTGCCGAAAGAAAGCCAGACACTAGCAGAAAACAGCTTCCGCTGCGTATCTGAGCCCTTATCACTGTCTGGAGTGGCTCTGCGGTGCCACCTTTGTGGCCGCCGATCTGTAACGTTCCAGGACGGATGGCTAAAAACTCGCCGCTTTTCGTTTGGATGAATTGAATACTGAAAGGTTCAAACCAGGAATAATATGTAGATCATGCACCGGTTTCAAAACATGAAATTGGATGATATGAGTTGTGCAAACGGGCACCTTCGTGACCACAGATCTGTTCAAAGCAAGGGCAAATGGTAAATTGCAGTCAACGCTCCTTCAGCTTCTTGGAATAATTTTTTTTCTGTTTCCAAAGGAAGAAAAAAAGGTTTCCCGAAAGGTCGAAATGAATTCAATGATGCATGATGGGATTTTTCAGAGACAAAAAAAAAAAAAATGTTTTCTGCAAATTTACAACACTCGTGATCAACAGGGCCAAACAAACTGCTTAAAATAATAAAGAATAAAAAAAATACTAAACTAAAAAAAAAAAAAATTTTAAAAATTTTAAAAAAAAAAAAAAAAAAAAAAAATCTTTACAATAATTAACAATTACTTGTGTGTGTGGTATATCATTAATATATATATATAGATATATATATATATATATAGGTATTTACGTATTATAGTATTAGTCGAAATGAATTGTGTTCTGCAAAATTTTTGATTGCAGATCTATAAACCGTACATGGAAATGGCTTAATGCCACTCCAGTATAGTCTAAAAATCAACATATAATAATGTAACCATATTTAGTATAAACATTTTTATTTTTTTATTATATTATTTTTGTCTGTACATTTAAGGGCCCTAAAAAATTGATTAATTGACTAAAAAATTTATTTATATTGTTTTTAAACTTAATAATTAAAGTAAAACAATCAAATAACAAACCAAAAAGTTAATAATAATCTATAAATGAAAATTTTTGCATTGTTTAAATTACGATTGTGGATTATAAAAATTAGGACAAAAGCTACCACTCTCTCAACCTCAATAAAATAGATACAAGTTTATATATATTATAAAAAAAAAAAATATATAGATATCTATAAAATATAAATCATTACAACCATTAACAAAAAAAAAAAAAAAAAAAATCATTGCAAGGCCCCCCCCCACTTCAAATTTACCATAACACCATCTATGACCATGGATTTATAAATATCTTGGGCAAATAGCTAAATGCTTTACGTTAAAAAAAGTTCCTCTTCTTTTCTGTAATTTTTAAAAAATTTAAATGACAAAGAAAGGCTATTGTTGTAAATAAGAATGCGTTCTTAAGCGATTGCCCTTGTAAATAACTAAAATTGAAAAAATAAAAACCTAATGCATGATGGGAGTTTCCGGAGGACTAAAGTGAAGTTTTGAAAGCATAAACCCCTCGAGTTGTGTAAATATGCTCTCTTTGCCCATGACAGCGTTTCAATCAAAATTCTTGGTGTCTGATTTTGCGAGTCTGGAAGCTGCTTGGTTTCTCTCAGAAGTGAAGTCTTGACACGCCGTCGCTGTGGTTTTCACTCATGCTTTGAGGGGTGAATGTTGACTTGACGGAGACGCAGCGCCGCATGTTTGTTTTACGCTTCAAATTAATCAGATATGTGCTGCATGTATCTGATCTACAGTCATGTGATCGTTTTCTGCGTCTGCAAGCAACTGCTGTATTTTAACAGCGATGCTGTACTGTATGTGAGAGCCATCTGCATTTCTAAGCCGTTTAGTCACTCATATGACCTAGGTTTTCTATGCTTTATTATGTTTTAGTTGACAATTAATTTAATAAAGTTTTACAGTTATTACACAATATGTGACAGTGACCTACCACCATAAAGACCTTTCTGCCATAGAAACGCCACTCAGCAAAACCTAACAACTACATAGAACCATGCTAAATAGGGCTGTGAATTTTTGGGTAGGCAGCGAATCAATTCGATTAACGATTTATAGGTTTTCGATTCGATTCAAGAACGATTTTTGCAAATTCAGAACAATTCGATTAATGATTCGATTCTGCATTCTTTAAGTGCATTCACAGGATTATTTAAATGCTTCCCCTAAATTCTTTAAATGCTTAGTCAGGGGGCAAATTACACCGCAGCCTTTATGGTTACAGAACCATAGGTTAGAGAGAAACAAAAAACACCTTTGTCCTTTGTTAGATGCTAGTTTAATGATGCTATGGCATGACATGGCATATGTAGAAATGTATGTAAGCCAAGATTAAAAAAAAGAGCTTTAAAATTATTAGGCTAACATTTTGTCACACCAGGGGCGTAGCCATCATTTCAGAAGTGACAGAAATGTCAAATACAATAATTTTATGTATGTATTTTTTTTTTTTTTTACAAGGAATTATTTTCTTATCTCTTACTTTGAATTTGCTATAAGAAATCAAATACACTGCTGGACAATAATCAATCATTTGTAATCTATAATTTTTTCCTAATGGCAATGTTTTGTTTGTTTTATATACAAACAATTATTTTAATTTTCTGCACAGAATAAGGTAAAATATATTACCTTATTACAGAATAAGGTAAAATATATATATATTTTATAGTTTCTGTACTGTAATAAATTATATGTCAATTAGCACTGCATCATTCATAAATTGTATTTATTTATTGTGTTTATTGTCTTAACGTTTCAGTTCATTCTGCTTTTTATACAGTTTAGCTGCCGATATAGCCTGGCACGTCTATGAGTGCGAGATCACTTCTCTTTCAGTGCGAAAACTTCTTTATCTCATTTTCATAAAATAAAAATGCTATAGTATTTAACACTTTTTCTCTCCATCGCGATGTTTGCTATAGCAACGAACGCTAGTTTCATGCATCTGATTATCAGATAAACCTGAGGCTCTTATTTCAAGGTTGTTGTTAATGCTGTGGTTATTTTAACAGTTTCCTTCATACATTCGGTTGAACGACATTGTTAAAACACATTTATCATTCAATGGAACTGTGCGTATGCTTTAGACACTTACATTTTTGCTCCGTCCATGCAATAAATGCGCAGCCTTCGACTGCTCAGGTAATGTCGTCGGTATGACCGAGAGCCATTGAAAGACTACAGAAAAGTAAAACTACTTCACTTTAGCATTACTGGCCACGAGTACTAAGGAGAGATCACACATCAGCTGCTCAAAAAATGTGTCAGTGAGACGAGCGGAGCGTGAGCGCAATCTTGTGACAGTCACAGGCTGTAAATAGTGGAGCGCGTGAAGGAGATATGTGAGGCACTAACACTGCTCAAGGTCTCCATTAATTCGTGCTTGTAGTAATTTAATGTGTGTATATTTTGAAAGCATTGAATCGCTATAGAAATCGTGATTAATTCAATTCTTAGCATTTTAAATCGATTACTGTCCGAAATCGACGATTCACGATTCAAAATCCCTGTTTCAAGATCGATGCATATGCATCGTCAGGGTTTGTAATCGATGCATCGAGAAAACGAGTGAATCGTTACACCCCTAAATGCTAAGCTATTTAAAACACCTTAGCAACTTCTTCGCACAACTTGACATCATTGTGACAAAGCATATTAATAAGACAAATAAGTTTCAATACATAATACATAGATAAAATAATAAATTGCATATATTTTAATTATATAAAATATATATAAATATATATATTATGTATATATATATAATATATAATACATTAATTTAATAATACATAATATAGATATAGTATTAAAATAATATATTTAATTTTTTGGTACTATACTAGTTAGAGACATCTCTAGAAGAGAAAAAGACAGAAATTTTTTATATTCTAAAGGTACATAATTCAATATATATTCAGTATATTTCTAGGATTAATCAATTTATTGATTGGGGGGTTTATGTATATATACAGTGGTGTGAAAAGTTTTTTTTTTGCCCCCTTCCTGTTTTTTTTTTTTTTGCATATTTTTCACACTTAAAAAATTCAGATCATCAAACAAATTTCAATATTACACAAAGATAATACAAAAGTAAATACAAAATGCAGTTTTTAAATAATAATTCCATTTATTAAGGGAAAAAAGCTGTCCAAACCTACCTGGCCCTACGTGAAAAATTAATTTCCCCCTCCTGTTAAATCATGAAAGAATTGTGATTAACCACATTTTTTTAGAAAGCTGAGTTAAATTTCACTAGTCACACACAGGCCTGATTACTGCCAGACCTGTTGAATCAGAAATCACTTAAGTAGAACCTGTCTGACAAAGTGAAGCATTCTTAAATAGCAACACATCGTGCCACGATCTAAAGAAATTCAAGAACATGTGAGAAACAAAATATTTGACATGTATCAGTCTGGAAAGGATTTATAAAGCCCTTTCTAAGGCTTTGGGACTCCAGCGAACCACGGTTAGAGCCATTATCCACAAATGGAGAAAATTTGGAATAGTGGTGAACCTTCCCAGGAGTGGCCTGCCTACCAAAATTACTCCAAGAGTGCAACGATGACTCATCCAGGAGGTCGTAAAAGAACCCAGAACAACATTTAAAGAACTGCAGGCCTCACTTTCCTTAGTTAAGGTCAGTGTTCATGATTCAATAAGAAAGAGACTGGGCAAAAACTGCATCCATTGGAGAGTTCCAAGGCAAAAGCCACTGCTGACCAAAAATAACAAAGGCTCGTCTCTCATTTGCCAAATAATATCTTGATTATCCCCAAGACTTTATGGCATTATGACTTTATATTCTGTGGACTGATGAGACAAAATTTTAACTTTTTGGAAGGTGTGTGTCCTATTACATCTGGCGTAAACCAACACAGCATTTCATAAAAGTACATCATACCAACAGTCAAACATGGTGGTTGTAGTGTGATGATCTGGGGCTGCTTTGCAGCTTCAGGACCTGGACGACTTGCCATTATTGATGGAACCATGAATTCTGCGCTCTATCAGAAAATCCTGAAGGAGAATGTCCGGCCGTCAGTTTGTGACCTCAAGCTCAAGCGCACTTGGGTTATGCAGCAGGACAATGATCCCAAACACTCCAGCAAGTCCACCTCTGAATGGCTCACGAAAAACTAAATTAAGGTTTTGGAGTGGCAAAATCAAAGTCCGGACTTAAATCCGAATGAGATGCTTAAACAGTCCACTCATGCTCGAAAACCCTCCAATGTGGCTGAATTAAAACAGTTCTGCAAAGAAGAGTGGGCCAAAATCCACAGCGACGTGAAATATTCATTGCCAGTTATCGCAAACACTTGGCTGCGTGGCACAACCAGTTATTAGATTTAGTAGGCAATTACTTTTTCACGTAGTGCCAGGCAGGTTTGACAGCTTTTTTCCCTTAATAAAATAACTAATCATTTAAAAACTGCATTTGGATTTACTTGCATTATCTTTGTGTAATATTAAATTTGTTTGATGATCTGAATCTTTTAAGTGTTACAAATATGCAAAAAATTTAAAAAAACAGATAGGGGGCCAACACTTTTTCACACCACAGTATGGGTGGATATATAAACACTATAATATTTACATAACTATATAATTCTAAAATATATAATAATAATATACAGATATTGATTTAAATAATAATTTTGTGTTTTAATCCGATCTAATAGAAGTCTAATATTGAGTATATTGTCTGTGTTATACCCATATAAATTCATATTATTGAAAATGCTATATATAATATAATCATGTGTAGATATTATATAATCTATATATATATATATACACACACACCCCACACTCACACTTTCTTAAAAAAGTAAGAAACGCCGATGAGAAAGAGAAAGATTATAGTGTGCGTGGTGGTGTGTGTGTGTGGTATATATATATAATATATATCTATATATTATATAATTTGTTTTCTAACATAATATTGTTTACATATATTTTTAAATATTAAATTATCGTCCTCATCATCATCATTATTATTATTAACAGTTCTCAAGTTCATTATATGATAAAAGAGCAGCAAGATCATTTTGCTAAACATATTTTTGTGTTCCGAGGAGAAAAAAAGTCATGTAGATTTGAATTGATATGAGGACAAATAAATGATCTTGTTTAGGTGAACTACTCCTTTAAAGAACAAAGAAAACACATCCGTTGTGTTTTGAGTGCATGTATGTACAGATTGTGGCTTTCATGCGCGTCAGAGCGGCGGGCGAATACACAAACACACAGATGTACGTGTGTAATAAGACAGCAGCAGCTGGCCTGGTATGTGCTTCTATCTCTGTGTTTGATTTTGCATCACCAGGCTGTTGTCAGAAGACAGGCTGACGATCTGATCGATGGCATTGGACTTGATGGCGAAAACAAAGCTTACGAAGATTTCACAAAGTTTTCCAGCGGTGATGCTGAACGAAAGCGGCATTCTTGATTTGACAGGTGCCAAAATGCATTCTGCCTCACCGTGGCCGTGATAATGAGTCATTTTCAATCTGATCTATTTCTGTCGTTCAGCGCGCACACCTTTTTTTGTCTTCAGAACGTTTTTGCCTGTTGTTCTTTCGCATTTGGATTCTTTCGTAAGTTTGGCAACAGAGGGGAGGAAGGTTTCGACATCGCTTTACTGAGGATCAGTGCCCTGGATCAGCCGTGCCTTTATAAAGCCCGGCAAATACAGAGGGGTCCAAAAGTCCCAGACCAAACTGAAAATCTGGGGTTCAAAATCTAATTTAGACCTGGAAATAAACAGCGTTTTAGGATTTGAGTGCAACTGCCACTATCACAAAAGCAAACACTAAGACTTCTTAAACTGTTAAAATATTAAACCTCTCATGAAAAAAAAATTGTAAATGTATATTTAATTTAAATTGTGTTAATAAAATAAAATGTATAAAAATGTTATATTATTTATTAATATATAATTTAGATTCACCCAAACAAATAAATGGCTAGACATTCTTACATTGGTAAAATAATTTAACTTCTGATTAAAATATTAAACTAACAAATTATACTTAAAAATGATCTTTCTATTCTATATATTTAACTTCTCTATACTATTATACTGACAAAATAAAGCTTACAATTGCACACCACACACACACACCCCCACACTTGTATGTCGTGTGAGTGTATATATATATATCTTATATAATATATATATATATCTATTATATTTATTATATATAATAATACTATATATCTGTGCTGCCAAACGATTAATCACGATCCAAACTAAGTTTTTGCATAATATATATATTATGTACTATAAAGTACACACCCTGCATTTATATATTTCAGAAAATACTTATATAGAAAATATATTTATTTATAATAGAAATTATAGAATGTAATATATGTAACATGTAAAATATTTTCAAAATATATAATTTTATGTACGGCCCTTTATATCACACATAAATATACAACCGAACACACATTCTTATGTAAACAAACTTTCTTTTGTATGCGATTAATCCGTCGATTCTCTTTTGACAGCACTACTATATACATGTATATATACTGTATATTGTATAAAATATATTACTTAAACTAGTACCAATTAGTTTAGAAACATATACCTTTATTTATTTATTTATTTACTATAAATTTATGATTCCAGTGCTGCCGTCATAACACAAACGACCAAACCAAACCAACATTCTAAATTGTTAAAAATAGTTTAACTTCTCATTAAAACATATGCTACACTAAAAAAACTGTAAAATATAGAAATATTATGCTTTAAATAAAAAGTAATTATTTTTATTAAAATTAATTTTATTTTTTTATTAATTACATTTAGTCCATACATCAAATATATAATATATATTAAACTGTTGATTAATATATAAATATATACTTTAAATCTAATTTAATCATTTCATTTTATTATTTTACAGTTAAAAAATGTGAACTAGATGTCACCACTGATTTCAGACTTTTAGACCCCATTATAAATTAAGAAAATGTACCATAACTGCGATAATGTCGGGATGTTGCTATGCTGTTTTGAATGGTTTTAGCATTGTGATTGCCAAAGGTGTTGCTAAGTGCTTGCTTAGTTTTCCTGAGCAGTTTTGAGTTAAATCAAGTTAAATAATGGCTCAGTCTGAATTTTAACAGCACAAGTCCTCAACAAGCCACATGATTTCAAGGCATAGGACGGACAGTGCGAAACGAGATTCCTGCATAAGTTTGCTCAAATACAGGATGCTGACATTAGTAAAAACAAAATTTTAGACAATCGTTTGTGTGTGTAGATTTCACCTTTATGTGCATTTCGCGGACTTTCACACATCTCGCAGTGTAGCAGCAATCCGCTGTTGGAGAATGTACATGCCGAACAGTTCCACTTCTGATTGTGGCGCGGAGCCTGCAGTCCCGCTGAGAGCCTTCGGGGGGCGCACAAGGACGACAGGGGGCTCTTCTTACCCCCACGTAGCGACGAGGGGCTAACCTGCCTAAACCGCTTCACCTGCGGAGAAAAGTCCTCCCCCTGGTCGGCCTTCAAATCAGAGCTCTGGATGTCCAGGGTCCGAACAGGCTCCACCCCCTCGGGTAATTGGGCGAGAGGAGATCCGTCGGAGGGTGAATCCCCGGTTCGTTTCCTCTTCTTTTCTTTGTTCACAGAGGGGGAAAAAAACGATCTGATGTCGTGCTGCTTTTCCCTTTCAAACTGTGGCGGATGGGAAGAAAAAGAAAAATTTTTGTGATACACAAAGTGTTTGAGGCTAAGAAACTTCATCTCATGACAGCAAAGTGATGAAACCAAAGACACTTCAGAGAGAAAAGCACTTTGTGTGGTTCAGGTTTCCACGACTGAAACGTGGGAAGCCTTGTCGTGCTTAGGAATGCCAAAAGTACCAGTTCTGTCACTAGCAATGATAAATCAATCAAGAAAAAAAAATTACGAAGTAGTAATTTCATTTGCTATAATGAAAACAACAAATGTTACTGCTGTTCCATGTTGTTTTAGTGTTTTAATTGTCAATTTGCATGTATATATTTGAATTTTTGCATATAGCATATTAGGGATGCACCAAATATTCATCAACCGAAATTATTTGGCCGAAAATAGCCAAAAAAGCTCTTTCGGTGTCTGAGAAAGACGCTAATATCATTACAAGCACCGACAGCCAGAGACTGTTAAGCACTGCATCGCATGTCTTCGATGAGAAGAGGAAGGTTACTGTATGATGATTGTAATCGCAAAACGGCCTAAAACAATTAGTAAATACATAATAATAAATAAACTGCAGAACGTTATGTTTTCAAATACACACACACATTGCATGCATTCTGACAGCGCTGCACGAGCTCACGGCGCTATCTGCTTGTTAGCCAGGGTTCAGAGTCCAAATCTGGGCTGAAACAGTGTTACTCGTCAGTTGCTCATTAACATTTTTATGAATTTTCAAGGAATGTGACAATGCGATACTTGTGACACACTCTTCGCAAATTCGTATGAGATCATGTTATAATCTGTCTGTTGTCAACAAAAAGAAGCACTGAGGTCTTCCTGCAGGTTTCCGCCAAAATAAAAGCTGAAAAAAAGCAAGAACTCCAACATTTATAAATGCTTGTATTGAAATTTTACTGTTGTTCTGTGAATACAATAAAAAATAGACAATAACATAATTACAACAGCTCCTGGTCATATTTTTTTTTTTAAATACTTTATAGTGTCATTGGGGATCCATAATATGTTTTCTAACGTTTTAAAAGAAGTCTCTTCTACTCAGCAAGGCTGCGTTTATTTGTACAGTACAAAATACATGCCTGATTCAAGAAGGGGGTCTCAAAGATGGCCAAAAAATATAATTTTACTAACTTATTAATTTTAAGTTAAATTGTGCATTGTTGCTATAATGTTTGCTAGAATGTTAAAAATTTTCCAGTGTTAAGTAAATATTTAAAAAAAAAATTTGTTTTGTAATTTATTTTGTCTTTGAAAAGCAAGACAAAACAGTAAAAAGCACATTTTGGCTATTTAATTCATGCAATGGTGAAAAAAAATTGGAAAAATACATGTGGGAAAAAAACACGGAAAACCGTGTTCGTGTTTCATTTTGTTTGGCTTCGGCTTCAGGCAAGAATTTTCGTTTCAGTGCATCCCTATAGCATATTTGTTTTTGATATCATGACAACTGTGGTCTCATTTTATGTTTAATTTATAACAATAATGAAACGTTTACGTACATGAGAAAAGAAAATTCCATCCTTGTCGTCCTCAGAGTCACCTTTCATGGTGTCGCTTGGTGTCCATGCCTTAGCAAAGTTCAGAAAGTCCCATTTCTCTTCGTCTCCCACCTCAGCTTTCAAATACTCTTTCTTTCCGTTCAGAGCGCTGCCTGTAACCGTTTCCTGTCCAATATCATTTGTAAGAATCACAGAAAATGAAGGCACATTTTCCAAACAAGTCTCTCCAAAGTTTACAGTAGATATTGTGTTGCCACTTAATTTAGTCCCAAGACATTACATATTGATTATTTTAGAAGTACTTCAGTAAGTATGGAAACTATGTTCGCAACAATTCAAAACTGTACATTTAAAGTAATCTATAAAAATGTTCACAAAATGACAGTGAAACTTTTTGAGTGCATCTATGAATACTGAAGGTGACATTTTTTCATTATCTGAAGATTGAGCTACCTTTCTGTTTAACATGGCCCACATGACGGTGTCAAAGGTTCCTTTGGCGATGAGGTAGTGGATGTGTACCGTCATGGTCTGCCCTATGCGATGTGCTCTGTCCTCTGCTTGTTTGATGTGTCCTGGGTTCCAGTAGAGTTCGGCAAAGACCACGTGAGACGCAGCCGTAAATGTCAGACCCTGAGCACAAGGAGATTCATCTGTTACATACAGTATGACAGCAATATTTGCATGTTAAGTTACTGACGTTGACATGCTTTAGAGTGTTACAAGGTTGAGAAAAATAAAGAACAGTGAGATGTTACGATATTGAAGTTGTGTGAAACATTATGGACGGTGTCGTGATTAAACGTACCGTGTAACGTCTGAACCACATGCCATACGTTTATGATTGAGGTTTTACACGGTTGCGTGAAATGTTACGAACAACAGGTGTTACAAAGAAGAACAGTACAATGCAAATAATGTTGAATGTTACAAGACTGTGTGATATATACATTTATCAGGGGTTGAGGTGTTACAAAGTAAGATATATTTAAATTAGGTATGTACAATAATATCGAAATGTTATCGGAATTGGCCGATAAAGGCTTAAAATGTAAACATCGCCATCAGTCGATTTGGAAAAAAAAAATTTGATAAGACTAATAGCTCACATTTGCTCAGGGTAAAATCACGTCAGCAGTGTGTTAGTTCTTGAAGCAAACTTTTGTCTGAATGATGATTTGATTCACATTTTGGATTGCCGCATTTAATCTGAGAATGCACGTACACAACGACGCATCCGGTGTGCGAGAGAGTAAACACTTTCTAGTAGTGCAGCAGCGGCAGCCTCCTGGGCAGGACTCACCCGGGTCCTGATGCCTTACTGGATTTATTTACTTAGGGGTCGCTGTAGGCCTCTTTATAATAAATAAAAGTAAAATAAACAAATGACATTAAGTTACTTGTATTTCTGAATAAATAAAGCAGTATCAATGTCATAAAATCACGAGATTGTTTTGAGTCAGAAGCTATACCTTACATGAATAAAAATCCCAAACATGACACTTGTAAATTAAATAACTTAATATATACAGATTTATTCAGTAATACGTAATATTTTTCCAAATGGATTATGAAAACTTAAATATAAGGAGCTCTAAAAGATTTTTTGAATTTTTTACAGCTCTTTTAATGTTAAATCTACAAATAAAATCTTAAGATTTCAACTGCATCTTCTGAGGAAAAAAGTTATTTTCAAGGCTTTCAATTTACTCTCATTATAAAAATAACTTTATTATTGTTTATTTAATTCTAACAAGTAAGTTTTTGTTAAAACTAACCAAAATTAAAAATAATTTTTTATAATTTCCGCACAGGAGATACAAGTGCATCAAGTGCAGTGCAAACGGTAAAAGGTCTTGAGGCAGGTGTGACACACTCTCTATTACGGATTAAAAGTGTAAGTGAGAGTAAACAGTGAGAGATGCTGAGACAGGGGAAAGCGTTTGGTTAATAGTGAATATTGACCTATCGAGCGTACCGTTGTGGCTCCCGCTGTTAGCAGGGGATAATCCCTACATTTGGGGTAAAAAAGACATAATTATGTATTGTGCCAAGAAGATTGCACTGTCTGTTCGTTCACACAGGTGTGAAACTGATTGGTAGCTGCCTTTAGTGGAGCCTTTACCGATTACCTCCATTGATCAAAGCATTCAGCACTGTCATCTGTGAGTGATGTCACCTCCCGATACAAACACGCCCCTAGTATAGCCCCGCCCCTCACATTGATTGGCAGCTTTCCATGTAGACAATACCTATGCAAAAGGATTGCGATTCCATTTGAGTTTTGGCAGGTTACTTGCGCGACGCAGCGAGAGTGAAAAAGCAGACTGGTAATTAATATTGCTATTCAATATACCGGCTCGTAACTCCTAAGCATGGGAAATACGTTCAAATGGACTTTCTTTTTCATTTTAAATTTGGCGTCACTGTGCTTCGCGAAAGCGAAATGCAAACGCTAACTGCAGGAATTTGCCATGCATTTGGATTATGTCACATTTTATGCATCCACATATTGAAAACGCAATTGAAAATACAATTTGCTATTCTATTTGAAAATTGTCCGGAATATCGTTCCATATGTGAGACATACAGTATGGAGGTATGTTAAAATGATTATGAGGTTGACTGTTACATGGTCTTGTAGACGAATGTTACAATGTTTATGAAGTGAAGATGTTACAAGGTTGTTTGAAGCATTTTCAACTTAGTGATTTTGAGCTTGAGTATTACGAGGTTGAGACATACTATATAGAGGAATGTTAAAATGATTACGAGGTTATGTGATATATTTATGTAAATGAATGTTACAATGTTTACAAGGTGGAGATGTTACATGGTTGTTTGAAGCATTTTCAACTTAAAATGATTACTGTACAGTGGAATGTTACCAAAGTTTACGCAGCGGAGATGTTACAAGGCTGTATAAAGCATTTCAAAACATACTTATGATTACAATGTTGGGGTGTTACAAGCTTGCATGAAGCGTAAAGAAGAACAGAGTGGGTGTTACAAGAAATATGGATGTTACAAGGAACTATTACAAAGTTGTGTGGGGATTTACAAACAGCAGTACAATGTTCATAAGGTGTTACAAGATTGTTTACCTGTCCAGCTGCCTGTATACTTAGTATGGCCACACGCGTGTCTGGATCATTTTGAAAACGATGCACAAGTTGGATCCTCTCTGCAGATGGAACACTGCCATCGATGCGGATATAACTAGCCTGGAAAAGAGTGCGGAAAGAAGAGAGTCTAAAGTAAATTTAGGTTTTTAACATTTTCATTCTTTCAATGCGTAAAAGCTTTGTAATTAAGGGAAAAATTGCACCTTTAAATCAAAATCTCTTCCAACTAAAAGCATTGTGAGAAGTAACAAAACTCATAACCATCGACTGACGCAATAAAGACTGAGTTTTGCAGATCTGTGATTGTTCAGAGAGCATTAATGCACTCAAGTCAAAACTTACTGCGAATGTGACGCATCCAGAGTTGGCAGTTGGCAACTTTTTAGTGCGTTTCAAGTACGTTTTTGGCATTATTATCTTCCTACCATCATCTGACAGCTGTAAAACACAGGTGAAGCGGTGTACAACACCTTTCTCTTTCTGCCTCGTTCAACTTCAGAAATTATCGCACCCATGTTAATTTTAGCTTCTCACCAAACTTCCCATCTCTCGCTCGGGGTGCGAGGAGCGTGACAGGTGTGAGAACGTCGGAGCGCGTGCGATCACACCTGCTGGTGCGAGGCCCCCTCTTCCCCCATAAGATTCATAAGCACCAATTAACGGCAGGACAGATAAAAAAGAAAAAGCCGAAGAAAATCTTCACAGTGTCTGGGATCAAACGTCTGGCCAGAGAGCAGCGAAACAAGAAAGTGAGAGAGAGATGGAGGAAAAGAGGGGGCTGGAAGCCAAAAAGAAGAGGAAATTGACAAAACAAGCTCTCATTAAAACAGTGAGACATCTGTGAAGACACCGTGTCGGCAACCAGCCGCGCTCTTTAGGGTGCAAAGTGTTTTCAGCGTGCCGCTGTGTGAACAGGCACAAGAGGAATGAATCGTGGTAAAAGATGAATCAACAGCTCTGATGAAATGTCTGTTAGACAACAAAAATGGATTTGTCAAGTGATGCAATGCAAGTTTTGGGCCGATACCATTCAGAAGTGCACCGAAGTCTGAGTCACACCAAAGTTTATGATGAATTATTTAGACCTGGATCATCGATTCAGTGAGGTGATTCTGAGAACCTGATCAGTAAGATTTTTGAAAGTCTGGTTTTGTGAAATGGACCAAATGATTTAATGTATAAATACATCTCAATTTAAATAAACCATAGTTTTTATGTCCATACTGTTTCCATAATCTTCAAAATGTAATTAATTTCTATGACTTTTTCAGGCCTGGAAATCACCTGATATTTCTTGGTAAATCCATGCTTTTTAAAAAATTTTTATAATTAATTTCTAATTGAATAGAATAGATACTAACTATCAATATTTATTCATTGTCTAAATTTTTTAATATACAGGAAAATGACTGAAATCGTTTGATTCCAGATTATAAAACCACTCAAAATAGTAGTTATAAACAGACTTTGTACAATGAAGGAATTACTGAATTACTTGATACCATTCACAAAACAGTCTGAACGATTCATTTACAAACTCAAGTTGATCATGTTCTCAACTCAACTCCTTTTTACTTAATAGAAAAATTACTAATCAGTTGATCCAGTTTCACAAAATGCATTTAGTCGAATGATGGGCATTTACAAACTGAATTGGTCAGGATCAAAATTACTGAATCATTTGATCCAGTTCACAAAATCAGTCTGAATGATTCATTTACAAACCGAATTGATCAGGTTCTCGAACTCAACTCACATGTACTAAAAGAAAAATGACTGAATCGTTTGATTCAGTTTACAAAATGAGGCTGAATAATTCATTTAGAAACTGAATTGGTCATGTTCAAAATTACTGAATCATTTGATCCAGTTCACAAAATGAGTCCGAATGATTCATTTACATGTACAAACTGAATCGATCAGGTTCTCAAACTCAACTCACATTTACCGAAAGAAAAATTACTGAATCGTTTGATCCAGTTCACAAAAAAAGTCTGAATAATTAATTTACAAACCTGACTGATCAGGTTCTCGAACTCAAATCACTTTTTACCGAAAGAAAAATGACTGAATCAGTTGATCCAGTTCACAAAATCAGTCTGAACTATTCATTTATAAACTGAATTGGTCAGGTTCTCGAACTCAAATCACTTTTTACCAAAAGAAAAATTACTGAATCAGTTGATTCAGTTCACAAAATCAGTTAGATTGATTTGATTATAAACATACTGGGCTGCGTTTCCCAAAAGCATCGTAAGCTTAAGGACATCGTAGACCCATTGAAACCAATGGAGTTACAATCAACTTAGGCTTACGATGCTTTTTGGAAATGCAGCCCTGATCAATTTCTCAAATTCAACTCTCTCAAAGATCCAACTCAAAAGAACCATTTATTTCATGAATTGGACATCGTTACTTCATGAAATGCTATCAAAGAGTTTAGGATGGATATCAAGAGGACTTCAGAAGGCCTGAAAAATAGCACACGAGTCGTATGGACTATTTTTATGATACTTTTATAAATCATTTTGAATCTTTCCAATGGCACAATACTCAATTTCTCTAATTTTGCTCATCAGAATGAAGAAAGTCATTCAGAATTTCAGCAACAGCGGTGAGTAAATGATGTCAACATTGACATTTTTGCATGAAAATTGTTTTTAATATAACTTTTAAACTAGTGGTTTATATACACACACTCACCTGATTGACAGCGAGACTCTGACCTATTCTTTTGCCATAAGAATGAACCAGTGCCCTACTGAGGGAATGTGTTAAAGCAAAGAATGAACTCTACCCAGGGAATCAACACGCTCTCCTTCACCTCCTTTAGTGCTGTCAAGCCCTTTCATTCTGTTTTTTTCCCTTTCACACAAACACTTTTTTGGCCTTATCTCTTATTCAGCTCACATACACAAAAACATCCACCTCTCTTTCTCTCTCTGAATGGGTCAGTGTGTGTGTGTTGGGACGGCGGTGTGACAGGCTTTGCTGCTGGCTGATTTAATGAACAGGGTTGAGGTGCTGACATACTTTTGCTTTCACTAGAGTCTCAGCACACACGCACACACACACACACACACACCTTGGCCTCGATGACAGCCTCGGTACACGCCTGCAGCATGCTGAGATGATGAGCAAAGACCAGAAACTTCAGCTGTTCGGTCTCCAACATCATCTTTATATAGTCCTTCACCGCTCCGGCCTGAGAGAGATGGAAAGAGAAAGAAGAAAATAGAGAACAATCATATCGTGATCCATCCAGGAAATGTCGTTTAGGAATTCTAACATTTAAAAAATTAGAACATTCTAAAAAGTCAAACATTCTAATACGGAATCAAATTAATTATAATACTGAAAGTTTCAGATCTAACGTCTAAAAATTAGTCACATGAAATTGGTTCTGAACGAATGCTACATTTGATACAAATGGTCACAAACAACGTTATATATACATTAAAAAAAATTATATCTACATCTCATTTTATATTTTATATACACTACTTTTCAAAAGTTTGCGATCAGTATTTTATTTATTTTTTTAAATAGTTTTTTGGTTTTGTTTATTTTGATCTCTTTTGTCACCAAGCTGCGTTTTATTTTACTCAAAAATACAATAAAAACAGTAATATTGTGGAAATATTATTACAATTTAGAATTACCGTTTTCTATTTTAAAGGATTTTATAATGTATTTTATTCCTGTGATGAAAAGTTGAATTTTCAGCATCATTACACCCGCCTTCAGTAACATGAGCCTTACCCGAAAATCATTCTACAAAAACGATTTGCCTGCTCATATTTATTAGTTAATGATTGAAAACAGGTGTGTTGCTTGCTTAATAGTTTTCTGGTGGACGAAACTAATACACTAACGTGGAAACGTTTATTCTTCGATAGAAGAAAGTTCAAAGCCTTATTTTGAAAAAAATTATTTTAGCTTACAAATGCATGTACTCTTGTATCAATCAATTGTGCCTTGCAGAATGTATTATTTTTTTCTTTAAACCCAATTTATTTATATATTAATATTTTTACTATTTATTTATTAATTACATTTTTTTTGAAAGAAAATAATCTTTTGATTTGATCTTTTGGCCAGCAAGTTCCCTGGCAACCTTCCTAATAGTTTTCTTCTGTAAAAATCTAGTCTATAAATGTACTTACTAATAAAACCCAAGTGTCTTTTATTATAGTGCTGTTGCTGGGCTTCATAACTGCAATCTGGGTGTTGACAGTAAAATGGAGGCTGCACCTGTCCACTTATAACAATTAATCCCATATTATTATTCATTATTCGTGCAGCAAGCATCGGAAGTGCACGGGATGCTAATGCAATAGTACTTTTTTTTTTTTACTGCATGTCTCCAGTGTTTGTTTCGCCACTTTAATCCCAAATCGCCTTTCATCCAGTGAGACCTGCTTTTCCATCTCAAAAAAAACCAAAAAAAAAACCAATAAAAACACGAATCTCCTCAAAATCCCTAAACTGCGAGATGAACTCGTCGGCTAACGCCCATTATGGTTAGCGTAGTTGTTAAACGAACAGCGTACCGAGTCATTTGCCGGAAGCCAGTCCTCTTTTCCTGAGTTTCAAAGCTGCTCTCGGGTTTCTCATTACTGAAGAGTTTTGCCTTTTTAATATCGCCTAATTGGTGCCAGAAACTGTCTGTGAGGGAGCGCGGAGGCTTTTTTTTTTACAGCCTCAAGTGTACGCGTGTGCGCGGTGGCTCTCGGTTCCTCATTATTCCAGGGGGGGGGAGGGGGGGGGGCATGCAGTTGGCAAAAACAACGATTACAAAAAGCAACACCATTCCTGACACCGCACATTTCTGCCCTGAGAGAGAGAGAGAGAGAGAGAGGATATTGTCTCAGTGGCAAACAATAAATGAAAGAGCAGAGAGGACAAGAGCAGCGGGGACCAGAGCACACGGGTTTGACAAATTAAAAAACACACACACTGCTTTCACACTCGCGCTGGTTTGATACACACGCTGGAAAGCTTCATTCAAGACGCACGCTGTGCTCAGGAGGACGATATTAAAGTGGTCGTAGCTTAAATCGTTTGAGAAGAAAGAACGTCTAAAACTCCCGACGGAATGAACAGTCTTGCTTTTTTACGACAAACCTGTGCAAAGTCGCTTTTATTCTCTGAACTGTGATGTTAAAGTTCGTGTGAGTGATGCAAAAAGCCACGAAAGTTGCGGCAGGTCTCGTCTGGAGCTCATAAAAACACCTTGTTAAGTGCGAGATCTGCAGGAAAAGATGTCGGCCGATCAAAAAGGTCAGAGTTAAGGTCGGCGCGACGGCGGTCTGGCCCTCCCGGAGCTCGTTCCCATGGCAATGCGGCGGTGTTTGATGTGGAGAACAGAAGGGCCGGTTGCCATGGTGGTCGTTAGCGGCGGTTTCACGCTGTCCCTCATCGTTAGAGGAGGGAAACTCGCTGCAGATGGCTGTTATTCTGATGGCATTCGGAGAAAGAGATGAAGTTGAAATGAGGGCTGGCTGGCTGACTTTTCTTTTACTCGGATGCTAGGGTGGATCTAGTACAGTAATGTTTTGGTTTACAGGAAGGGTTGTTGAGGTTTCAGAAGAGTTTAGGCTTATGATTTTTGCCCGATTGATGAAAAAAAAGAGACCCAAATTTCTTTGCTTTGAGGGACATAAGTCACATATAGAGACTAGACTTTTCAGCTAGCAACCACCCAAAACACCCTAGCAACATGTTAGAAACAACCTAGAACCACCTATACTCACAATCACGCCGATCTAATTCCATCTGCCTACGCCCTCAAAAAAAATTAGGTCGCATACCCATTAAAAGACGACAATCTCCCTAGACCTCATATCTATCTATCTGTCTGTCTGTCTATCTATCTATCTGTCTGTCTGTCTACTCTTTCAATAAACAATTAAACAAATTTCCATTACTAAAAATTACATAAACATTTTTTTAAAAGTAATTGCTATTATTTTTAATAGTGATTTTCAGTATTTTTAATATAAACAAATATATATATAATTATTATATATTATAAAAAATCGAAATTTTAAATAATATATTAAATGAAAAATTAACAGACATTGAAGGTACTATAATAATTTGACTACCATGAGGCATACATACGTTTTGACATGTAAATGTCATTTTTCCTCATTACAACAGAATGTGCTTTTTGTAATAAAAAATCGAAGATAAAATTATACATTCTATAAATAAAAAATCTTTCTGGTTCAAACCATTGGTATTTTTAGTATCAAGTTATTTTTATTATATTTGAACAGTTTTTATTTTCTATTTTCATTTTATTACGGTTTTTTTTGCTAATTTATTAGTTATTTTGCAGTGTTTTTTTTTAAAATTGTCTATAATCTAGTATATTTTGAAGTACATAGTTAACATTTTAAAATTTCAGCTAAGTGTCCAAGGCAATCATTTCCTCATTTAATTTATTTATTTTATTTTATATATATAATATATTTCTAATAATATATTATATATTATATTATATTTTTTTTTTTAAGTTGACATTTATTTTAAGTACAAAAATTGTGTGTGTGTTGGTTTTGTTTTATGCTTTAGTCTTAACCTAAAATAACCCTGTTTCTAAACACAGGCTTAATTATCTTATGTAAAAATAATTCCTTATGTTTTTTCAATGTTTTCATATGTTAATTTTTCAAATTATTTTTTTTTTCTTATTTTTATATTTTTTTTTTTTTTTTTTGTATTTTTTTTTATTTTTGCTTTTTTTTTTTTTTTTTTTTGTTTTTTTTTTTTTTTTTTTTTTTTTTTCTTTTTTATTTTTATTTTTTTTTTTTTTTATTTTTTATTATTTTTGTTTTTTTATTTTTTTTTTTTTTTTTTTTTTTTTTCTTTTTTTTTTTTTTTTTTTTTATTTTGTTTTTTTTTTTTTTTTTTTTTTGTTTTTTGTTTTTTTTTTTGTTTTTTTTTTTTTTTTTGTTTTTTTCTTTTTTTTTTTTTTCTCATATCTGTCAGGACAGTTTCATGAGATTCACACAAATTAAAAAAAATAATAATGTTGGTAACCGATATGGTCGATTTATCCCCCTTTTCTAAATTTGCTTCAGTCTTAAACTAGTACACTGAAAAGAGTATTTGAGACCCAAAGGAACACAAAACTCATATACAACCCAGTTAAAAAAAAAGGAAGTACACAAATTCCCACAGCATCAAGATCTACAGCCATTTTAGAAAATTAGGGCGACGTGAAATGAGAAATAAACATCTTGAGGATTTTGCACACACTCTTTACCTTGGCAATGGCAGTCTGCTTATAGATGTGTGTGATGAGACTCATCACCTCCACAAACTGATTCTCACTCTCAGAGCTCATCAGTTTCTCCCACCGCTCAAAACTAGCACTCGCTTCCTGTGAGAAAGAGAAAGTGAATCCATAAAGGGCAGCACAATTAATGATATCGTAAACTGTCCTACTTTCCCTGTGTTTGGCAAAAAGCAGCAAGAAAAACAGAAAATAAAGAAAGATGAAGTGTGAACGAGAGAAAGTGAGGGGTAGAGGGAGCGAGAGGAAGGAGACACAATTCCCTGAAGTTGCAGAATGACTCCTTGGGTCATGTGACCTGCCCAATTATAGCGCTACAGTGACAGCAGCAGTGGAAGATGGAAACACACCGTACCGGCGCTATAAATCTCCTGCGGGCATACACACATACACACACACACACACACACACACACACTGCTGCTCTGACCCTAAAACAAATGCAGATCCGCCTGCACTACCCGAGAGGTGCTGCCAGGGTTTGGACATCAGACTGACAGGAAGTCAAGTAGTGAATGAAGGAAACGGAGCGCGAGAAAGACACACAACCATTATTCAGCCCAGAGCTCCTTTATATGCTTCACAATGTATAACATAACACTGATAATGAGGTGACAAATGTAAAGAGAGTGAGACAGATAGATATAGAGATAATATAGATAGATAGATAGGATAGACAGACAGATAATAGACAGACAGACAGATAGATAGATAAATGGATGAATATAGAATATATAGATAGATGGATAAATGGATAGATACTGTATAGATAGATAGACTAGACAGAGACGGATACTGTAGATAGACAAACAGATAACTATGTAGCAACAGACTGATAGATAGTATAGATTAATAGATTTTTGTAGTGTAAATATTAATATAAACATTAAAAACATGAATCTTTTCACATTTTCAAACAGCAGTATTATCATTTAAACCTAAAATTGTGGAAGAAATCATTTAAAACAAATAATTTCTATGCTTATTGTCATTATTTGTGCTTTTTTTTCTTCTTCTTCTTGTTTTTACAGCATATTCGGACCTGTGAAATATTTTGCGCTGTATTTTATGAAAGGTGCAATTAAATATATACGTTTTTGTAATACAAAAGACTTCCACTCAACTCATTTAGCTGTACTTCATTCCGTTTGTTTCACATCTAGACAAACCGAAAACTAACCAAACGTCAACACACAGAACAACAAACGCCTTTCCTAACTAAAACAACCAGAAACAAACTGAAGTTTGTAAATAACCTCATGCTAGCTTTGCTGAACATAAATATAAACGTGTAAATTGGGCAGTGAGGGTCAGCTAGCGAGTCGTGGGCCGCGGGTTTGCTCCGCCCAACCGTTCGTTAAAATGCAGGTCGTTAATTTTAAAAGTGATCTGGTGAGATTTGGGTTATAGTGAAAGAACATCTGTCCCCTGGACCGCTGTGTGTAAACTAGTTAGACAGAGAGCGTGTGTGTGTGTGTGCTGACAGCAGATGATTTATGAGGTCCTACAGCAGGTGAGCTGCTCTTTGTGTTTCTGAAATCTGACACACACACACACACTCAAAACTTGCTGTACAAGCACTCCTGCCCACACACACTCATTACTCTGAGAGAGAGAGAGAGAGAGAGAGAGAGAGAGAGAGAGAGAGAGAGAGAGAGAGAGAGAGAGAGAGACAGTCGGAGAGACAGACAGACCAAATAATCGCAAGGAAAACGAGAGCCTGCTGGAGATATAGAGGGAAAGAACGGCTTTATCGTCAGCCAGACTGAAGGATTCTCACACACTGCTGCCCTGGTCCACAGAAAGTTCACATGAAAATGAAATAACGTGAGGAACGAGCACCTTTTACTTTTTTATTTTTTTAGACGACGCAGCAATTATAAGCCGAGTCTCGCTAAGCGCGACGGATCGGAACAGAATGTGATGATTACTAACGTCCATTCCGCTCTGAATAACATGCTGGCAGCTCGCTCGGCTGCCAAAGGAGGGAAAAAAAGATGTGGAAATAAAAGAGAGTGATCAGAGACAAGTGAGATGAAATGATAATTTGTGTTAATCGGATACTATTGCCTAGCAACAGGAACGGGACGGTTGTACTGGGGAAAATCACTATATTTACCTGCTTTTGTTCTGTTAGTTCAGAACAAGTGATGGGAAAAAAATGTTAACGCGAGAGAGACAACTACAGAATAAACCTATTGGAGAAAATGATATCGATGACATTTATAACAAGAAATTGCAAAAAAAAAAAATTTTATGAAACCACCGATTTTTTCGTTTTATTCAAATGTTTTCCCTTCCAAGTATGAATTTAATTACTAGTAAAATGATTTTAATAAATTAAATTAAGATAGATTTTTTTTTCTTTTATGCAGCTTTGTTCTTATTTTAAATTCAGTAAGGTATTAATTTAAATTATAATAAAGTACGTATACAAAAACAATCAGAAATTATTAAAAAAGTTACGGTAATTATTGTGTATTTTTTAGTCTGTTTCATTCAATGTTTTTCCTCTAGTTTTAAGATTAAAGTATTATAATTTAATTACAGTAAAATATTGTGTACTCTGGAAAAAAAAAAAAACATCAGAATACAGATACAGAAATTATAAAAAAAGTTTGTAATTATTGTTTTTATTGTTTATACAAAGTTTTTCCCCTTCTAACTATTTTTAGATTGTTGTTATCAATTTAATTACTAGTAAGAGTAATGTATAGTAATTTGAAAAAAAAAAAAAATCATAAAATTATACATTCTAATTTAATAAATTATCCAAAATAATATAAAGGATAGTTCACGTATAAAAATATTGTAGAAATGATGTGATAAAAATATATAATTTGGTTTATTCAAATGTTATCCGGTCTAAATATTTTTGTGTAACGGTATTAGTCATTTAATTATAGTAACATTCCGTATAAAAATGCATAAAAAAACAATATATAAATTAGAAAAAAGTCTTGTTTTCATGTAATCATCGTTTTGTTTTATTCCAAGTGTTTTTACTTTTTTCAATTTACAGCATTTTACAGTATGATTATAAAATAATGTTTAATGTAAATCATTTTTGTAATCATGATTTTTCTATTTATTGTGATTGAGCAAGTGTTTTTCCTTAATATTTTTAGATTAAAGTATTTTCCAATGAATTACTAGAAAATGTATAAATAAAAGTCAATTTCATACCTTAATGAAATTGTTTATTATATAGAAATTATTAACGTATCAATTAATGTATTAATTTACTATAATTAATAATATAAGCTGACTTCCAAGAACATCATGGTATACAAATATTTAAAATAAATTTAAAGCAAGTAATAAATAAATAAACATAATAATAATACTAATAGGGAATAGTTAAAACATTATTAGCATGGCACATTTAAAAAGACAAAAAATGGTACTGACCATGGTAACCGTATTCTTTTATATTCTATAACTGTGAAGCTGCTTGGAAACGTTTACTGCATACCTTGGCAGCATCTTTGGGAAGGTCGAAGGGGATTCGTTGGCGTATTTTGGGTGGTAGTTGAGTCAGCACCTGATTCTTGAGTCTGCGAATCATAATCTCGCTCAGACGCTGGTGTAATTCGTCCAAATGAGACGCGCCGCGACAGTCCCACTGCCGTCTGGCCCCGAAAAACCTGCACACAAAAACATTTTACTCATTCATAAAACACACTTAAAACACTATATCCGCCTAACTTCACCAAAATCCTCAGGTACCATCATTGAAATGAGACCTTTTCTATCTTAAATGTGTGTGCGCATGTCTGTGAGAGATTTCATTATGAATGTTTTATATTTACTGCCGCATATACGAATGATTGACAGGAATTTGTGTGTGCGCTTCCGAGTCTACTCCTCGGTAGATTAATTTGTACTCGGAGACCCTTGTGCGGATCACTGTCATTTCATTTCTCTGCTGTAGATTTGATAAGAAGAAGAGAGGAACAAAACTCGTCTCAGATGTTCTGAACACCATTCTACTTCATGACCCAACTCATATCTGAGCTTCACATTAATGCTGCCGCTACACACACACATATAAACAAATTAGCTCTGCACCAAACCCTAGTCAGCTGTCTACCTAGACAGCATTCTAAAGGATTACAGACTTGCGTTACAGATGTAAAATGTATATTTAACAGAGAAAATAATCCCAGAATGCACTGCGATGAGCTTAGTTGGGGAAAAAATACGATGGCGGACAGGCAAATTCCATGAAATACTGAAATACAAAAACAATATCAATGAAAATGCTTTAATATAATTAAAATGTTACCAATTCACCTAATAATTGTAGGTAATATTCGACATGGGAAAGCTGTAGGGCAAAAACGCAAAGAAAATGGAAAACGCAATTAAAAATATAATAAAAATTATGAATATTTGTACAAAGATTCATTCTGTTCTTAAGAATGGTTTTGCGAGTGAATTGAAAAGATATTCACTGTACTTGTAAGAATGGTTTTATGAACATTTTGCACAAATTCGCTCTGCTCATAAGAATGGTTTTGCGAACAATTTGCACGATTTTGTTCTACTTGTAAGAATTTTTTTGCGAACAAATTTCCTGAGAAATTCGCTTTGCTAATAAGAATGTTTTTTGCAAACAATGTGCAGAAGAATTTGTTCTGCTCATAAGAATGGTTTTGCGAACAATTTGCACGATTTCGTTCTACTTGTAAAAAAATTTTTGCGAACAAATTTCCTGAGAAATTCGCTTTGCTAATAAGAATGTTTTTTGCAAACAATGTGCAGAAGAATTTGTTCTGCTCATAAGAATGGTTTTGCGAACAATTTGCACGATTTCGTTCCGCTTGTAAAAAGTTTTTTGCAAACAATTTGCTGAGAAATTCGCTTTGCTAATAAGAATGGATCTTGCAAACAATTTGCAGAAAAATTCGTTCTGCTCATAAGAATGGTTTTACGAATATTATGCACAAATTCATTCTGCATTGTTACGAATGGTTTTGCAAACGATTTGCAGAGAAATTTGAAGTCCTCGTTTGATGAACATTTTGCACAAATTCATTCTGCTTGTAATAAAGCTTTTACAAATATTTTTCACAAATATATCTTGCTTTTGCGAGAGATTTGCAGAGAAATTCACTCTGCTCCCAAAAAGGATTTTGCAAACAATTTGCTGAACAATTTTGCTAATAGTTTTACAATTTTTTTTTTTTTACAAATTCACTGAGCATGAGAATAGTTTTGCGAAGGATTTGCAGAAACATGATGTTGTTTTACAAACATTATTCACAAGTTCATTCTACTCGTAAGAATGGTTTCGCAAACATTTTCACAAAATTATTCTGCTCGTTAGAATGGTTTTACAAACAACATGAGTGCTTTTGGTCAAACCTCTCTGCATCTAAAGTTTTAATCAATAAAAGTTGCTTGAGGAATAAATAATAATGATAAAACGGTAATGCTAAATTAAAAATGTATTGCAAACCAATTAAGTCTTTTAATTAATGTAGCCATTTTAGTGTTAAACTTTTGGTTGTACTTGAACAGTTTGCCCTTTTTAGTTGTCATTTGAATGCTGTATTGTACATTAAAAAACAAGGGTTTTTACTTGTAGTGTGCGTTGCAGTATTTTTTGGCGTAGTCGCTCCAGGTTCCAAACCTCCGTGGATACAAAGCATCGATTTGCATGAAGAGCTGAAAGAGAGATCAAGAGATCAAAACATCAATCAATGTGACATCATAAATGTCAGACACAGAACTAACTTTACACTAGTAACTTCCAATGGGAACAAATAACTTTAAAAAGAGGCACACTTTTATAGTTCTGACCTTGGGCCTTTGCAATCATGAGTTTATTGAAAATCGGTCAGCAGATTTCAGTTTATAGCTGGTGCGAACAAATACTCTGCTGATTAAATCGGGTATTAAGTTCATAAAATGCAAATGTGTTTCATCTAAGAGAAAGTCTCATAGTGCACATTACGCTCCGTTAGTATAAACCTAACAGCGATTATCTTGATGAATTAAGAAAACACTTGTCTTTCATAAGAAGATCAGATAGACGTTTCAAAGGGATTAGAAGAACAATGGAGGTCGAAACTCCCATAATATACACACAAGAGTCATCTTGAGAGGTCTTTGCGTACGCAATGATGTACATTTTGGCAATGCTTTTGTCCAGTGAACATTTTAAAGAAAGAAAACAGCAGCTCTCACAGTGTACCAAGAAAGTGCACAGAATGTAGCATCCTTCAAAATGAAGCCTTTCGTATTTCCTGAATAATGTATCGGTCAATTAACTGGCTATCAGTGACGGGTAGATCAGCAATAAAAACTAGTGGGAGTAAACACAATATTTAATATAACGAGAATAAAACTGGCTGTGAGGAGTGGAACTGCAGTCTGTTAAATGGGCTTCATTCATAAAACACGAGCAGAATGAATTTAATATCCAACATTCGGAAAACCATTCATATTGAAGTACATGTAACACTTTACATAAAACATGGTTTTTATGAACCATTTACTCAGAAATGTGGGCTGTTCTTTTTTTTTTTTTTTTTTTTTTTTACAGATTTGTTCTGCTCATATGAATGGTTTTACAAATTATTTGTACATGGAATCCATTCTGTTTATAATGGTTTTGAGAATGATTTGCACAAACAATTTGCATGTGATGGCTTGTTAATGATTTAAATATGAATTTGTACTGTTTGTAATGGTTTGTGAATTTGCACAAAGATCATCTAACAAGCAGTTGCAAAGAAATTTGCTCTGCTTGTTAGAATGGTTTTACAAACTTCTTGCAGAAATTCGCCTCTCTCATAAGAATGGTTTTGTGAACAATTTGCATTAAAATTAATTCTGCTCATAAGTAGTTTTGTGAACAATTTTCTGAGAAATATTCAGGAATTCATTCTGCTTGTACGAATGGTTTTACGAACAATTTGCAAAGAAATTCGTTATGCTCGTTAGGATGGTTTTACGAACAGTTTGCACATTCTGCTTGTAAAAGTGATTTTGTAAATAATTTGCAAAAGAATTTCGTAATGGTTGTGTAAATATGTGCACAAACATTAGTTCTGTTGTTAAGAATGACTTTGCAGACAATTTACAAAGAAATGAGTTCAGCTCGTTAGAATCGTTTTACGAACAGTTTGCACATTCTCTCTGCTTGTAAGAGTGATTTTGTAAATGATTCACAAATGAAATTTGTAATATTCAATGGTTTTGTGAATATTTGCACAAAGATGAGTTCTGTTCTTAAGAATTACTTTGCGGACAAAGTTCGTTCTGCTCATATGGCTTTGCAAACATTTTGCTGAGAAATTTGCTCTGCTCATAACAAAATGATTTGCTAAAAAATTGGTAAGAATGGTTTGGCAAACATATTTCACAAATGCGTTTTGCTTGTTAGAATGGTTTTATGAATGATTTGCAGAGAAAAATTACTCTTTAATCGTTAACTAATAATCGTTTATGAACATTTTGCACAAATTCGTCCTGCTTTTAAGAATGGCTTTCCGAACAATTTGCACAAATTATCTCTGCTCATAAGAAAAGTTTGAAGACAATTTACACAGAAATCCACTTGATTTGCAAGAATAGACTACGAACAATTTACAGAAAAGCTGAACTAAAAATTAGGAAATAAAACATTTTCAGTGAGCGATCGACACTTGTGTACACATCACAACACATCATTACAGAGTCATTTTCATATACCTCAAACTAAATATAGCATCCACCAAGGTCTACCAGAATTCACTAGCCATGTTTTTTGTTCACTGGAGATGTATAGAAAGATAAATGTTCAATGTTTAAATATTTGAACAATTCACACACAATTCACACATGAGTATATTGTTGTACCATCAGTTTAACTTCAATTTAAGTGATTGTTCACCAAGTTGTCATCATTTACTCATCCTCAAGTTGTTCCAATTCTTTCTTCTGCTCAACACAAAAGAATATATTTTGAAAAATATTTTTCTCTGCACTATAGAGGCCATTGGGGACTATTAACCATTTCATTAGCCGTATTCTTCAAAATTTCTTGGGTTCAACAGAAGAAAGAAATTTCTACAGGTTTGGAAAAACCTGAGGGTGAGTAAAAGATGATAGAATTTTCATTTTTTTGGGGGGTGAATTATTCCTTTAAATTAATCCACTCTGACTAAAATCTACTAGAATACAGCAGCCTGGTTCTTGCATTTCTAAAACCAGCATGGCAGAGTTACAGATTGTGACATGAAAGCAAAGACCCAGACAATGTAAAAAATAAGAAGACAGGGCAAAAAAAAAGAGAGAGAGACGGGAACAGAGCGAGACAGTGTGAGGACAAGGGTGTTTGTGGAAACTACAAATATTACTGGCACACCTCTGGACAGAGTAATAACAGCAGAGATGAGACTTGTGCTTTTGAGACCTGTGAAAAAGAGAGCTCTCTCTCTTCCTTCTCATTCAGAGCCGTGGCTCTAAAATCACTTAAAATCCCCTCATTTTTACTCACATCACCCTTGCCATTGATAGTCCGTCTCAACAGAGGTCACTGGGTTACAAAAACACCCACGCCAGCGTAATATCGAGGTAAACGGAACAAGGAGGATAAAACCACATGAAATGGGCTAAAATATCCAACACTGGGTTGCTGCATCATATAAAAGGATAAATGTTGAAAATGATCTCTTGTTTGATTGATTAATTTAATTTTGCTGCGAGCGGGTCATTAGACCAGCAAGATAGTAACTGCATGACAAATTTCAAGCTGTCACTTTACAAAAGAAATGAGAATGACTATAAATGTTTATTCCTAACGTAAACTAATGTGCTGCGCAGGAACAAGAACTTAATGTAGTAATCAGATAATTTTATAGTGAGTACAATAGTAAAATAAATGATTTTAATAACCTAGTGATAATATATGGGGGGGGGGGGGACTTATCAAAACTTTTAGTTTTAGATATTATCGTACTTGCAAATTTGGGTGACATGAGCGATGACTGGAGGATGGGAAATATGTCAGCTAACGACAAGATCTCCTCCTGGTTTAGCTCAAACAAAACCATGCTGCATATTACCAAATGGCTTAATAAATCAAAGCAAATGACAAACAGATTTGGAGGAAACCGTACCTCCTCTGGTCTGCCCAGCGCCGGGGTGCCAGTTAGAAGGATGGCACGCTTGGCGTTCTGAATGATTGGCACCAATATTTTACTACGAGCTGCGTTGCGAGATTTCAGGTAGTGGGATTCATCCACGAGGATGACGTCGAATCGTTGCTTGTTCAGGGCCTCCAGCAGGGGGCGTGCGTCCGTCGTGAGCAGCCCGTATCCCAGTATAGTCACTTTGCTAGTGCCGATGCTCCTACAAAACAACAACAAAACAACAAACTCAAATGTGCAACAACTTTCTCAATAAATTTACTTGGCCTTATTCAATGCTAAAGTCAATGCTAAAAAATAACAAAATGTCCACTGTCCACCACAAAAACATTTCTGCTTATGTAACTAAGGCGATGGATGTGGAAAAATACAACATTAAAGTAATAGTTCACCCAAAAATGAAAATGTAATGTTTATATCACGAAACCGTGTGGTGGTGCCACTGACTTCCATAGTATTTTTTTCCCATTCTATGGAAGTCAGTAGCTACCGGCAACTTTTTGGTTACCAACATTCTTCAGAATATCTTATTTTGTGTTCAACAGAAAAAAGAAACTCCTAGAGGTTAGGGGGGAGTAAATGATGACAGCAATTGCATTTTGAGGTCTCTTTAACCAACAATATTATAGTTCAAGTTTGGACAGATTCAATCAAGTCCAATCCTGAATATTCTCTTCAAATTCGAATGCATTACTAATTATCATTACTTTTTTTGTCTAAAACAAATATCATTTTGGGTCATGACTTACAAACGTGTCAAAACAGAAACTGTGTACACTTAGATACATTTATAATAGTTTATATTATTAGTGTTTTCATTGGAGCCACAAGACCATAAAAGCATTTTACGAATTTCACGCAACAACATTTGTGAAAATCTAGGTTCTTCTAAAAACTGAGTTGAAAATGCATCAAAATACCATTGAAATGAGGTGTAAAGGCTTTGACGTAAACAACAAACGTCGAAAACAACTATAAACTATTACAGAGTTAGTTGCGCTTGGCATTTAACGTTACATTTTGTCTAAAAACAAAAAAAATTGAATCACGACGTACAAACTTACAAATCCATCACAAAAGAAACTGTCTAAACTTAAATATATTTATATCAGTTTATATTATTAGTGTATTTATTGGAGCCACAAGGTGGTAAAATCATTTAATAATTTTTAAGTTTTACTGAATTTATTTTCATACACACTATACGAAACCATGAGCTAAGATAAGCTAAGCTAAACTTTCACGCAAGAAACAAAAACAATTTTTGGTCACACCACTTCCATGTCGTTTGGAAAAAATTTAGCTTTCCTCTAAAAACTGAGTTGAAAATGCTTAAAAATTCTACTGAAATGAGGTGTAGAGGCTGTCGACAGATGTCGAAAATAAAATTAAACCATTATAGATTTAGTTGCGCTTAGCATTTAACATTACATTTAGTTTAAAACTAATTTTTAATTTTTAAAATGCAATTTTTAATCACGAGATGCAAACTTACAAATCCATCACAACAGAAACGGTGTACACTGTAGATAGATTCACAACAGTTTATATTATTAGCGTTTTCATTGGAGCCACAAGGTCATAAAAGCATTTTACGTTTTTTACAGACTGTGTAAAGATGCCAGCCGTACACTGAGAGGAAATTATGTTTGTTCCTGCTTTGCACTATGAGCCATTAGAGTTAAAATATCATTCACCATGCTGACAGGCCTTTATCAAGCTCGGAGGGAGATGTTGCCATGGCAACGACTTTACAGGTCGACTCAACCCCGGGCCAGAATTCTCAGGGTAAACAGAGCAATTTGTGAGCCTCTTTTTAGAAGCATCAATAACAGGCAAAAAGACAACATGACCCTCTGACTGCATGGGCTGTACAATCAATCCCAGCATCCTCTCATAAGCTCTCTCCCACTCCTAAGACAGAGCTAAAGTATTCTTTGTGCGAGATTCGTAGCCATAAAAGGTGAGCTAATTTAGGATTTGTTTAATATCTCTCTGGGGAGTTGATTTGATTTCATACGTCTGCCGTGTAATTTGTATTGTGGTGTAATTTTGTAGTCGGTGAACAGGAGATTTTACTTCAGTTTTGTATTTCTACAGGCTGAAAATCTGCAAGAACGGTTTTCATAACTTCTAAAGCTACTCATAAAAGTGTGACACAAAGAGGGGGGAAAAAAATGTATAAATCAAGAGATTTCTTCCCAACTTTTCCGGAGGCTTCTGCAAAGTCATACTCAGTCATAAATTTCATGAATCAATTTTGCCACTATGATTAAACTCACACGCAGTCTGAAAGAATCAATGTTTCATTTTGAGCAAAAAATCTCTTGGCCACCAGTGCAGACGTCCTCCAGTACGGTCCACTGGATCGCAATGAATTACGAACCGATGTCCCTCCCACTCTTTTGTTTTTTTTTTTCTTCAGGGACTGCAAAACAAACTTAAACGATCGATTACTAAGATGCCCAGTCGGTGTGTGTCAAAATGTAGCTACAATTTACACGTCATTAAACTTTCTCCGCTTGAACAGCATTCAGATGTTTATGTGACATTTAATATTTAGATTGCATGGTCATTTTTAAGATGCTTAGTGGATGTTTGGACATAAATATGACGCGTGAAATAGCATGCAATGTTTTCCAAATGGTCTGCTCTCCCAAAAATGTCTCTGCAACACATTGTGTGTACTGGCATTATGATATTAGGAAAGCAATGTGCAAATATTGTGACAATAACTTATTTTGAATAAATGAAGATATATAAAAAAAAGCAAAAAAAAAAAAAAAGCATTGATAGTATAAAAAAAACTATATATAAATAGATATTATTATATATTAAATATATACAAATATATGAATGTTTGCCAGTAGTGTGCTCTTTTAAAAAAATGTCCTCCACTATTTATTATTATTATGAAAATAATATGCAACATTTTGGCAGTTATGGCTTGAGAATAAAACTCAAATAATACCTACTTAAATATATTATATATGAAAATTCAGTTTACATGTATTAGATCATTTACCCAAAACATTTAAAATATTTACAAATAATTACAAAAAGCATGTCATATAGAATAATACGAAATATTAAATTATAAAACATATATTTTAAAAACCTATAATATTTTCTATATAAAAAAATATACTATATATATGAAAATAATATTAACATTGGTCATTTAAAAATTCAGCAAATATTATGCAATGTTTTCAAAATGTTGTGCTCTTTCAAAAATGTCTCTGCAACATACGTGTGATTTTTATGAAAGCGATATGTAAAGATATAGTTTTAAAATATTACATATCGAGTTATTTAGGTCTAAATATCATTACCTAAGATGTTAACTCTAAAAATCCATTTCAATTTGGAGAAAATCAATGCGATGTTTCACTTGTTCACTTCCTGAACCCAAGTGTTATGCTCTATTAAACTTAAATTTGTCATACATTGTATCGGTCTTGCTTTCGACCAAGTTGATGTCTCTGGGGTCGAGTTCGGGAATCCACTTCTCCAGCTCTTCAATCCAAAGGTATTTCAGAGATGAAGGCACCACAATCAGCAGAGGCCATTCTTGTTTGAAGATATACGCCACCGAAATGGCCTGGATCGTCTTTCCCAAACCCATCTGATGACACAAATGGTCAGTGATTAGTGGACTCTATAAAAACCCAATCGAATTAGAGTCAAGAAAAGCAAAACGCTCTTACCTCATCTCCAATCATGCACCTGCAAAACAGAAATGAAAACTAATGAAGCACATTGAACTTACAATGACCGACCCAAAACACCAAAATCAGTTGTCTCTGAATAATTACCCTCTGCATCATGTTTTTAATTTCTTCCCTAAACCGATGTCCAGAAAGGCACGTATTGATCCAGGCAATATTGTGAAAGCAGGGCTTTCTAGCCAGTGCACATTGCTCAATATAATTTCCTGCACACCTGAACTCAACAACTAATTTCGTGCTGGCAGCCGACGGCATGGAAAAACTCAATCCTGAAGCAGAGGCGTGTGGAGCCCCGCTGCGACGTACAGGGGTTTATTTAAAACGGCCATTCATTTAAGACCCCAATAACCAACTAATACAGGCCTTGAATCAATCAAGCTGCTCCCTTAAATGAAATTTACCCAGCATCCTGAGCTCAGCATGTTGTCGTTGAAAATATGGGCCACTTGAGTCCTAATCAATGCAGCAACACGACATTACAAAGATCCATAATATACACTTTTGTAGCTCTTCATTTTTAATTCCTCGCTCTGCCCAGACGTGCACTCAGAATAACCGTCAACTAAAAAAATGACCGTTTTACAACCCTTTGAATTAAACAAGCTGTTTCTGTTACTGTACTTCACGAGTCGGCTGATATTTGATTGTAACTGGCTGATATCTATCTGAAACTGGACAGTTCACAGAAGTGGTTAACCTGCCTAGTCCCATTTTCAATATCAACCAACAAATTTTAGTTCATTATCATTACATCTTCAAATATTCTGACGGCAGTGTAACATATTTGAAAAGGATTAATCTAGTAAATATATTAATTAAAATTATTAAATGAAATATAAAAAATTTATACTTGAAAATTAAAAATATAATATAAATATAAAACACATAAAATTATTAATACAAATTTAAATGGGTGATACATTTTATTATAAAATCATTCACTATATTTTCAACAAGATTTTGAAGGAAAGTAGTTGAAAAGACTTTAGTTAACATGAAAGTATGAAATTAAATATTAATGAAATTGGTTTTTGAATTAGTATTAAAAACATTACGTTTTTATATTTTGAATGATAAATATTCTAAAACAATTTAAGCAAATATTAATTATGGAAAATTAAATGTGACATTAAAATATAATAAATATTAAAACCATTTCCCATTTTTTTAGTAAATATGAAAGTAAATATAAAGAGGAATATCAAAAAAAAAAAAATATTAAAAATATTAAACATACACAATGATTTTTACTTAAAATGGTGTTTAAAATATTAAAAGGGTTAATGTTTAAATAAACATTTAAGATTTTAAAGGAAAAATATTCAATGTATTTGCTGCAATTTGACTATTTAAATTACTGTAAGATAATAGAAATAGCAATAATATGCAAGTGCTATGATATGTATTTGTTTTGTTTTATTGCTTCTATTGTCATATTTGTAAGTCGCTATATACCTAATATATATTCTATATATACTATCTATATATATATAATTATATATTATATATATATATATATATATATTAGGGGTGTAACGGTACACGGGACAAGTAGTTGTACCGACCGTTTCGGTACCCCCCCCCCCCGGGGTCTTTAGGTTCGGTACACTGCTGAAGCCGAAAGAATACAGTGTTTCTCCGGGAAATGCAAATACACCATATATGGTGTTGTTTTGACAGTTTGATTTTTTTTTGGTTGTTGCAGGAAAGTATCGCTGTATAATATTGTGTTTCCGTAGTTTCTTTTGGATGAGCCGCTTCGGGACGGTTAGAAAACGTTGATGTATATACCTAACACAATTGCATTGACGGAGACCGGTCGCCGTCGATCAGCTCCGGTTCACGTTGTCTGGCCATGAAGCCCAGCCGATTTCTGCAGAGCGGGACGAGCGCGAGTGAGCGCGATCATCCCTTCCTCTTTACTTGTTTTAACGTTAAATAAACATGAATGAACATCTCATGTCTCGTGTAATTGCTCAATCAGTGTTTCAACCACACAAAGATGTCAATATAACAGCTTGTAAACAAAACGTCACGTAGCATTTAATTTACCTCAGCAAGTCATCAGTGTCCACAGCTCCTTAGTTCTAGAGAAATGAAGACTAGAGAGGAGCATTTTGCTAAATATATACACCATATAATACTTATTTTAATAAACCTGTTAGTCTTAATTACTTAATGTACATTATGTTTAAATTAATCTGTTATGAAACATGCTATGACAGCCAATGTGTAATTGAATATATTTTAACAAATAACTTAGAAACTGTATTATTTATAAGTTAATTTAAAAAACTGCATTATGTGCAATTTACAAGTTTGCATACAATTATTTATTTTTTTTAAGTTGAGTGTTGATCATCTTTTTAAAAATAAATAGCAATTAAATTTAGGTTTGGGTTAAGTTGTTATGCCTAATTGTAGCCTTATAATGTAAAAGGGCTCCCTATAGTTTAGAATAAGCTGAGGTAGATTTATCACTAAGAACATTTAAACTCTAACTGAAGGATGTAAAGAAAGAGGTTCAACCTGTTCCAGGAAAACCATTAAAAAAAAAAAAAGTTTTTCCCCTGCTGTACGAAATCAGACCGAACAGTGACGTAATAAACGTTGTACGACCAAACGTCATATTTGTGTACCGTTTACTACACCCTAATATATATATTATAATATATATGATATATATAGATATATATTCTTTTTTACATAACATACATAACAACTAGTCAACTTGACAGTGGATCAAATCCTTTTACAAAGTTTCCTCAAAACTTAAAAACCAAAATGCGTTCTTGTCTGTAGGACAACTTCCAGTAGTCAATCAAATGTGACACTTATAGATCACACACCACACACACACACATCTATATAACAGACATAGATGGACAGATATAGATAGAGTGAATATATACTTAAAGGGGTCATATGATGCAATTAAAAAATTTATTTTGTGATTGGTTGTAACAGAATATGTTGACATGCTTTTAATGTTCAAAAAACACATTATTTTTCAAAATACTGTACATTATTGTAGGTCCTAAATGCCCCGCCTCTCTCAAACACTTCGTTTTCAAAAAAAGCCCCCTCCTTTGACAAGCGCAGTATGCTCTGATTGGCCAGCTGACCCAGTAAATTGTGATTGGCCGAACACCGCAAGCAATCGTCGGAAATGTAACACTCCTTACCATAATCGCGAGCTTCAGCTTTCAAAGTAAATATCAAGACAGTTAATAATGTCGTTAGTTTTACCATCAGTTCAAGCCCGAAAGGGCAACAGAAAGGGTGACAGACACAGTGATGATGAAGTACACAAACCGCGGTTAAGACAGCTGACCTGCTATGATTTCTGACAGACAGTTCACTCTCCTGTGATGTGACCCTGTTCCCCGCACACACACACACACACACAACGCGTTACTCTGCACTGCACAAAACTCCACATTTGAACAGTAAATAGCAAATACTAAAACTAATAACAAAACATACTTACAGTCGCTGATTAGAAGCGCCAAGATTGTCATAGCAAAGTCGGAATTGACCTTTTTTTTTTTTAAATAGCCTTTGCACAGCCAGCCTTGTACTCTCCTAGGTTCAAAAAAACTGTCGTCCATAAAATCTGTTGCACAAATTCAAACATCTGGGTTGTGCTGTTCTGTTGTACATAAATCTTAACCAATGATTCCTAATCTACTTCCGGAAGGCCAAATAAAGAAACACACTGCGTCTCCCTGACATGCTGCATCAACACTACTATTGTTCCTGAAACCACGCCTTCTTTCTATGCGTGCACATTTGGGCGGCATTATGATAATATTTTAACATGTGTGATGTGGGGGGGGGGGGGGTGTGTTAGAACGAGCCGTTTAGGTAGGTGTGGCTGACTCTTAAACTTTTATAAAGAATATCTCTTTAGATTTGGGACTTTAGTCTTTGCAACTTTTTACAGATCTTCTTTATGCACCAAGAGTTCGTAACACTCCAAAGAGAAAGGAAAAATTGAAATTGCATATATGACCCCTTAAATATATGAAGAGTTCATTTGAAAAAACCGATAACTCCGCTTTTTTTTTTGCTTCAGAAATCAGTTTGTTTTTTATTGGCATTCCAAGGATATCAAAGCAAACTGCAGTTGGGTTGTTTGATAAGTAATAACAATTAAATACAGGTAATTTACAAAATTAAAGTTCACTGAAAGTATCTTTTTTTTTTTTTTTACATATTAAACAAATTGTTTTATAGGCAAAAGCAGAAACTCTACATTTTATGTTTTAGAGTTAAAAAAAAACAATTAATTAAACAATTTAATTTTTGTTAGTCAGCCTCAGACGTCACGCCCACGGACAGTTGGCTAAACGTCTGATGCATACGGCACAAAAAAGTGGAAACACTTCAGCAGTTTCAAAGTCGTCATCGGATTGGTATAATAATACAGGATTTCCGGGAGACGTGTGTGTCAAGTTATTTAACGTTCCGCTGGAAACAAAAGATGCCGTGACGCCAAACCCCCTCACGAAGAAGAAAGCCGTCGTGTTTACAACTCGCTTGACGAGCGCTTATCAGGATCAACTAATCGCTGGATTCTCAAAAGTGTGTGAAATATTTAAAGTTCGCGGCATATAATCTCTAAAATAGTCCGAGAGTTTTACACACCGGTCTGTTACTGTGGCGACATTTCCACGCCCTGAAACGTGACGATGAACGAAACTAACTGTGATTGGTTGTTTCACATGTCAGTCAAACGGCCTCATGGGTGGGCCTTGGCCAATGAAAGCGGCCATGGATTCCAGACCTTCAGCCAACAGTCTGAAGGTCTGGCTACGCGAGACTAAATCTTTGTAATCTCCTCAGATGACAATGAACGTTGTTGTTGTTGTGATCATAAACTGTATGGATGTGATTACACGCAATACACTGAGCTTTTCCCTCACCATTGTAACGCGCTGCTTTCGCAAGGTTCCGTGAAAACGCTTCAGCTTTTTTTTTCCTTTTTCACCCTGAAGATATCACAGGTTCATCAAGTTCGTTGAAATTATCCATCCTCGATCACTTTTAGTCAGCTTTGACGAAACTCCTCTCAGCTAGCCCGTAATTTCATACGGAAACATAGATCGCGCTGATCCGCTAAAATTGACTTATCGGCTTCTGTTCAAAAACAACAAGGGCACTTGTCGGCTTCTGCAGTAAAACGTGAACTCGCAATGCCTTGAAAGTGGACAAAACCGGCTTTTTAAAACGTGTTTAGGGTTCAGATCGCGCTATATGTGGAGAATAATGCACGGCAATCAGCTCTCTTTTTTTTAAAGTGGCGTTTATTGATTTTTGCAAATGAACTCTTAATTTCTATTTTGAATAACAATTAATATTAATTAAAATGAAAATTTTGATATCAGAAGATTAAAGGAAAATGTTATTATGACATTTCTGTATAAAACCATTTTTGCTGTATATTTTGAATGAATGTCCGAGTAGACCTGGGAAGGCAGAGGGCTTTGCATTGTGATCATTAGAGTACAGTACAGAATCTCTACATATACTACATCAAACGACTTCAAAAGAAAAGAACACATGAAAAAAAGAGTTTTATGACCATATTGTATATTCTTTTCCTCTCTTTCCCAGCGTTTACTGCATGACAAATCCACAAGATCTCAAGTTTCCTCGAATACCACCTGAAGACCGATGCAAACAAAACAGCCTACAACATTTGTCTATGTCCTGGTGATCCCAGTGAGGAAGCAAAGCATCAAGACGTTCCTGGTTTTGGTTAGTGAAATGTCGCCCGTATGTATTGTTCAAACACTGGATCGACTCATTAGAGGGGAGATGTTTCCTCTTTTTCATCGCGCTTCTTCTTTACTTTTTTTTTTTGATTTTATTTTTAAGTAGTTAATGACGAGGAGACATTGATTCTTTGCGATTCTGTCAGGGGGGGACAAGGGGAGAAAATGTTTAATGCTCATGCGTTGTCAGCGATGTTCTTTTTTGTTCAAGGATTTACTGGGAACAAATGAAGCAGATACATGCAGGGCCACAAAATGAAAGAGATTTGCATCTTTTTTGTTTATTTGCTCTTTTCAGTTTATTATTAATGTGGATTCCAGCAAGGCCTCGGTTGGCGCCGTGAGACGTGCTACTTACCTGTCCCACGTCCGTTGTGATAGTTTTATAAAAGAGCTCGATCCGTTGTGACAGCGGACGCGCATTTAGCTATGATTGTTGATGCCATATTGCAATACCCGGTGTACAAAATTGTACAAAATAATACAGTTTGTGCTTTTTTTAACAATAGTAATTCAACAGAAGGACAAGATTGTAACCATATTTTAGAAACAAAGACATCTTTTTATTATCGAACAAAAAAGTATTTATGGTCTTAGGTAATAAATAAATAAATACAGTATGACTGTGTGTACGTATTCATTTTAGTATTTTATTCAAATATTATTTATTTCTATGTATGTACCCACACACACACACACAATTTGTTTTCTGTGAATTTGGGGACTTTCCATTCGACTTCTATTGTTTTTATACTGACCAAACAATATTTTCTATCCCCTAACCCTTACAAAAAAACCTGTTTGCATTGTTACACTTTCAGATAAACATCATTTACTATTTTAATATTTTTTTCCCTCGTGGGGACCATATGTTGGTCCCCACAATGTCAAAAATGTCAAGTTTTACTATCATCGTGGGGACGTGTGGTACACACAATGTAGATCAATAAAACAAAAACAAGTACACACACACCACCATCACATTATATAGAATATTTTATGGAAAATGCTATATAACAGGTTTTAAAGCTTGCAGTCCGTACTTTTTTTTTGGTATTTTTATTAAAAATGATCCGAAATAAATATCTGAGCAAAGTACAAACAGCCGGGGGGTTCAAAACTCATCGCCTTACCCACTGTGACACCGATACAGCGGTTTTAGCTTAATATATGTTTTCTTAATTTGAGAGTGGTACGGAAGTTTTCACAGAAAATTAAAGCATGTGCTGGGTCATTACGTCACTCTGTAAAAACAAGTTTGTCGTCCCGGCTAATAGACTATCGCATGTGAGGATACGCAGGTGGGCGGATCGTTTGTATAGCCTTTGCTCACAGCAGCCAGATAAATTAAATGTATCATTTTGTGACTGGCGGATGAGTGTTAATCCATAAGGATTGTGGTTTATGGAAAAAACACATGGGGAAAAATTAAATTAAATTATATTCTAGTTATAAATGTGCTTCTGATTACAGATAGCCTGGGATTACAAAAATTTGTATTTTAAAGAAAACCAGTTCAAATGGAGCAAAATTTGCTTTTTGGGTTTTTTTTTTTTACATATTTTTTAAAAAGAATATTTTATAGGAAATATGAGAGTTGACAATTAGTTAGACTGTGGCAGGAAAAGAAAGAAATTGAAAGCTTACTCGTTATACACACTTTACTAATAGGCACCAATGCTGATTTGTTGTTAATTATCATTTGAGATAAAGGATAAACAATCATAATTAATTTTATTTGAAACGGTCTTGATCTGATTATATGAGGCGACACCAATTTTTTTTTAGATTGTAATACCCAGTGGTATAGAGAGGATTATTGGTAATGTGTTTTTCCTCAGTGGTCAAACAACACATGGCAGAAGATTGCAGACCCTTGTACTGCTTGTCAGATGGCAATATACGGTCATCAAAATGCGCTTATTTGGGTCATATTCCAAGAACGTAGGGTAGAATCTTGTGATGCGAAGTACAGTAAATACAAAAAAAATATCAGTCACCACACCGGTGCGGTGACCTGACTGCCACACATACATACTCCTCAAAACATTAGATTAATCCACGCTGGAACCGCTCCTGGAGCACACCCAGGCATAGCTCAGATAATTTCGCACACAAAGCGGCAATTCCAGGCTTTTCTTCAAAAAAGATGGCGACAAAAGAGAGGGCGAAAAAATTAAGGCGCTGCAGGCTTTATGTAATAATAATCTAAAGTTAAGACTATTTTTTTTAAAATTGAATTTTTAACTATAAGGAGTTTAAGGCTAACTAAAAAATACCAGTATAACTGTAACACTTACAATTTTGTATTTTAAACAAAAGTAAATTACTCATATCTATACAGGTAAATTAAATGTTAATAGGGATTGTTGTAACGGGGAATTTAAGCGCGAGCCGGTTGATAATCGATTCAAATATGTGACGATTCACATCGGTTGAGATGCTAAACAAATCGTAATTCAATTAGGGGTAGGAGTTTATATAAATGTATGTCTGAGAGGAACTTACTGTCTTTAGAAAAGTTTAGATGGTATGTTTTTCTTTTCATCTTGCCTCTGTATAAAGCATATTAAATTTCATAAGTGCAGCGCTACTTTGTTTACAGCGGAAACCAAGGAAAACGCTTTAAGCGCCACCTGCTGCCAGAGAGTGAATCTGCATCTCATTCAACTCCTCTGCTGTTTGTTTCATGCAGATATTTTTTATGTATAGTTTCACCAAACTGAAGTCAAACCATTCTGTTTTAGCTTCAAATTTCGAAATTATACAATCAAATTTAGATTAAAAACTGCTCATGCTGCATGTATGCAACATCTTTGTTTGGATCATGATTAAAATGCAGTGGTTGCCTGCATCTAATTTTAAATGGAAAGATGGTCTTTTTTGTGTGGTTTATATTATTGATGTTGGGCCCCTTCCTCTGTTTTAAAATTTCAATTTCGTTTGTTATTTACATATTTTACATTATAATTTACATGTTGTATTTAGAAGACGATTTTATCCAAAGGCGATTTTACACAAATGGGGGAGGGACATAGAAAGAAGTCAAAAACAACAAAAGCAGCAATAATATGGCAATCGTGCTAAATTAGTATTTATAGAGTGATATATTTCAATTTCACCAAAAGACAAAGATCACTGTGCAGCATTTTTGTCCAGCAATAATAAAAGGACCCATTTCAATCTTGATAATTTGTTCCTTAAATCTAATTTAGCTTAAAAAAACAAAAAGTTAATCGAACGTGAGTTGAGCGTGAAATCGTTATACCCCTAAATTGTTACAAATATTAGACTGTTTAAAAAAGAACGCTGAAGTTACAAAACTAGTAAACACAAAATATGTTAACAACATAATATAAATATACTAATATATACATACATACACACCGGGTGGCAAGTCTCAAATAAATTTAGCAATGTCGTGGAAAAGTGCATTATTTCAGTTAATTCAACTTCAAATGTGAAACTGTGATTAAATAATCTCAATGCACCAGAATGAAGTGGTTTTATTTAAGTGTGTTTTTGGGTTCTTTTAATTGTGATGGATTTTTGATTTGGCTCATTGTATTTGTAGTTCATTTGAAACCAATCGAGTCTAGACGTCTGCCAGGACTAGGGTTGGAGAAGCTCACGCCCACAAGGTTGCTGAAGGTCCAAGTTGTTAAGTTTCCACAGTTTGGTTTGATTGGGGTGCAAGTGTCCATTGCTGATGGGTTGTTTGGTTCCATTGTTGTTTTTTGAAAAACCAACTGGTCACTGAACCAGTTTTTTACCAAGGACATGTTTGGAGCACTTTCGGTTCCTTAGCTGACCGCTTTTTGAAGAAAGTGCTGATTTCATTTTTCCAGAGGATTGGCACCTCCTGCCCACACTGCCAAATAGCACCAAAAGTTGGGTTAATATGACACATGGTGTTGGTTTGTGGTTCTGTGTGGATTGACAGCAAAAATCGCCAAGAACCTGAACACATAGAGAATCTCATGGGGTATTGTCAAGCAAAGAGAAGAACAATGAAGAAACAAGGCGCAATGAGCTGAAGGCCACTGTCAAAGAAACCTGGGTTCCATACCACCTCAGCAGTGCCACAAAAAAATTACCTCCATGCCACGCCGAATTGATGCAAAGTAAGTAAAAGCAAAAAGCAAAAAAAGAAGGAAAGCGAAGCCCCCTACCAGTATTGTAGTACAAAGTAATAATGAAACATAATTTCCGATAGGCCCACATTCTTTCTAAAAAATGTTTTGTTTATTGGTCGTCTGACGTATTCTAATTTGTTGAGATCCGGTGTGGGTTTGTGGTGAATTGATTGGGTTTTTGTTAAATGTGAGCCATAATTATCACAATTAAAAGAACCAAAGACAAAGACTACTTCAGTCTGTGTGCATTGAATATTTATTTAATTTACACAATTTGAGTTGAATTACTGAAATAAAATGAACTTTTCCACGACATTCTAATTTAATGAGATGCACCGGGTATATTATTAGTTTTAATAACACCCAGTAAAAAAAAAAAAAATAAACAAAACATTTAAAATTTATCTTTATTGTATAATATAATAATATATATAATATATATTATATATATATGTATATGTGTGTGTTTGTATCTACATAACTATTATAATTATAATAAAATAATTTATAGGTATATTTATGATTATAGTAGTAGTTAATGTGGTAAAATCTTACGTTTGGAAAAGGTAAAATTTTTGATTAAAAAATAAACAAAAAACAAAAAATTTTAACATTTTGGATCGCTCGCCTTATATATAGATATATTAAGATTTATAGATTATATAGAAAGTATAATAGTTGTAACAAATGGTAAAAATAGGAGACAGTGTAAAACATTACATTAGGGAAAGGAAGATGTTGGTTAAAAATAATGATAAAAATATGTGTGAAACTAAAAAGTATTTAACAGTCTATCTGTCTATACAAATATATAACATCCGTCTATACAAATATAATTGTATTAGTGTTTTATTATTATTGTTTGTATATTTTTTGTGGGAAATGATAGTCCAGAATATCTATAGCATTTCTTTGTTTCAAAATAATAAAAAAACTAAACCTTTTGGTTTATTTCCAGGTTGAAAACCCACTAAAATAGCCACTATATATATCAAAGTACCATGGTATTACCGTCACTGTACCATGAAATGGCCCAAATACTTTTTTATCAAGGTAATAAGGCGTAGAAATAAGCTAATATAGCCATATTATATTTTGACAGTATTGATAAGAGAATATAGTGACCTCTTGAAATGTCTAGGAATGACAGAGGCACAAATAAAGATAAAGAGGTGAGAGACAGCTATGATGCCTTCTTCATCTTGTTTTCTCCTCCCTCACTGTGAAAGGATGATTAACAGCCTCTGTCCTGCCACTGGCTTTTTTAGCCTTCAAATTGTTGGAGAACTTGCTAGCGCTGTGTAATGTGCTCTCACATGCCTCGAGTGCATCTCAGGTGTGTGTGAGTGTGTGTGTGTGTGTGTGTGTTCTCCACACATTAATCACTGTTCTTTAAATAACGCCGCTTGCAACCGACGCACCACTGTGTCCTGAAGGAGGCCCCGTCTGATTTGCCTGTCAACAACACCATCAACTTAATCCTAGCCCGTTTTTAAATGCTACCGTTTCAGATCGTGAGGCTTTCTAATTCACTATAGTAAATAATAAATCAAATCAAATGTAGATGAATAATATTTATATAAAATGTATAGAAATCATTTACATAAATTATGCAAATGTCAATGAAAAAATCTGAACTATTGAAAATTTTAAATACACTCTTTCTGTACATTAAAACAGATTGTTTGTTTAAAAAAAAAAAATTTGGGTCGTCTTATTTTCCTTGACATTTTTATGTTGTCTGGGTTAGAATGGAAATATGTCATATATAATATTAAAATATCCATGTATTTATTCAATATATTTGATTTATTATATAATTTAGAATATACATCATTATAATAAAGATTTAGATTATAACTGTAACAATTCAAATATCAAAAATGTATATGTAGATATAGTTCATGATTAAACATATATAAAATATAAATGCCAAAAAGAAAATAAAAATCACAATTAATTTTAATATATATATATTAATTCATTTTAGAAAAAATTATAAGAACAATTATAAATTCATAGTTTTAAAGACTCAGTTGAAAGATTTAACAATTTTTCTGTTCTAAATATTTCCTCTGTAAACAGGTGAAGTTGGGGGTGGGCCAGATCAAAATTATCAAAAAAGTACAAAAGGGTGCCCCCCCTGCCACCCCTGATATAAAATTATTGTATAAATATTAACGTATTAATAAAATGGATAGTATGTATAAATAAAATATCAAAATAACATTTCTATTTAAAATAAAATTATAAGATAAAAGATACACACTAAGAATGAAACAAAAATATAAGTGTAATAAATGGAAATATAAATATCATTCATAAAAATAAACAAATATTATCTAAAAAAAGGCTTTATAAAATTGTTTCCTGTTTTACGCATTTCCTATTCAAGATGATGTAATCGCAACAGTGAAAAAAATCACAAAAATTAAATCAATGCATAAAATAAAAGAGATAGAGAATATTTATAATAAATACTGTACATAAATGTATTACAAAATAATACAAAATGACTTTGACAAGACATTTTGTTATACTGATGATTATATTTCTATATTGTTGAATATCACAGATGCCCGCCCGCAAATCACAATTGTGGGAAAATTATACAAACTGAAGGACAAAATAAAAGCAAATACAAAAATAAAAAAAGTATAACAAACATATTTATATATAAAAATACATCAATTTGAACACAAATGTGAAAACGGCCTGAGATGCCATCAATATTTTAAGGTTGTTTTCCTGTAAAATCAAAGTAACATCTTGTAAAATCACATTGTGCAACTTTACTTTCAACTTTTTTTTGCAAAAAAAAAAAAAAAAAACAAACGGGAAAGAAAGAAAAGGAAAAAAGAAAAAAATAGCATGTATATATTCCATATGTACTATATTAACAGTAAAGCTAACAAACACTGTGAAATATTAAAATATATATAATTATGCATATCCTTAATACCTTCTGAAGGCATTTTAAAACTACAGTTCATACACACCTGTCGTTTTTTTTCTCTTTGAGTCATTGCCCCTGACATGAAGGCCACCGATACTAGCGAAGAAGGAATGATTATAATGTGCACACTATTCGCTTTCGTCAAGTTCGTTACAAGCATAATATTGAATAATCTCTTAATCTTCCCCCATGCCTTCATTTGCACCTCTGATGCAATTAAAAAGTGGCCGTACAGTATCCCTTCTTTACAGCCTTCCATCTCGGATCAATAGCTATCGATTGTCTCTGCCGCAACGCTCGATGCGGAGACAGAGATAGTTTAGCTCCTGTGTGTCACATGGTGGCTCACGGTGTAGTGGTTTGATTGGTGGGTTAGAGTTCAGGGCTCATTAAACCGCAGTAATTGTGTCAGCACGGCATATGCTAATCCGCCCTCGCGTAGCATTTCATCATCCATATATGATGAATTAGCATTTAGTCGTAGTCCATACGCTGGTGCATTATGGCTTTATTAGCATCTTTAATGTGGCGTGAGGGTGTTGCGTGTAAGTGAGGCATTGATAAACGTGGGTTTCTAGCACACAGAGAACTAAATTAGCATTATGCTAACTGGCTAGCTGTTCTGTGGAAACAAAAATCTTAAAACAACAAACAAGATAATGTGTACTGTAACAGATTAGCTAGTCTAGATTATCTATACTACTGTAGCAATGCTTTTTGTAGTTTTGTGAATACCTTTACCTTAATGTTACTATAGTAAAACTGTGGTCAAATTTAACATTAGCCACCACTGTACACACACAAAAAATGACACTGAACATATTTTTAGATTACTGAAGCTATGCTAACATGTTGCTATGCGGTTGTCAAGCCAATTCTGTTTGGCTTCTTTTAATTCTGTTTTTACTTTTATGAATACCTTTTATCTTAACGTTACTATAGTAGGACTGTGGTAAAACTTAGCATTAGCCACAAAAGAAGAAAAATAAAAAAAGATACTGAACTCGTTTTTAGATTTCTGAAGAAAAAAAAAGTCAGTCTAAAACTTGCAAAACTAATGCTAACATGTTTCTATGCTTTTGCAAAGGTGTTTTGAATGGTTGCTAGGGTGTTTTGCGTGGTTGCTAGGTGCTTGTTTTGATCAAAAATGCTCAGTGTTATACTACTGGAATCATTTGTTTTTACTTTCATGAATACCTTTACCTTAACGTTATTACAGTAAAACTGTGGTAAAACTTAGCGTTAGCCACCAAAGTAAAAAGCAAACAACATTGACATTTTTTCATTTCTGAAAACAATGCTAACATGTTGTTATGGGGTTGTCAAGCCAATTCTCAGGTGTTTTGGGTGGCTGCTAAGTGCTTGTTTTGACCAAAAGAGCTCACCTCTAAGTTTTTATAATATTTAGATCTTTTTTGTTCATTTTACCAGACAAAAATCTAAGTATAATTGCTTAGAAAATCAATCAGAAATGAGAAAAAAAGCTGTTTGAATGAGATCCCAAATTAATGTACTGTGATTTTACAGTAGTAACAATAACCAACAATAAAAAACAATAAAGTTATTTTATAGGAAACTGTGGTTATAGTAATCTTTCGTAATCTAATACTTCAAGACTCAAGTAAGGTTTTATCAAGTAATGGCTGCCGTTCACCTTTTGTGCTTTCGAGATATGAAAGCAACCGTGGATATCTATCTTCTCGACTGGTAACAAGCCGCTGATGAAATCTCGCTATAAGTAGCACAGTGCAGCTTAAAACACTGCATCATCTGAGCAAGTATCGTGTCTCAGTGTGTGGTTTGGCTGTGCTGTAACAAAAAAAAAAAAAAGCAATTCTGCTTCAGGGGGATTATTGAATTGCAGAGAGAGAGAGAGAGAGAGAGAGAGAGAGAGAGAGGTGGGAGATAAAGAGAGAGAAAAAAACGGAAATCGATGGTTTAGAAAACACAGAGTGGTTGTATTCTATTACATGAGAGGCATATCTACTCCAACCGCAAAGTAAAGATTCACGCGATTAAACGAAACAAACTCTCCAAACACGTAAACAAACACAAGCACCACTAAATACTTCCTGTCACAGTTTGCTGAGGTATTTCATGTGGCCGTAACTGTACTCCACCGTGTACGACATATCTGTAGTGTTGCAACATCAAAGATGGAGACAACCTGAGACTGAAAACAGCCGATTTTACTCACAATGAGGCAAGGATGTTCTAATAATTGGTGTGGAGGAAGATAACGAGGTATGATCTGACATTAAACTTCGACATTTGCATAGAATGAATAAATAAAATGGCAAAAAAGAATGTGCCAATTACGTTAACGTTAACAATCCGCAACAATTGTTTGAGCACCACAGTTCAATGAGTCAAGAGCACTTGTGCTAACTAACCACTGTGACGACAAGGTATTTCAAATACTTTCCTTATGAATAGTAACACATCTCTTTGGGATTAACAACCTGACACTGAAAACAACATTGTAAAACAGTTTGTTCACAATTTGCACGCAAACCAACTTGCAACCAATTTTTCTTCCGAATTTATGAATGAAACAAGGTGTTCCAGTAATTTGTGTGGAGGAAGATAACGAGGTATGATCTGACATTAAACCTCACAATTGGTGAAAAACAAACAAATAAATTGCTCAAAACGAATGTGGCAACGTTTAGTCAATGTTAAATAAAAGCTAGCAAATTTCCACTCGTTACGACAGTGAAAGGAGAGAGGACCAGGCCTGGATTTTATTTGTGTTTTGTGTGCGGCAGTCGTCCGCGAGGGGCTGCCGCTTTACTTTCATTTTGTGTTTGATTATTTTATTAAAGTTTTCTTTAAATGTTCGCCGGTTCCCGCCGCCTCCTTCCCGTGACTACAAATGTTGTTACATTGGTGCCGAAACCCAGGAGGAAGGAGGGACACGCTGTCAGTGAGCCCTCGCTGCTGAGGGGGATTGCGGTGCTGAGGAGATCGGGCAGCAGGAACAAGCGGAGAGACCGCTGGTGGCTGACCGAGGCGGTGGTGCTGGAATGATGGAAGACAAGGTGAGACGGAGAGCTCGCTGCCGCGCTCCTGGGTCAAGTAGGGGTGGCTGCCGTCCGTGAGGGAGCAGAGGAGTCTGCTCGTTCGCCAGGAGGCCGGAGCCTGCTACCATCCGCCATGATTGGGGAGGAGCAAGGAACGTGAGACTCGCTGCCGACTGCCCTCAACCGGAGGAGCCATCGCCGTCCGCCAGGAGGCGGAAGAGCGGTGGGCCGTCCACCAACGATGTCTAGTACCATCGCATGGCACCGCGAGTGATGAGCTGTCAGGCCGGTTGAGCGGACCAAGCGGCGGCAGGGTGTCCGGGAACCGACTGAGATCTTTTTTTTCTCTCTCCCCTCTCTCGTATCTGTCTATCCTCATCCTTCCATCTCCTTTTTCTCTCACCTTGTCTGTCTGTCCTTACCCCCAGGTAAGCCGCGGCCGCCGTGATCGGCTCCCCCAGAGGGGGGAGGGGGGAGAGTAGAGCGCAGTCTCGGGAGTACCCCCCGGCCAGCGAGGGGCGATGGGGTATGTGACGAGTGGGGGCGGGGCCGAAAGCCGTGGGAACGGAGCGAGGCCGGTAGAGTAATTGATAATGAGCGACACCTGCACCACTATCGAAGGTCCCCGGAGGAGATTGGAAGGATAAATAGAGAAGTAACGACAGTGAAAGGGAGAGATGAACCAGCCTGACTTATATTTAGTGTGCGGCAGTCGTACGCGATGGGGCTCCCCGCTGTACTTTTCATTTTCAGGTTTGTTTTTAAAGTGTAACGTGTGTAAGTATTTAAAGGTTGTCCGGGGGGGGGGGGGGTTTTTTTTCCACCGCCTCTGCCAGTGACTACGAATTTGTTACAGTGTCAATGTTAAATAAACCCTAACAAATGTTAAATGTTTATTATGATTAGCATAGAACTGCTCTAGAACCGTACGTGTTAATGAGACATACTAAAAATGGCACAGTTTCCTTTGCATTTTTGAAAATTTTTGCTTACAGATGACAACATTGCCAAAACAGCCCCTGTTCACACGGATCCACAAAATTACTAAAAACTCTGTATTATGCACACCAGGCCAGTAGGTGGAGATGTCATTTTGTAAAGAAACACTACATGAACGTGTAATATGCACGCGTGTCACATCACCGTTTTCAGAAATTTGCTTTTTTTATAGTTTTCACAGAGACGATAACCATGCAATTTTATTTAACTTTTCAGGCCCCCAAAATGCCGATGTCATGTAAATGAACTGCCAAAACGCACAGTTTTCCATTTGTATTTGAAACCTGTTGTTCATACACCCCCTAAAATACCTTTCTAATAATACCGACACATCTTGTTCAGATAAACAACCTGACACTGAAAACAACATGAAAAATGTTGTTTATACACAAAATTTGCCCGAAAACCAACTTGCAACCAATTCAATTTCTGAATTTCTAAATAAAAATGTACTTTCTAAATGAAAGTATATTTCAATAATTGCTGTGGAGAAAGAAAACAAGGTATGATCTGACATTAAATGTAGAAATTACTGAAAAACGAGTAAATAAAATGCTCAATATGTTAAGTCAACGTTTAAAAAACCCTAGCAAATTTCCGCTGGTTAATTTAATGTTCTAGCATTGACGCTGATCTAAAACCGTCCACGTTAATGAGATTTTCTCTTAAGGCTGTCAAGCCTAATATGAAAAGTAAACAGTAACTAACCACCTTCATTTCCCACGGCAAAAAACATTAAATGAAACGTGGCTAGTCATTGGAGATGACACACAGCCATGTGGACGCCTGTCCCGGTTCATTAGACGGTAGGTGGAGAGTCTCTGTACGGATAAAGTAATTACAGACGAGGATTGCTCGGGTTATTGGCTGGAGTGGAGATTACATATTTAATTAGAGAGCAATTATCTGGAGCCATAATCCGCATACTAACTGATTAGTGGGATCAAAGCGCTACACAAGGGGAAATTAATCGCTAAATTAGATTCAAGAACAAAAAACAAAGGATGAACCACGCGCCCGTTCGGATAAAAGTGATAGCTTCATAGAGGTGACTGATGCGGCATTTTAGATGCGTGTCGGCTTGATGTAGTAATTTCTAAGCTGCTTTTGTTATCACGAGTATCTAGATCCAACAGAGAACACAGGACACTGAACAGAGACACTGCATTCAAATGAATCTCTGTGGAAAGTGAAATTTAGAGTTTGTTTAGAATGGTATATAATAGTGTTCAAAAGCTTGGGGTCAACAAAATATATTTTAAAGAAATTAATAGTTTTATTTAGGATTTATTCAATTTTTTTAGGATTCTTTGACAAAAGTTCAAAAGTATCATGGATTTCACAAAAAAAAACTCTTTTTAAGATTTGTAATAAATGTTTCTTGAGCAGCAAATCAACATATTCAAATGATTTCTGAAGGATCATGTGACACTGAAGACTGGAGTAATGCTGAAAATTCAGCATCGCATCAGAGGAATAAATTACATTTGAAATATATAAATGGAAAAAGTTTTATTTAAAAAGGAAAAATACTGGAAAAAACTAGTCTAATATTACGGTTTATATAATATGAATAATATATGATAATACTATTTTATTATTTATTTTTTGGATCAATTAAACGCAGTCTTGGAAACTTACAGATCCCAAACGTTTAAACTGTAGTGTACAAACAAAATAGCATGCACATCATACTTGATCCTCCATTGACTTCCAGTAACAATATCAACCACTTATCTCCTTTTTTGACATTTTTATACAAAATTGCATTAAAATTAATTAGATAATTACGAGATAAAAACTGAAAATTAAATTGAGATATTAAACATGCAATACAATCATGATATAATATAGGTCATGTCTAACATTATATTCTAATAATCATTGTTATTGTGTCAAAATGCACAAAAAATAATAAAAATTGGTTGTGCATATCACTTTATATATAAAAATAATTAGATTTCTCCAAAAAAAAGCAATATTTGTCAATCTGTTCAAATATGAAAATAATGTGAAATGGTATGCATTGCACAATTTTTTTTTAAACTATAACACATCACATCATTATGAATGTTTAAAAAAAGTTTAGGCCTTTTTATTTAGGCTAATTTTGTCACACTGCAAATGGAAGGACAAGTTGAGACATGTTGCAACATCGGATAAACACTCAGTTACAGGCCCACGTGAAAAGGTTTTGCCTTCCCGTTTTTTTTGTTTTTTGTGCATATTTGTCACACTTAAAAGATTCAGATCATCAAACAAACTATTTCATGGTCTGTCTGAATACTGGATTCTGATTGGCCTGCGGGTATGCAGTAAAACTGTTTAATGCACAGGTAGTTCCAAGTCAGTTTCATATTAATGCGCTGCTTTAATTGATGCACACTAACCACACACATCACTTGGCACACACACACACAAACACACAGAGAGAGAGAGAGAGAAGATTGTGCTGCGCACCACACATTAAAAATTGTTGACCAATGCTGCCCCCGCGATTTTTAATAATAAATAGCCTAGATACTCGATTCGCTACATATATTCTCAGCAACGATGGTAAAAATGGTTGTTTTGAGGAGTAATGTTTGTAGGAGAGAGTCGCACAAGATGCAGCAAAACAGGTACACACAACGTCATCGCTCTTTTTTCTCGCGATCGATAATTAATGGGAATACATGCTATACATATTGCGCTCTGCAAGAGCAAATATAGTTTTACTTGACGATAATTGGCAAGACTATGGATCAAGCGGGGATAATCAAACGGTTAGCAGTGCATTAAAGGATTTTAGCACTTCGCGGAAGCAAGTCAGCTGGTTCTTTGCATCCACGCGTGCATTTAACAATCTTTTAAGGCACGGCGAGCGACGGTGATTATCCCTTAATATTACACAAGATAATGCAAGTAACACAAAAGCCGTTTTAAATGATGATGTCATTTATTAAGGGAAAAAAGCTGTCAAAACCTGCCTGGCCCTACGTGAAAAATGAATTGCCCCCTCCGGTTAAATCATGAAAGAACTGCAATTAACAACATTATTTTAGAAAGCAGAGTTAAATTTCACTAGCCAAACCCAAGCCTGATTACTGCCAGACCTGTTGAAACAAGAAATCACTTAAATAGAACCTCTCTGACAAAATGAAGCATGCTTAAATAGCAACACATAATGCCCCGATCTAAAGAAATTCAAGAACAGATGAGAAACAAAATAATTGACATGTATCAGTCTGGAAAGGATTATAAAGCCATTTCTAAGGCTTTTGGACTCCAGCGAACCATGGTCAGAGCCATTATCCACAAAATGAGAACCTTCCAAGGAGTGGCCCGATTTAAAATTACTCCAAGAGCACAACGACGACTCATCCAAGAGGGCATAAAAGAACCCAGAACAACATCTAAAAAAATCCTTGCCTCACTTGCCTCAATTAAGGTCAGAGTTCATGATTCAACAATAAGAAAGAGAATAGGCAAAAACGGCATCCATGGGAGAGTTACAAGGCAAAAGCCACTGCTGACCAAAAAGAACACAACGGCTCGTCTCTCATTTGCCAAAAAATATCTTGATTATCCCAAGACTTTTGGGCAAATATTCTGAGGACTGATGAGACTACATCTGATGATCTGGCGTAAAACCAAAACAGCATTTCATAAAAAGAACATCATATTAAAAGTCAAACATGGTGGTGGTAGTGTGATGGTCTGGGGCTGCTTTGCAGCTTCAGGATCTGGATGACTTGCAATAATTGATGGAAACATGTATCAGAAAATCCTGAAGGAGAATGTAAGGCCATCAGTTTGTGACCTCAAGCTCAAACGCACTTGGGTTATGCAGCAGGACAATGATCTGAAAACAAACCAGCAAGTCCACCTCTGAATGGCTGAAGGAAAAACAAAATGAAGACTTTGGAGTGGCTTTGTCAAAGTCCTGACCTGAATCCTATTTAGATGCTGTGGCATGACCTTAAACAGTCCATTCATGCTCGAAAACCCTCCAATGTGGCTGAATTAAAACAATTCAGCAAAGAAGAGTAGGCCAAAATTCCTCCACAGCGATGAAAGACTCATTCCAGTTATCGCAACGCTTGACTGCAGTGTTGCTGCAAGCGTGGCACACCGTTATTAGATTAGGGGCACTTACTGTTTCACGTTAGTGCCAGCAGGTTTGGACACTCTTTTTCCCTTAATAAATGAAAATTCTAATTCAAACTGCATTGTATTACTCGGGTTATCTTTCTGTAATATTAAAATTAGTTTGATGATCTAAATATTTTAAGTGTTTTCACCTTTTCACAGCACTCTACACATTTTCAGGTCATCAAACAATCTAATACTGGATGAAGAGAATGAAAGTGAAGAAGACAATATGCATTAATTGAAGAGAGTTTTCTAACAGCAGCTGGCACACTGCGAAACACTACCTGTCTAGTTAAAAGAGGACATTAGTGTCGGCTCACTGAATACAGTCAGACTTGATTACAGTCAATAAAAGCTGGTTTATTCTGCAGCCAGATGCACCAGACCGCTTGAAGGAAGAAAGGCCTTAGTACTAATACCCTTACAATTATTAGGGTTTGCTTAACTTAAGGCAGCTCAAACTGAGCACTGACCTTTAGCATCCGTGTCAAGAGGCCAGCAGCAAACACATTACGCCAAATCCATCAGTGTGGAAATTGTGTTTGAGTGTCTTCTAGAGCTGTTCGTTCGCATTATTTATGACAGCTTAAAGAAAACAAAACATCTGCCTGTTTGTGGATGCAAAAATACATAAAATGTGTGAAATAAAATGCACAACAAAAACGTTTTTGTTTATAAAAAGGCAACCTTATTTTGAAAAATATAATAAATATTTTTATATTTAAAAATAGCAAATAATATTGCGACAATTGAAAGTGTCATTTAATAAAGCATCAATATAAAGTCGTTCGTTAGCTAACCACAATATATGTTTTTGGGTTTGTAGAATAATGACAAAAGACATAAGTGCATACGTCAAAAGCCAAAAATATAATACAATACATAGGAGTTTGCTTATCCATTTGATAAATAGTTTATACTAAAAAAATCTAAGTGCCACTATTAAAAAGTAAATAAATTTGATTTTTGTATACTGAAATACGTTAGGAATTCGTTTTATTTTTTTACTTCATTGCAAGCTTTAGTCATATCGTTGTGTTTCTGCCATTTGTATTAGTTTTTGTTTTGTAGTTTTATATAGTATTTTTATTTCAGGTAACATATTTTAGTTCAAAAGTTCCAAATATACAATATATATATGTAATCTTTCTAATGTTTATAAATATTCATAATATATATATTTTTAAATACACAAGTAACTAAATTTTATGTCTTTTGTTTTAATTAGTTATTTCACTACATCAGTTCAAACTAGAAGAAATGTTGGCTTTTTTTATTTCACTTAACATTTTTTTAGTTTTTTTGTTTTAATGAATTATAATAAACCTGTCAGTAATTGGCTGTTTTTGTTCTCTCCCTTAAATAAAGCTATTGAACCAAAAAATCTGACATCTGTAACTACATCCATCCCATCATCCACTGTGACTCCTTTGGGATTCTGTAATATCGGTCCCGCTGAATGTCTGCCTAATTAAGTGAGTGACCCTGTCTGCACCAAACAGAACTGTGTGTGTCCTGCCATCGATCCGGGACCCTCGGCAGCGTGGACGAACTGACCCGTCTGACCCAGAACATTGACTGACAGAACTGCAGTAAATTAGATTCGCACCTGCTTAAATCAGGCACAGGTTAAGAGATAGAAAGCTATATGAAGAGTGAATGGTGTTCAGACACAATGTATTAGTTCATCTTGTCTTTTCAGGTCCTGTCGTAAATAAATCTGTCAAGGAAATGTTAAAAATGCATTTTATTATGTATGCACGCTTTATTGTGAAGTATTTTGGAGAATACAAACTGTGATTATATCGTAAACTATATATTATTTCCTCTGAAATTCTTTGTACATGAAGTCAAATTGATCAAAATCCTTTTAAAGGTCTTTTTAAAATTTCTTTGTGTGAACTAGAGTTCAGTATTAGTTCCTTAAGATTCATAAAAAGTAAAAATGCTGCTAAATTTTTGAGATTATTGGTAATTGTAGGAATTACACATTTTTTTAAACATGTTTATTATTTTTTTTACTTTTTATTTTAGATTTCTCAATTATCTGAAGCATGGGAAAATTTTACATTAATGTATATATGTCTGCATTTCGGATTTCTTTTATCCATCTTAACATTTCATTTATTTCATATTTGTATCAAAAGTTTAACATGTTGAAAGAAATAAAAACAAAATGACATTTTTAAAACAAAAATTGTAAAACTACATTTTTGTTGTTATATAGCTTCTGCTCATTTGATCTTAACATTTCATCTACTTGGAGTTTAAAAATAAAAAAATAAATTAAAATGCTGTATAAAGAGTTTAAAAACAAATGTTTAAAGTTTATTTGTTATATTTGTTATTAAATAAATTCTGCTTATTTGATCATTTACATTTCATTTACTTGTCATTTGGATCAAAAGTTTAACATTTAAAAAATACAATTAAAATAAACAAAAGTTTAAAATAGATAAGTTCTGTTTATTTGAAGTTGTAACATTGCATTTAATTGTTATTTTTGTTATCGAAAGTTTAAAATTCAGGAAAAATTCAATTTCATTTAAAATTTTGATTAAAATGTTAAAACAAAAGTTTGAAAACAGTTTATGTTGTTATCAGTTCTACTCAGTAGTTTTCTGTGTTCTACTTTTTGTTGTATAATAAGGAGTTGTTGTTGTAAAGTGGCACAAAACCTGAATGAACTGATAGTGGGTCTCCTGATCACTCTTAAAGGGGTCCTATTATGCTTTTTCACTTTTTTAATTTTAGTCAGTGTGTAGTGTGTATGTTTTGGCATAAAAAAGATCTAGAAAGTTACAAATCTCAAAGTCCACTCCAAAGGGAGATATTTTGTTTTTATAAAAATCCCTTTTCAAGAACTACAACGAACGGCTCGTTTGGACTACAGCGTTTGGTTTCCGGGTAGGGCTGAACGATTAATTGCATTTGCGATAATATCGCGATATGAAATAATGCGATTTTTCAATCGCAGAGGCTGCGATTACGCTCGGTCACGTGACACGCGATAGTAAAGAGGTGTGTTCCACTTGAAGATCAAATCGGTGTATGACATCAAAGTACGGCGGGAGAAAGCATAAGGAGACATCCGCGCTCTCTTATAACTCTTGCAGTACTTTGATGACACACACCAATCGGTCTAAGCAGCGCTGCTTCAAGACGAGCGCGGGCCATCAGCAGAAAAAGAAAATAAAACGGTAAACAGCCAAGGACTTAACTTAGAATGGGGAGATGGATCGTTGTGAAAGGCGGAGAAGCCCTAGATGAATTTGCACAACCCAGGCAGTGCTGGTCTTTAAAGCTCAATTCAGAAAATATACGAGGGCCTATCGTTGCTCTCGGGCTTCACTCACCGTGTGTCGCGCCGCAACAGCTCTACACTGATGCGACAAAGCGACCGTTGCAAATCATTTTAACTTTGTGTCAGTACGTCATAAATAGAACAAGGCATCAGTTTAATGTCGCACCGCATCCAGTATACACAGCGTCACTGATTATAATGGTATTTTGCCGCTCGCGTCCGGTGTATACACGGTGTTTAATGTCGTTGGTGAGGAGGAAAGCCTGTGTGTGTCCTATGCCTTAGCTGACAGCATGAAACCCACAAAAAGTAAATAAATAACAGGGAGAGAATAATAATAAGTTATTCTCTCTATGCTATTTTTCAATGTTTCAAGTGATTCAGGTGTTTTTTTCCCTGTAGGTTTTCTAAATTAAAAAAGTATACATTTTTCATAATGTTTAGTGAAATTATTTGATAGTCTGAGGTGGGATGGGGATTCGGGAAAGAGGGGCAGATTTGTTTTATAGGTTTAAAGGGGGTCGCGACCAAAAAATTGAGAACCACTGGTCTAAATTTAACAGACAGTGCAAGAGACAAAAGTGCAGTGCACATGTTTACATACGTTTATTACAGTGACTTTGAATTACCTAAAGTAGTGTGGTAAAGCAACAGATTTGTTTTTATATTTCTGCAATCTACTTTAGTTTGTGTGATTTGTTACTGACTTTCATATTAATGTTTACACCAGACTTATTTAAACATAATTATTACAGCTTACAAGGTTGGAATTCAACAAGCAGTCAATAGACTATGATTTGTAGATGTTCAATAAAACTGTCATTCATATCATTCATTCATCACCGTAGTTATCGTGACATATATGCCTGGCGCTACGAAAACTGAAACATTTATGTTTAATCTATCTAATATTGTGTTGGTCGTACTATACAATGATTTATAGCTTGTCTTTGTTGAATTATACAGAATATAAAGAGCTTTAAAAAAAAAATTGCATATTAATTTGCAATCGCAATATTGGTAAAAAAAAAAAATCGCAATTAGATATTTTCCAAAATCGTTCAGCCCTATTTTCCGGGCTTTGGTTGATATCACAAAGCGGCCCAGTAGAATATCATTAAATAATTCCCTTGCCTACAGAAATTCGAAATGGTTTGTGGGGTGGGGAGGGGCGAGGTTGTTTAGAAAGCTTGTTGAGTGATTGCATCAGAATGAGAAAACCAAACGAAGCGGCTGCTGCGCTGTAGCGCAAGTTTTCGCATGTCTAGAACAATTCTTACAAATTTAACATGACGTAGCTGGGCGCCGCGGACAGGCGCCGGTGTGCTTACACTCATAGAAAATAATGTATTCGAATATTAAAGACGTGGCGTGACGATCGCTGGTGTGCGACGGCCTGAGAGCTGTTGTTTTTTCACCTCCTTGCCAAACTTCTTTGTTTTAGGCTTCCAAAGCGGATGACTGTCAGGCAACATTGGTTGCCATTACGTTTTTTAACTCGTCCCTGGCCTTATAAACGCCCAATTTGCTTATTATTGTGTGCCTGCGCATTTTTACTGAGGGGACAGCTTTCCCAACATGAGGGAGTACAGTGCCGGTATTCGCCAAATCTGGTTGGTTGAAAGACAAGCACGAGGGGCGTGCAGTACTGAAACACCGCTAAAAGCACTCGTTCGCCAAATCACAACACACTGAGGACAGCTAACCAAATACAACAATTTTGTTTTTCCGGAAGGCGGAACGCTTCATCAAATCCGTAACTAATCGAGCCGTTTGTGCCGAGGCTGGGAAGAAAGGTATTTTATAATGTGAAATTAAGTGAAAAAAATGCGTTTTTCAACCACTCAAGCATGAATCACGGTCTAGTACAACCCCCAAAACAAATCAAACTTTGTAAAGAGCCATAATAGGACCCCTTTAATTAACATTCACTTGATACTTTACTGAAGGTATAAAGAAAAAAAATATAGTTATCAGATAGTATATATATATCTATATATATATATATATTATTATTATAATCTTTAAAAAATTTTAAAATAAATTTCATGTTATATCAGTTCTGCTCATCTCCAACATGCAAGTTTCTTATTTTGCCTCATTTTTTGTATATATGCTACACATTTAGGAAAAAATAGACAATTGTGGTGGGAAAAAAAGAAAAGAAAAATAGAAACTTAAATTAAACCTACCGTCCATCCCTTGACAGGGCAAAAAGGACCCCTTCTCTCTGGAAGGGCATCAGTTTTCCCCCTAGTTTCTGTGGAAGGAGTTGAAGTGCATCCTTGTCATGGAGAGAAACCCCATCTGGACCAGATCTGCCTTGACTTCTCATGGTTTTCATACTCTGTATATTGGAAATACATTCAAAAAGATTCATTAGTAAATGAGATGCATTGTGGTTTGCAGTTAAATAAATGATGCATGCATCCTATTATAACGCTGCATTCACACTCACCAAGAGACGATCATTTCTGACATCCTGCTGCCATGATTTGACATTTCGCGGGAATACAGTCAGTGGCGTCACAGAACGCACCGTGCGTCATATCCGCGCGACCAGTGGCTATTTGTTAGAAATGAAAATATGTATCTGCAGTCATAAAATAATGTATGTTAGTTGTATGTTATTGACAATATATTGACGTATAAGAGATTTCACTGCATACTAACGGGAGGGTAAAAACAGACGCTTAATTAAGGGTGTTCGGTATCTTCAGATGTGATTATTATATAAGTTACGGTGCCTCGGTGTTCTCATATTTATAAAACAGTCAAAAGAGTATTTTTAAACAAATACAGTAAGACGTAAGAGCAAATGCCACTCACTGGGTTTCTTTCACCCTTGTGTAGAGCTTAGAAATGTAAACAAAACCTAGAGCGAAGAAGAGTTGAAACAGAGCACTACTTCCGGTACGATCGTGTCACGTGACAAAAACATCTTCGCCACAAAAATCCAAAAGAAAAAGTTTATACTTACAATAAGCTATTATTTAAGCTATTAATTGTATATATACAATCTTTGCTATTATTGATATTTAGTTTATGAATTAGTTACATTTACATAAATGTGTACTACGTCCATACATGTGTTTGGATTTAATTAGACATATTATTCGCTTATTATTTTCTATTTAAAATACCTTTTGTTTTTTAATAAGTTCAATTAAATGTAAGTGAATGCCATTTGAAAGTTGCTTTAAGGTTTAGTGTTTTACTTATTAATTAAATAAAAATCATAAGAATATTATGCTTTTATTCGACAATAATTAGATTATTACATTAACCTCGAATTCTTGAAAGCCTTTTAATGAACAACTCTGTTTAAAACGGCTAGAAATCGAATGTTCTGAATCCTTTTTTATAGCCATTAAAATTAATTTTAAGTAATCGTTGTTGAATTATTGAGCCACGCTGCGCCCTCTTTAGGTATATGTTGCTATTTCACCACATTAATTTAAATTTTCCCTTCCAGGTGTGTGAGTGTTTTGTCTTCAATGCCGCTGACAGACCGACAGCTTTGACTTCAGCCTTTAGCAGCCATTAGACTCATTATTTCTCTTCATTCCTTCAAATATTCATACGTCTGTCTATCCTACAGGTAAGCTTACAGCATATTAACACCCGTAACCCTTAAATATCAGGATTTTTTGGTGTAATTCCTGTCAATTAGAGTGATCTGGAAAGGTTGTGTGTGTTTAAACTCATTTAGCTTTACCATGTGTGTTAGCACACCACAGTGTTTTAGTCTTCATAATGATTTTAAACCAAACATCAGCCTCAGATGACTGACAACATGTCTTTTTAGTCTCAAAGTGTGTTTTATAAACACTCTGTGTGTTTTGCTTTTCGTGTATTTGAAGTAAATGTGATCAATGATCTTGCATATCAGGGCCAAGGAGAGATCAGACACATGAAGAGTAAATAAACATGCAGGTGTATAAATCACAGATATGTTCATGCTTTCATGTGCTTTATTTATTATTATTTTGTCTAGCTGCAGAACTGATGTGTTTTTGTAGCTTTAGGCTTGATCTTTGTAGGTTGATGAAGCTCCAGGCTTCATTCATAAGGGCCTGTGCAGGTGATTAAACCACCAGGAGGAGACGTGTAAAGACAATAAGTGTGTTTTTGTTTTGGTATTAAGTGTTATGTTTACGTCTGACACTTAATGAACTTGTTTATTTACACCCTTTTTGATGTTTTGCTTTGGAATTGCAATATATGGTAACCATGTTGTTGTTTTTAAAACCTGATATTAAACCTTTTCTCCAGGTTTATATGGCAGATTTCATACTCGGCAATTATTAATATTTTTTGCTCCATATTATAATGGCTACATACTGCTCAGTATATACACTGAAATATATTGATTTAGAGACTTACTTTTTTCAGTTTTCTATAGCAGATTTCAAACTTCTTTTTAAAAATCTCTTTTTACATTATAATCGTTACATACTGCACAGTATATACACTGGAAAATTGGTGCTTAACTAAATATTTTAGCAAATTTCGCAATCAGTTACAGAGAAACGTTGAACTAATCTTGAAATTTTGAAGTAGGAAGACTGAAATAGTAATTTTTGTTTTATAAAACCTACTTCAATAATCTTGTATTTACAACTTTGAATTATTATTATTTTTGAACTTTGTGCTTGAATATTTTACACAAACCCTGCACTCAACAATTAACATGCAACCTTATTATCAATCAAAACATTTATTTATTTATTTATTTTTTGGTAGTTCTCTTGCTGGGAAATTCAACCATGTCGAACACAGTATCAGTTTGGTGTGTTTTGTTTTGTACTTTGTTTTTGTGCAAATTTATCAGATGATCCATATATTAAATCATACAAGAAATGTGCATACTATATGCAATATACATACTATGAACTACAGGAATAGTCTGGTACAATGGTATTTTAAATTATTTCTAAATTTAAGATTGATGTTTCAATCTCGAACACTTCTTTGAAAAAGTAAACTAAACAGTATAGATTTAAAGTATTTTTGAGAATAAAAAAATAAATAAAGATATACTAATTAAATTATTGGTACTGGCTGGAAATTTCTAGATCGTTGTGTGCCAATATCACACCTACGATCGAAATGTTTTGCCTTTTTTTTTCTTTATTTCTACATTATTGAATTAATAATTGTGAAAATTTTTAAAGTAAAATGTATCTGATTTTAGGCTGCTTTTGATCATCCACATTTCCTAAATTGCATTTTTTGGTGTCATACTTAGTGAGATGCCTACCTTGGCTTCAGTTTTAGGCAAAACATCTTATGAGCTGCCTGTCTATTCTAGACAGCTTTTTTTCTTTTTTTTTTTGGTGTCATACAAACCTGAAAAAAAGGTGAGCTCCTTTCCTAGACTGCATTTATTGCACATCAAACCTAGTGAGATTTTTTTTTTAAACTTCAGGTTGCTTAAGCATTTGCTACATGAATAATTATAAATATTTTTTTAGTAAAGTATGTTTGGTTTTGGGCTGCTTTCTTATTTTCACATTGTCCTTTTTTCCATCTTATGTCTTTGGCATGAAATTATGAAGTTTAGTCACCAAATGCTTTTTATCATTTCCGATTTAGATCAATTACAGTGACAGTTGGTCCTCTTTGTGTCCAACTCAAGGTCACGTCAGTGATCTCACCGATATTATAATATGCAATGTTTTGCATTTGCAGTCCATATCTTTAATTATTCAGATTTCCAGCAGCCCAACAATATATTTTTTATAACCTGTTTCTTGTACGTGAACTTAATTTTTCTTGTAAAGCGCTGACATGATGCATAGTCTCGCACTAGGGGTTCTTTTTGACCTTGCGATTGTTCAGCTGTTGTTATTTTATTTATATATATTTTTAAACACTCATGCGGTGTATTGTTAGGCGTCCTGGTTTCCTGTGCCGCCGGCCTGTTTCTGTCACGCCGAATATTAATGTCCGTGCGCGAGAGGCGCTGCGGTAAGGAATGATCCACGAGCTCCTGTTCGTACAAGCTCATCTGCATCACCACAGGAGGATTCTCACCTGCGCGCCCCCATCCCCCTTTCACCTGAGCATCACTTCATTTTGCAGCACCGCATTCGTTACAGACAATGAGTTGACTTTTATTTAATGATTTTTTGCCTAGTAGGTGATTGTGCTCTCTGTTCAACCAATAATTGCCATTTTCGTTTACGAAATTAAACTAATACACTGAAATGCAGTTGAAATGGTGTCTGATGGAGATCAAAATCAGTTTGTTATATTTTTGCATGTCATTGTGAATGCTACCTGTTCACACAATACGCACAGTGAATCTCAAACATGACCTTATGTGTTAAGAAGTACAACCAGTACTGTGATATGCAGCTGAAATGGTGTCCAAACTAGGTCAGAGGCATCTTATGTTTTTGAGAAAATATTTGCTATTGTCTTGATTGTTGCCTGTTCACCTTGTGTGCCCTGTTCATCCAGTAACTGCCATGAATGTAAAGCAGGATCCTTAATTGATTTAATATTGTGATTGGTTACATTAGCAATATGTAGAGATTGTTAGAGTTCGGACAAGAACTATTCATATGGTCTCTTGCTTTTTGGGGGAGGATTAAGGGGCATTTATACTGACTGGACACGTTTTTGCGTTTAAGCTAGTCATTGTGCATCCAAAAGCAACAGAATGCAAGGTATTGAAAGGCTTTTTTTTTTTTTTTTTACTTTACACCTTTTTAAAAACATGACGCCTTTGTTGTGCGTTTCTGAAAAACCGTGAAACACAATGCAACAGCCAAAGATGTCCATCTGACGCATGCATACACAGACCAGAAATTAACAATAGCCCACCTCGAGTGCTCGAGCACTTTTTTTCTGTCCAGTACTTGAGCAGTTAAACTGACCAAAATGAGAAATGAGGTATATATCACCTTATGCATGTACCTTTTCACCATGTGTGCCCTGTTCACCCATTAAAGTTCTGTAAATTTAGAAACAGGCGTTTGTGTTTAGGAGTATGCAGTGATATGTAGTTGGCTTGGTGTCCAAAAGAGGCCATAATCACCTTGGTAAGTTTTAGCAAAATATTAGTTATCATTTTGAATGTTACCTTTTCAGCCTATGGGCCATGTTCACCCAAAAAGTAGTGAAAATTTAGAGCCAGGCTTTTGTGTTATTAAGTGTATAGTGGTATAGTTAAATTGGTGTCCAGAAGAGGTCAAAATCACCTTATGCTTTTGGTGAAATATATTATAATAAATAGAAGTGTATCCATTTGCCTTGTGCACACTGTTCACCCAAAAAGTACGTTGAATCGTTCTGCCAAATTTTTGTGTGGAGCAGTGAATAGTTGTATGCAGTTGAATTGGTGTTAAATTTCTACATTTTTAGCAAAATAAGTTATCGTCTTATGCACCGTTCACCCAAAACGTAGTGTGAATTTAGAGCCAGATGTGTGTGTTAAAGAAAGTATAGTGATATAAAGTTGAAGTGGTATCCAAAAAAGGCCATAACTTTTTGGCAAAATATTAGTTATCATTTTGAATGTTACCTTTTCACCTTGTGTGCCCTGTTTGCCCAAATAGTGAGAATTCACAGCTGGACATCTGTGTTAGTGTGTGTACAGTTGAATCGGTGTTCAAAAAAGGGGTCAAAATCACCTTGTTATGCTTCTGCCAAAATATATGCTGTCATCTAGGATTGTACCTGTTTGCCCTGTGCACCTTGTTCACCCAAAAAATAGATTGAATCTACAAGCTAGACATTTTTGTGAAGGAATGAACAATAATATGCAGTTAAACTCATGTCCCAAAGAGGTCAAAGTCTTGTTATGCTTTTAGATAAAAATCTGTCATCATCCTGAATGTTACCTGTTCACCCTCTGCTCCCTGTTCACCCAATAAGTACTGTGAATCTAGAGCAGGACCACTTTGTTTTTACAGCAAGATTTGTTATCGCCCTGAGAGCTTCTCTCATCCAGATTTCCACAAAACCCTCATCGGCTCATTTTTCTTGTATGCGTCCGGGTCTCAGAGCTGCCCAGAGGTGTCACCTGGACCAGAGAAATGACCATTGTGACCGGTCACCTTTAAATGTCAACACATTTTCTCATTCTGTTCTTACATGGCTGGAAAAGCCGGCGGACAGCAGACCTTCTCTCGTCCCTATGTATTAACGAGAATAATGACCGGTGTGGTGAATTATGGCGCTGTGGTATTTTGGGGCGCTACAGAGTTATTGACCTGTTCTCTCTTTCGGTAATCAGCGTGGAGCTGGACGTTTCTCCCTAATGAGATAATATCCAATACAAATTACTACTGTGCTACCTCCTGCTGCCTCTGCTGCTTTAGTAATCCATATCTTTTTCATTTATTCTTGCTGTTTTGCATAGGTAACGTTTCTTGGTCAAGCTAGTCATGAAGCGCAACGTTATCCGCCCCCCACCCCCAACATGCTTATTAGAAGGCCTCTGGAAATTTCGCCCCCTATCCTGAGGCTATTCCCACCGTGCTTGCAGACACCATCGGGGGAAAGCAGAATAAAACGCGGCTGTCACGTTTCCTCCGTAGGCGAATGGCATCTTGGGCTACAATTAAGCATGCAGTGCCAGTCCCCCCCCCCCCCCTCCGGTCTTTTTGTTTATGCAATGAACGCATGTAATGCACCGTTTAGCTGGAATTTTTGCAGATTTTCTCTTTCACCGAAAGGAGCTGCTTGGTGAATGGGAAGTTTTACTTTAACTTGACTGGCTTTGTGCAACTGTCAGTTTTGACTTTTTTCCTTTTTCTACAGCGTAAACGGCGGTAGTTGTCGGCGCAGTCAGTCACAATCACGTCAAGATAACGATTGTTTGTTAATTTGCAGTTTTGTCTGGGTATATTGTTTAGTCTGGATTGGAAGCGTGTTTGCTTTGAATTGTCTAGTTAGACTACGGTTTTGAGCATCGTGCCTACCTACCTTGATGACATTTTGGAAATCGAACATATTGGGCTTCCTAACTAGACAGCATTTTGGAGCATCACACAGGAAAGCTGGCTACCTAGGCAGCTGTTTTTGGGAATCAAATCTTGTGAATTGCCTACATATACTGCATTTTTTTTAATCATCATACTTTGTAGGCTGCCTATCTAGACAGCATTTCTGGTCATCAAACCTAGGGAGCCACCTACATGTTGTTTTTTGGCATTATACTTATTTAGCTCTCTTTTTAGACAGCTTTTTTGGGCATCAAACCTAATTAGCTCCCCATCTCGATAGCATTTTTGGTGTTATACTTAGCAAGCTGCTTAAATAGACAAAAATGTGGGTGTTAACAATGAACAGTGTTTCTTGGCATTTTACTTACTTGGCACACTATCTAGACAGCATTTTTGATCATCAAACCTACTTAGTTTTTTTCTAGACAGCATTTTACTTACCGCCCTATATAGATATTTTTTCAGCATCAAACCTCATTTCTGAGCATTGAATCTTAGCTCCCTATCTAGACAGCATTTTGGGCATCAAACCAAGTGAGCTCTCTAACTAGATAGCATTTTTGAACATTCAACCTAGTGAGCCGCTTATCTAGACAATGTTTCTGGCCACTTTTACCTAGTTAGTCCACTATCTGGAAAGCATTGCTGAGCATTAAAACAAGTGAGGTCCCTATCTAAAGCATCAAACATAGTGACAAACAAACTAACCTAGACACTGTTTCTGGGCATTTTATCTGGTTGCCTTCCTATCTAAAGACAATTTTTGAGCATGAAATATACTTAGCTCCATATCTAGACAGCATTTTTGGGCATCAAACCTTGTGAGCTCCCTATCGTATGACCTGCCTGTTTAGTTTGCTGTGGTTTTGTTCATATTCAAAGCCACTTTTCGGTCCGTCATTTGTTTTTTGGCTACATTTCGTCAGTAATGCGCAAACCGTTTTCCGTGACCCACTTTTTCCGATGACCTCACCTGCCTGCGTCGGTCAGCAACGGCAAAGACGTTCGCTCGTTAAATCTGAGCGTCTACCTAACCTCCCTCCAATTAACTTGCGGCATTTTTTGTTTGTGAAAATGTGTTTTTTTTTAAGGCACAAAGAGATGTCACTTTAAGCAGGGCGTGTGTGCGACTGCGGCACTGGGTTCGACGGGTAGCTTACGTGCAACCGAATAAGGTGGATTTGCAGTGCTGGCGTGCTCCTACCCTGACAGACTGTCCCACAGTGGCACTTCGCCACAGTTGGTCGTGTGTGTGTGTGTGCGTGTGTCTCTCTGCCGTCTGCCTCTCTCTCCGGTCCACAGGGGCCATCTGATTGGCTCTCGAGGGTGGAGCCCTGCTTAGCGCTGACATACTGCACCCAGCCCTCAGGGCGCTCTGATTGGCCAGGGGAGGGATGACATCACAAAGGCCAGCTGTTGATTTGGCGGAGAGCTTGTGTGCGTGAGAGAGAGAGAGGAGAATCAGGAAGGATTGCGGCAGCGATGGCTTTGGGCAGGTACGCGAACGCTCCGCGCTCAGACGGAGGAGAGCAGAGCTGCACTGAGCGTGCTCCGTTTGATGGCACTCGGGCTGCTATGGAAACTAATGATGTGAGCCGAGCAGCGGATCATGAACGCCAGGCAGGTGTGTGTGCGTGAAGTCTTGGACGTGTTGATTTGTATGCTGACATTTTTTCTTGCTTGTTTAAATTGCAGCGAATGTGAACAAAAAAATACGTAAAGTAGTAAAAACTTTAGTTGTATATTCGTAAATGTTGTAGTTTTTTTTTTTTTTTTTTTACAATGAAACAAGGTCATTTTAGACTTAATAACTTAATAAAATTTGTAAGATTTGTCTTTACAAATATATTCCAAATTGTATGCGAAAGCGTGCATGATAAAATAATCTAAATTCATTTTACTGCTAATTTATTCCATGCAAATGTTAAATTCATTGCGAATAAATTTGCGTGTCAGCAAATTACACTCCATGCCTGTCTGTGTGTGTGTGCGCGCGCACTTTGTAATGACATTCTCATAATTGCTCTATTTTATAATTTAAAAAAGCGCCCAAGGCGGCTATCAGTGGAAAGCTGGGTGTTTGTGTCGGTGTAAATTACAGCCGAAGGCAGCCCGGCTAATATCGTTAATGTGGCGAATCGTGTAAATGAACTGATAAGGAGAGGAGAGGAGAAGAATAGCTCGACTGTGACAGCGGCCACACACTGAGAATACGGATTGTGGCAGGAGGGGGGGGGGGAAAGGAGGGAAAACCATGAGCGACGCTTTTATCCAGAAATATGTGCCATTTGCATATTAGTCTAAAACAGGGGTGAAGTGAAATACGTGTAGCCTGGAGCCCGGCGCGGTGATGCGCTTCTTTTGTCGGAGGGTAAGTGCTCATTGCTTCCTGAAATATGGTGATTAATAATTGATAATGGGAAGTTACGGATGGGCTTTATTGTCTTGGTTAACATGCTTAGAGCAGGATGATGAATTTGTGTAAATTTTTGTGAAAAGGTCAAAATGTTGTGGCTGTGTTTGTCTTTTTTCTTATACTTTGCATGTATTGTCTGTTTTTTGTCTTTTGTTTGTTTTAGTAGTTTGTTTGCGATGTAATAAAATGAAAAAAGAAGGAAAACAATAAAACAAAAGCGATATTTGTTTGTGGGCTGATGTTTTCGTTATGTCTGTATGTCCGTCCCAGAATTAATGATTTCTAGATCTCAAAACCCAGTAAACTACCGTGACAGCATTTTTGGGCATTGCACCTAGTGAGCCTTCTACTTAGACAGCATTTTATTTTTTCAGCTCATACCTACCGAGCTGCCTATCTAGACTGCATTTTTGGACATCAAAAGCATGTTAAATGTTTGCATGTACAGCATTTGGGTGCATCGTAATTAGTGCGCTTCCTTCCTAGACAGCATTTCTGGGCATTACACCGTTTGAGCTGCCTAAGTAGCAGTTTTAGGCATCATTTTCGCCTGCTTAATGCATAAATGTTAATGTAAAAGCTTGTTATATGCCTACCGAGACAGCATTCACGGCCATCAAATCTAGTGAGCTGGTTTCTTAGATGCATTTTAGGGCATTATACCTATTGAGCCGCCTACCTAGACTGCATTTCAGACATCAAAAGCTTATTAACTGTTTGCCCAGACAGCAATCATCCATTATACTTAGTGCATTACCTTCCTAGACAGCATTTTTGGGCATAATACCTTGTGAACTGCCTTTCTAGATGCATTTAGGACATTATACTGTTTGAGCTGCATAAGCAGCAGTTTTTGGCATAATTTTCTTCTGCTTAATAATGCATACATGCAAATGTAAAAACTTGTTATTTGCCTACCCAGACAGCGTTTTTGGCCATCATATGAAGCGAACTGATTTCCTAGATGCATTTAGGGCATTATATCTATTGAGCTGCCTACCTAGACTGCATTTTCATGCAGCAAAATCATATTAACTGTTTGCCTAGGCAACAATTGCATGCATCGTATTTAGTGCACTACCTTCCTAGACAACATTTTTGGGCATTGTTCCAAATGAGCTTCCTACATACACCGCATGTTCATCGAACCTAGTGAGTGTTATACATAATCTAGTGAGCTGCCTACCTAGATGGCTTTGCTTAAAGTCTCCCTAAACAGCATCGTACTTTTTGTGCAACCTATCTAGACAGCAAATTTGGGCATCTTACAAGTACTAGATAGCATTTCGGGCTGCGAGACCGCAAAAGCTAGTTAGCTGTCTTTATAAACAGCGTTGTCAAGCTAGTGAGCAGCCTAACACGACAAGATATTTGGTCATCATGGCTTAGAAATTATGTAAGGTCTCTATCTAGTCCGCAGTATTGAGTATTTTACATTGTTATAGGAATATCTTGCTTGTTTTTGGGCTTCATACGTAGTAAGCTGCCTTTGAGCATTTTTTAAAAATCTTTTATCTACCTAGACAGCGCTTTTAGTCATCATACTTAGTTTTTTTTGGACATCATAACAAGCATACTGCCTACCAAGGCATCATTTATGGGCGTTATTTGGACATTATATGAACATTTATTCGAATAGAAATGCTCGAAAATGCAGTGTAGTTTTCGAGACGCAGCCGGAGTATTTGTGTGTTTCTGCAGTGGTTGTTTTTCTCGGGTTTTTTTATATCCTCAAGCGTCAAACTCGGACATCTGTACTGTCAAGTTTGTGAAAATATACAGCCGTCGAGGTCCACGGGGAGTCTTTCCTCTCTAGTGATGCTTGGAAGAACTTATTGAATATGGAGCGAAAACTGTTGTGCGAGCAGGAGGGGAGGGTTGTTGCGGTGGAGGGCGTATTTTGAAATGCAGATTTGGATTTTCACTTCACCTCAACATAAACGGAGAAAAAGATACGGCAACGTCGAGATTAGCCCGCAGCAAGAGAGATGCTTGAATATTTATGAAGAGCACTCGCGTAATTCCTGCCCAACTGTAGGTGTTTCGATCCATGTGTGGGTGGTAAAGCACTCTCATAAGTCATAATTGTCCTTGAGAGCGTCACTTGGTGCGTAATTGTGCCACCCATTGTCCCCGCGACCTGGAACGGCTCTTGAGCCCAAAGGAGATGAAGAGACGCATGCTTCCAGCGGTGACGTGGGATAACGCCAGTGACCTGTGCGCAAACACTCATGGAAAAGTCATGGCACGGTCTTGAATCATTCTGATGGACCGTCTGGCTGTTTGGATGACAGCTTGTGTGTTTGTGTGCGAGCGTGTGGTCGTACCCACCTGTTCTTGTCATTGCCGCCACCTGCGTTACTGTCACATCGCGCGCATTGCTAATCCCTTGAATTTTGATCAGTGTGTGTGTGTCACTATGCGTCTCCTCTGGTGATTTTAGTAACGTAAATCTCTTGCCGGACTCGGATTGGATGGTGTATTCGGACCCAGTTGGCGTACTTTGCGGGATTACAGAGTCAGGTTAGGCCCGTTTGACCTCAAGATACAGGGTGGGCCTTGACTTGGCATGTGTTTCTGGATTGGCGCTGGCAGGATGGGTGAGGGGTGGGGGGTGGGAGGGGTTGTTGGGTCATTGACCCCAGGTGCAGCCTGAGCGCAATGTTCAGTTCATTCGGACACAAGCTTGAATGGATGAATCCTACTGTTACGACAGCATTACTTTAGCGTGATAGGAAGGTTATGAAACAATTTATAAATATGCATTATTTTCAAGGAATTTTAATGAATTGAATCAGTAGGATTGGTAATTTTGATGTGTGTTGATTTATTTTTTAATTTTTTTTTATTTTTTTTTATTTTCTTTTGTCATTACCTGAAACTATTCAAAACATTCAAATAAAGCTAAAAAAATATTATATGAAAAACTAAATGAAAACTAGAAATGTTGACAACTAACTGCAAATTAATGAACTGGAAAAAATAAATAAAACTATATATTAATTAAGACTAAATAGAAAAAATCGACATCTGTGAATGCAAAGGCGCATAAATTACTAAAATTAACTAAAATTAAAATATGTAAAATATTCGTTATTTTTAATAAATTAGGAAATAATTCAGTAGGATTGGTAAATTGGGTCTTATGTATTGATTTGAAAACATTACTGAAAACATTAAAATAAAATAAAAGTATAGAAAAGTATTAGAAATGTCACCAACTGAAATTAATTAAAGCACTAAAATTGCTAACGGGACAATGAAAAAAAAGAATTAAAAAAAGAAAAAAAGAAACTAAAATAGAAAATTAAAATGCAAAAATGAAATTAAAATCAAACAAATAACAAAGGCGCATTAAAAAATTGCTACCAATTAAACTAAAATTAAAATTGAAAATATTTCTTTTTTTCTAATACATTAACAGCACTAAATCAGCAAGAGTAGTAATTTGGTCATCTATATTAAGATGAAATGAAATAAAATATTAATATTAGATTAAAAGTTAAATGAAATTAGAAAAATTTCATTGGCAAAAAAAATTTAAATAATAAAACATTTAATGGAAAAAGTGGAAACTTAAAAAAAGGGAAATACACAACAATTGCAAAAAAATTAAAAATAAATCAAATTAAAACCAATCATGATTTTGCCACTCATGTTAAGTTTCTGTGATTTTGTTTCTTTAAGATTTGTAGTTTTGTCAAATTGAGTTGATACGATTAATTATTTGTAATAGTAGGAACTCTTGTTGAATGGGAACAACCCCCCCACAAATTAGAAGATGGAGGTTCTGACTCAAGAAGGGGGAAAAAAAAAAAAAAAAAAAAAAAAAAAAAAAAAAAAAATAACAAAAAAAAGGGAAAAAAAAAAAAAAAAAAAAAATTTGCTTAATTAATTAAAGTTATTGTATAGTAGGAAGGTTAAAGATGCAGCATCAGCTAGACCTAATTAATGAGTTAATTCTGTCAACGCAACTATTATTGTATTCTAATCAACACAAAATATTTATAAATTGAGAGTGGAGTCATATTATTGGCTTTGTATTCATTATAGCTCACTGAAATGCGTCAAAGGTTCAGCGTTAAACATGACTTCCTCTCTATGTATTTTAATGTTCCTGTCTCTCTGCGGCACAGTCTGTTCTCCATATTCATGTCACCACCCTGACACTTTTTCAAAAGTGCTGCAGTGCTTCTACTCCCTCACGGACGCTACTGTATCCATGCGTCCCTGACCTCTGTCCTTGTGTGTGTGTGTGACAGGTGTCCGAGGGTGATGCGGAGCGTGTGCGTGAGCCCACCCCCCGGCTTGGCGACCCGACCCGAGCACTGGTGACGGGGGTCATGGGACTGCTGCTGCCCCCTGTCCGTCTCTCAGTCCACCCCGCTGCCTCCAGAGGCCCCAGGGTCCTACGCTCCCTAAGGTTCCAGCCCAGTCCTGAAAACAGCACAGCCGGTAAACAGTCTCTTTGGTACTTATGTCATTTTATAAATACGAATACGTTTTGGTTGTATCACAAAATAACAATTTTATTAGTTCCCCAATAATTTGTCAAAAACAAAACAAAAATTTAAAGTATTAAAGTTCCTAGTTCTCTTTTGTGTATCTAGATATCAGTAGTTACATAACTTGCTTAATAGTTACAGACTATAGTTACCATATCTAGATTTGAATACTTATGTAATTTGCGTAGCTTATAGTTACAGACTGTGCAAATGCATTCTCTTTTGCATATCTACCTTTCAATAGTTATGTAACTAGGCCTGTCACGATAACAACTTTTTGTTGTGCGATATATTGCCCCAGAAATAATTGCGATAAGCGATATTATTGTCATTTTAAAGACCATTTTATGCCAAAGAATACATAATCATAATGTAACAGCATAATAAATGCAAGAAGGCCTACACACTTCCAAATGACAACAAACTTTTAATTTTTAAGAATATTTAGATCATGGAAATTAAGTATCAAAATATTAGATACCTTAAAAAACCTGAATAAATAGTAAATAAACATTTTCTAACAAAAAGTGCAAAGTAACAAGTAGAAAAAAAGAAAAATGCACAAAGAACTTGTATGGAGATTTTTCCCTGACCGTCTTTTCTCTGTAAATGAAGGGTGCACACTATTGCTGAAAAACACAATCACGATTTATCCATCAGATGTCCGTATGTACAAAGGCACAGATCCCTAAACAAAACCATATCTGCAGATTAAACTTTTTTTGTAAAAGCATTTTTTAAATTTGAACTAGCACCTCATGACTACACGTTATGTACGAGAAGCTGCAAAAGACACAGGCGCAAGTGGAATGTACAAAACATGGTGACATTAATTTTTAAGTAAATATAATGGGCGATATATTGCGTCACCAAAAATTATTGAGGTCATGTACATATATTGCGCGATAAGTCGATATATTGATTATTGCGACAGGCCTAAATGTAACTAGCGTAACTTGGTTACGTACTACGTAAATGCATATTTTTCGACCAAAACATCTGAAAATGTCATAAAAATATATCTTTTGCATATCTAGATTTTAATAGTTACGTAACTTGCGTAACTTTTGCGTATCTAGATTTCAATAGTTACGTAACTTGTGTAACTTTTGCGTATATCTAGATTTCAATAGTTACGTAACTTGGTTACGTATTACGTAAATGCATATTTTTCGACCAAAACATCTGAAAATGTCATAAAAATATATCTTTTGCATATCTAGATTTTAATAGTTACGTAACTTGCGTAACTTTTGCATATCTAGATTTCAATAGTTACGTAACTTGTGTAACTTTTGCGTATATCTAGATTTCAATAGTACGTCATTAAACAAAAAAAAAAAAAAAAAGAAAATCTTGTGTAACTTTTGCGTATATAGATTTCAATAGAAAAAAAAAAAATACTTACGTAACTTGCGTAACTTTTGCGTATATCTAGATTTCAATAGTTACGTAACTTGTGTAACTTTTGCATATCTAGATTTCAATAGTTACGTAACTTGCGTAACTTTTGCTTATCTAGATTACAATAGTTACGTAACTTGTGTAACTTTTGCGTATCTAGATTTCAATAGTTACGTAACTTGCGTAACTTTTGCTTATCTAGATTACAATAGTTACGTAACTTGTGTAACTTTTGCGTATCTAGATTTCAATAGTTACGTAACTTGTGTAACTTTTGCGTATATCTAGATTTCAATAGTTACGTAACTTGTGTAACTTTTGCGTATCTATTTTTTTGTTTTTTTTTTTGATTTCAATAGTTACGTAACTTGCGTAACTTTTGCATATCTAGATTTCAATAGTTACGTAACTTGTGTAACTTTTGCGTATATCTAGATTTCAATAGTTACGTAACTTGCGTAACTTTTGCATATCTAGATTTCAATAGTTACGTAACTTGTGTAACTTTTGCGTATCTAGATTTCAATAGTTACGTAACTTGCGTAACTTTTGCTTATCTAGATTACAATAGTTACGTAACTTGTGTAACTTTTGCGTATCTAGATTTCAATAGTTACGTAACTTGTGTAACTTTTGCATATCTAGATTTCAATAGTTACGTAACTTGTGTAACTTTTGCGTATCTAGATTTCAATAGTTACGTAACTTGCGTAACTTTTGCGTATATCTAGATTTCAATAGTTACGTAACTTGTGTAACTTTTGCGTATCTAGATTTCAATAGTTACGTAACTTGCGTAACTTTTGCTTATCTAGATTACAATAGTTACGTAACTTGTGTAACTTTTGCGTATCTAGATTTCAATAGTTACGTAACTTGCGTAACTTTTGCTTATCTAGATTACAATAGTTACGTAACTTGCATAACTTTCAGTAACAGATTACATGAATGCATTCTTATTTGCATATCTACCTTTCAATAGTTATGTAACTAGTGAACGCATTGTTTCAGACTATTGTAAATGCATTCTCTTTTGGTATCCTGCTTCAATAGTTGCATAACTTGCGTCACTCAGTGTTTCAGAATAGTAAATGCATTCTCTTTTGCGTATCTCTATTTTAATAGTTACTTTACTTGCGTAACTTGTTATGGACTACGTCGTAAATGCATATTTTTTCCGGGGGGAAAAAAAAGAGTAATGTTTAAAATAACTCTTGCTTATTTATATTTCAGTAATCACGTAACTTGTGTACCTATAAATCATGAACCTATGGTTACGGACTACGTTAATTGTTCTCTTTTGTGTATATCGATTTAAATAGTTAGGTAACTTGCATATTTTATAGGTATGGACAAAGTAAATTCATTCTCTTTTCCGTATCTAGATTTCAATAGTTATGTAACTTGCATAAATTGCAGTCTACTTAAATGCATTCTCTTTTGCGGACCTATATTTCAATAATTACATAACTTGCATAACACATAGTTTCAGACTATGTAAATGCATATTTTAATATTAATGTTTACATGATTTCTCAATTATTTTTATGACATCAGTGACTAATTAATAAGCTGATATTTTGACTATATATCTTAAAATTACAAATCCTGTGGTGGAGCCTAAAATTAATAATTTTAATTATGTAGATTGGCATTAGCCTGTAGGCTTAACTGATTGGTCGAGATCAATATTTAGGCACTTAGTCAGGTGACTAATTAACGAATACTACTATGGGAAATGGATATTAATTAGGTTACATGACCGCACACTCCAGGAAGGTTATGAAGCACCGTCAGACATCGTTAATATTCATGTGGCAAGCCTTTGGCATTGTAGAAATCGTAATTTTGCCCAGCCCGCTACATTTTTACAATTTTAACTTAAATTTGTTAGTGACGAACCAGTAATTTTGACATCACAAGTTGAAATAAACATCAAGCTGTCAACTAAATCAGCAGTGTGTGTTTTTATCTCATAGGTGGTGATTTTCGGTCTTGCTTCTGAGGATAATGTCTGAATCTTCTCTGGACACCAGAAGTTGTGACGTTATGAAGGTTCTGGAGAGTGACGCGCCGCACATGGCCGAACCGCCCGCGTCCCTCAACGACCCCCAACACGCGCCCCAGAATAACCAAAATAAAAATAAAAATATAAAAAAAAAAAAAAAAAAATAAAAGAACATCACAGCCTAATAAAAAAAAAAAAAAAAAAAAAATAAAAAAAAAAAATCCCCCCCCCCCCCCCCCCCCCCAAACATAAAAAAAATAGGCACACACGCCCAGGAGTGTGTGACAGACCAAAGCTCCTCCCATCAAACTCAGGTAAACCTAGTAACAGCAGTGATGCAATATGTGTAATGTAGTCCAAAGCCAACAGAAAATGAGATTGTAACCTCTTGCTAATTGCTTATTATGGGATGGTAGTATGCTGTTGCCACGGTTTCCATTTTCCTAATGTCTCCGCTTAAAGATAGAGATAAGACAACGAGATGAGTAGAATCAGCCAGTCAGATCCAAGCTGGCGTGTGATTGGCTAATGCCAAGAAAGAGAGGGAGGACAGTTAATCTGCACCTGAAATCCTGCTGGTTTATCTGCAACACATCAGGGTGTGCGAGGTGTGTGTGTGTGTGTGTGTGTGTGTGGCGCGTGATGACTTCCACATATGCTCTTGGTTGCATGAGAAAGGGCAGTGGCCAGGTGCATTGAAACACATGCTGATCTCAGCTCTATTCCTCGCTCATTGTTCATTTCTCTCTCCTCTGCTGCACAATTAGCTGCTTCACTGGTGCACGAACTCCTTTAACGATATATATTACCTGCGATAACGCGCAACGCAACTTTTTGACCTTCTGGATTTGACAAAATTTTCCAGGACTGTGCGATACATCAAATTATTTAATATAAAAGGAACATTATATCTACATTATACATGTCTTTACATACATAGAACCAGTTAGAGATATGGGTGTGTGTGTGTGTGTATATATATATAATATATTTAATATTAGTATATATATATATAATATATATATAGATAGAGATATAATATAATATAGTATATATATATATATATATATTAAAATAGAAAACAAGTATTAAAAATGGAACTATAAAGACAGTGAGATATCCAAAAACCGGCCAAAAAATATTTCATATTTCATTGTTTGTGTCACCAGCCCCTTTGAAATAAACATTGTTCACAATCTCACGCCAGTGTTCATTTCTGTGAATCTTGTTTTTTCTGCCTATTTCAATACAAAGGTTCCAGATTTGTTTGTGTCATTACACAAAAATGTTCACCTCCTTTTACATGTTGATAAAATATTTGGTAAAAATATACATAGGTAAATATGATGTTTATTGTAATATGAGTGTTATGTTTTTTTTTGGTATACTGCATATAAGATGAAACAGTGGACTTTTTTTAGATTTGAGTGCAATGGCAGTTGATTGAAATATGGTTCTCTATTGCAAAAAAAGGAACCTTTTTATATTTCACATCAAATACATAAATGTATCTCTATATATTTTATATATTTAATGATATATTTATATATGATATATATAATATTGTAGATTTATACTATATACTTAATTTATGTTATAGTTAATACAAAAGCAATGTAAATTTTAAATTGCATAATTTATATTTATACATTTTTAAGCATTTCATACGTTATGACAAACAAATGTGCATTTTCCTCCCTTTTTTCTGATTACCAACAGCTCGGCCAATCAGCACAGACTATTAAACGGTCCAAGGTACGGTATGATCACAGCATGAATTGGTTTGCTTTTTTTTTTTTTTGGATCAGTGTTTGTGTTTTGTTTGCCTGCACTCTGTGTGCCTTGCGCGAAAAAGAGAGAGTTTGTCAGTGCATTGTGGGAATATAAGCCCCTGCTCGAGTCAGTAAAGAATAATAAATGTGCTTCGGGGGGAGTGCTGCGTTTAGCACTTCTGCAGCATGTACCGAGATGCTGGGGGTTTGTAAGACCCGAGCTCCGCCTCCGGAGATTTTCCCACCTACAGTGGCAAATTCTGCTCTGCTCTTGATGCGTTTCATCACTGCATTTTAAACAGCCGAACTGTTTTTTGCGATTATGTTGAGTACGTTGTTTATTGTTGTTGTTGTTGTTTTGACATTGCCTGCAAGAAACTTGTGTTTATTATCATTTCTAAAAAATAATAATTTGCATATGAAAAACTGTCAAGCTGCTTGTTTGTTGTTTGTTTTGTGTTGTTCGTACTTTGAGATTTTCAGACTTTCAGGGGTGTCGGATCTTTACGTAAGTGTCCGTTTTAATAAACACGCTTCTAATTAACGATCTAATCGCAAACCCCTCCCTGAGCTCTGAAAAGTCTCCTGAGATGCTGCAGAATGGTGCTTGTGTATTTTTAGTTGCGTTGTTGGACGTTCTTTTGTGATTGAGCGCCAGACGTTTTGGTAACCATGGTTACTCTCCTCCAGTCCAACGGCAAGTTAAAGTTAGTCCGCAGCTTGGCGGTGTGTGAGGAACCGTCTCCGCCTCCGCTCGGAGAACTGACGCACGAACAGGTAAACTTGTGTGTGTGTGTGGGTGTGTGTACGGACTACTTCAGCATACTACTTTCTTTTAGGTTATGGACGTACTAATTCAGAAAACTGTTTAAAATAAAAATAGTACCATTTCGATTGCGATTCTCGTTAATGGTTTTGAAGAAGGCTCTTCTTCTGTTCACCAAGGCTGCATTTTTTGATAAAAATACAGTAAAAACTGGAATATTGTGAAATATTATTGCTGTTTTAATTAACTGTTTTTCTATTTTGTTATATTTTAAAATGTAATTTATTCCTGTGTTCAAAGCTGAATTTTCAGCATCATTACTCTAGTCTTCAGTGTCACATGGTGCTTCAGAGATCATTCTAATATACCTATTTAATATCAATTATGAAAACAGTTGTGCCATTTCATATTTTTGTGGAAACTCTGAAAAACTACCATTTATTGGTACCATTTTTAAAATTATTTTATTGAGCAAGGATGCATTAAAGTGGACAAAAGTGAAAGTAAGACATTAAAAACGGTACAAAAGATTTTATTTCAAATAAATAATGTTCTGAACTTTCTATTCATCAAAGAATCATGAGGGGAAAAATGTATTATGATGTATGAACAAAAATAAGCTGTAATAAGAACCATTATTAATAAGTGAGTTTATGGTTCCTCTAACTACCAAAAAGCAACTTTTTATATTATCTAAATTTCTATAATTTCTCATTTCTGTTACACAAATTAATGTTTAATATTGGTTTTTATTAATTTATGCTTGTATTATTTTATCTATATTAATACTAATTGAATCTAGAAAATATTTAATCTAACTGATTTGTACCTTCTCATTTTTAATTTATCCATTTAAATTTAATTGTAAAAGTTTTCATGATTTTTATATGTATATGTAAATGTAATTGTCATTTATTTTTGTAATCATATTATACATTGTCAAAAAAAACATGATCCAAATGTCCTTTCTTTTTGGCTGATTAACAACAGCTCACTTACAGTGTTACAAAAGATTTCTATTACAAATAAATACTGTTTGAACTCTCTGTTCATCAAGGCAGAATGTATGGTTTACGCACTAAAAAAGGAGTACCAATAATAATTGACCAGCAAATCAGCATATTAGAATAATTACTGAAGGATCATGTGAAACTGAAGACTGGAGTAATGATGCTGAAACTTCAGCTTTGATCACAGAAATAAAATACATCTTAAAATATATTCACATAGAAAACAACTATTTTAAATTGAAATAATATTTCACAATATTACAGTTTTGACTGTATTTTTCATCAAATAAAGGAGCCTTTGGTGGGCAGAAGAGGCTTCTTTCAGAAACATCAAACCGATTAACCGTTGTCCTTGCAGCCCACAGTAATAACGCTGTCAAAACATCAGCACTGCTCATAGTTGTAAAGATGCTTGCATGTGTTGGAAGTGGGTTTTGCGCGTGTGCGCGTTTAATAGAGCTGTGCGTTTATTAAAGGTGCTCGTGTGCACGCGCGTCTCCAGCGCAGGATTGCATTCATCCATCATCTATACCAAATACAATTTTCCTGTGTCAGCTGCCGAGCGCAGTGGATTGCTATAATTGCCTGTTCTTATCCGAACCCCATTTTTGTTGTATTTATTAGGTTAGTCTGCAGCTCAGAGCCGCTATTAGGAAGCCCAGAGCTCGCCGCGGGCGGTCAGCACCATCAGCTCTTTCTATATGAGGCTGCAACTTTATTTGCGCGTTTGGTTATTTCGTAGGGAGGTTATTGAGGGTGATTTGCAAAAAAGGTGTTTTGTAAAAAGGGTTTTGCAATACAGTCGCATATTGATACGTCACGATTCTTTTTTTCACAATGTAACATCAATACTTTAGGTTTCAACTAGGGACGTAACGATTCACTCAACCAAGGTTATTATAGTTTAGAATTTTTTAATTAGTTTTATTTTAATATCGTTTTCAAATTTGCTATACAATTCAGTTTAGTTTTTATTAGTTTCATTAATATTGTTGTTAGTTTTAGTTTAGTTTTTATTTTGTGAACACGTTTTTATATAGTTTAGTTTCAGTTTTAGTTTCAGTTTTAATTAAAGGTTAGCAGAATTAACAGATCACTTCCAGAGCGCAGGCCAAAGAAAGACTTAGGCTAATTTAACCTTAGTGAAGCAAATGTCTAGCGATACCAAATTAACGCATGCTGAGATTGATTAAATGGTAAAAGTATACAAATATACGCCAAAATTAATGTCAAGACTTTTTACTAAATAAATCTACACAAGTTGTACTTAATGTCATATCTAATGTATTGAGATATTTAATATGACAATAAATGTAGCCTAATTTGGTTATGATGGTTAGATGTCTTTTTTCTTTTTTAACAATCATAATATATTGTAACTGTCGTGTCTTGCTCACTTTTCCGTGAACAACTGCGCATAAATCATAACTGGGACTAATGAAATTCAATAATAACAGCAATCGCATTAAGGCTCATATTTGAATATGTTCTTTTCATTTATTAAGAATTATAAGCGTGTGTATGATGTGATTTAGCCTATGCACATTTGTCCGAAAGCCTGGCAGAGTGATCACAAGATGCTATGCTAAAGTTTTGTATTGTTTTCAGAAAGGATGCGCGTTCTCGTCTTTTTTTCTGTTAATTATTACGTTGCGCTGCGTGTCTGTTTTTCTTCAAAGCACCAACTTAGAATGCCTAATTTTGGTTTGCTTGCTTGTGTTACATGAGAAAATAAATCATAATCATGTAGGCAAAATTATGTATCGCGGGTGCGGTTCGCGATCGCAGTCTTTGTCAACGGGTATGGTCTGGTACTAATTAATGAGTGCTGCGATGTTGGATACGGGTCGCAGGTTCTGTAAGTACTGGCTGGTGCACATTACCCCAAACAGGACCCGTGCAGGACTCTGCTTTAAACTGCTTTGCGTCTCTCCATCAGATAACCTCACGTGCGCAATTGCGCCATTTACAGGTATTTCCCTAAACCCCGGAGCCACACAGCTCATATATTTTTCCGCCAAGGGATGAGAACGTAATGTTACGAAACGATTGTTTATTTTGATGATATTATTTTATTTCAGTTATTAGTTTTTACAATAAACTGTGTTAGTTTTCGTTCGTTGTAGTTTTTCAATTATTGGTCATGTTTTATTTTATTCAGTTGCGAAATTGTTTTTCATCAAAATTTGTTTTCGTCTTAGTTTTCGTTTCGTTTACGAAATAACTTGAATCTCAAATCTCGATTCGATTTGATTCACGATTTTTTTTAACAAAATGAAATTTAAGAAAAATTATAAATGAAAAGGTGTCCTTTAATTATTTCTCGGACAAAATGCTGCACATTTCTTTGTGAAACTGAAATATAACACTATAATAATATAGCATTTGTAAATGATTGAACTTTTGTTGGTTTTGATTGCTGCTCTTGTCCTCATTTGTAAGTCGCTTGGGATAAAAGCGTCGATAAAAATACCAAAATTGAATTGAATGTAAATATAATGTAAATGTAAATAAAAAAAAAAAAACAATTGAAATTTTAAAACAAACCCCAAATCAAACAAGTAACACAAATAAAAAAAATCTCTTCATATAAACAAAATAAGTCTTGACAGGGTCTGTGTCATTCATTAAAATAGAGCGAAACCAAAATACCATTACATTACAACTTAGATGATATTTATTTATTTTTGATTCGAAATTTTCAAGCAAAAACAGAATGGTGTGACTTCAGTTTTGTGAAACTATACAAAAAAAACATCTGCATGAAACAGCGGACGAGCTGAATGAGAACGCAGATTCACTCTCTGCCAGCAGGTGGCACTTAAAGCGTTTTCTTGGTTACCGCTGTGAACAAAGCAGAGCAGCGCTTATGAACACTGCTTTAATATGCATTAAACAGAGGCATGATGAACAGAAAATACCATCTAAACTTTTCTAAAGACAGTAAGTTTCCCTCAGACATACATTCATATAAACTCCTACCCCTAAATAAATCGCTATTTGTTTAGCATCTCTACCGATTTGAATCGTCACATATTTAATTTTTTTTTATATATTTAAAATATTTGTGAAATTATGTACATTTTGGAAATTCTTCTAGGCTGTTTTCAAGTGATTTTCTACCTTTGTTTTGGACAGGCACCAACTTTGAACCTTTCTTTTAGTCCTTTCTTTTAATAGTTTATTTTCAAGTGTATTTATTAATGAATGAATTCATTTAAATTGATTATTTATGATTTATATACAGGGTTGGGGAGTAACGGAATACATAATGGCGTTACGTAATCAGGATACAAAAATATAGTAACTGTAATCCGTTACAGTTACATCAAAAAAACAAAGTATTCAGATTACAGTTACATTTTGTAAAAAGTGGGAATACTATCAGGATTACATTTGTTTCATTTAAAATTAAATAAATTAGTTTTTTGACATCATAACGCTATATTTAGCGCTGCTTCATCATACAGTAGTTCCTGGTTCTGTTGACACTCATGTTGACTCACGTGAGCCACCTGCTGGTGCGTGCGCAAATAACACCCGTCTATCATTATTCTCCTCAAACGCGCGGGATGAGATGCTGCTACAGTAAATTAATTACGATGATTCCTGCTGGGAAAAACGTTTTCATGCCTGGAAATTTCACATTTATTTTGTTTTCAAAAAGGATAAAGGAAATAACATAGTTGTTCAGTGTTAAGCTATTCATGAAGACTCTTGCTTTAACAAAGGCTACTCAAACAACTTGAACATTTGCAGGTACGACTAGCATGGAAATCATCATGTTAGCTAAAATTTAGTGTTTGTTAGTGATTTAAAATTCCATGGTGTGCATGACTGCAGTTGTAAATTTTCTAGCGGAAAATGAGCCTGAAAATGTAGAAATTAACACAAGAGTCCCCACACCCCGGATCAGTCAATGAAATAAAGAAAGATCATAGCATTTCACATACATTTCGACATTTTATATAAAAATATATACGGCCTGTAATATCTAGATGGTGAAACAAGACACGATTTTTAATAGTTTCAAATAGTTTTACTATAGTTTTTATTAGTTTTAATTTTAAAGTCATAGTTAAATAAAAGTATGTTTATTTTTATTGCTTTTTTTAAACTTTATTTACATATGTAACTTGAAGTAATCCAAAAGTAATCAGATTACATTACTTTAATATTGTAGTACTTGGATTACGTTACTGAATACTTTTTAAATGAAGTCATTTGTAACTGTAACGGAATACATTTTAAAAGTAACCATCCCAACCCCGTATATATACAGTGTATATATATATATATATATATATAATATACAGTGGGGCAAAAAAGTATTTAGTCAGCCCCAATTGTGCAAGTTCTCCCACTTAAAAAGATGTAATTTCATCATAGGTATACCTCAACTATGAGAGACAACATGAGAAAAAAAATCCAGAAAATCACATTGAGGATTTTTAAAGAATTTATTTGCAAAATATGGTGGAAAATAAGTATTTGGTCAATAACAAACAAGCAAGATTTCTGGCTCTCAAAGACCTGTAACAACTTCTTTAAGAGGCTCCTCTGTCCTCCCCTCGTTACCTGTATTAATGTCATCTGTTTGAACTCATTATCAGTATAAAAGACACCTGTCCACAACCACAAACAGTCACACTCCAAACTCCACCATGGCCAAAGACCAAAGAGCTGTCAAAGGACACCAGAAACAAAATTGTAGACCTGAACCAGGCTGGGAAGACTGAATCTGCAATAGGAAAGCAGCTTGGTGTGAAGAAATCAACTGTGGGGCAATTATTAGAAAATGGAAGACATAAAAAACCACTGATAATCTCCCTCGATCTGGGGATCCACGCAAGATCTCACCCCGTGGGGTCAAAGTGATCACAAGAACTGTGAGCAAAAATTCCAGAACCACACGGGGGGACGTAGTGAATGACCTGCAGCGAGCTGGGACCAAAGTAACAAAGGCTCCCATCAGTAACACACTGCGCCGCCAGACTCAAATCCTGCAGTGCCAGACGTATCCCCCTGCTTAAGCCAGTACATGTCAAGGCCCATCTGAAGTTTGCTAGAGAGAATTTGGATGATCCAGAAGAGGATTTGGAGAATCTCATATGGTCAGATGAAACCAAAATAAAACTTTTTGGTAAAAACTCAACTTGTCGTCTTTGGAGGAGAAAGAATGCTGAGTTGCATCCAAAGAACACCATACTTACTGTGAAGCATGGGTGTGGAAACATCATGTTGGGCTTGTTTTTCTGCAAAGGGACCAGGACGACTGATCGTGTAAACGAAAGAATGAATGGGGCAATGTATCGTGAGATCTTGAGTGAAAACCTCCTTCCATCAGCAAAGGCATTGAAGATGAAACGTGGCTGGGTATTTCAGTATGACAATGATCCCAAACACACCGCCCGGGCAACTAAGGAGTGGCTTCGTAAGAAGCATTTAGCCTAGCCTTTCTCCAGATCTCAACCCCATAGAAAATCTTTGGAGGGAGTGAAAATCCGTGTTGCCCAGCGACAGCCCCAAAACTCTAGAGGAGATCTGCATGGAGGAATGGGCCAAAATACCAGCAACAGTGTGTGAAACCTTGTGAAGACTTACAGAAAACATTTAACCTCTGTCATTGCCAACAAAGGGTAAATAACAAAGTATTGAGATGAAATTTTGTTAGACCAAATACTTATTTTCCACCATAATTTGCAAATAAATTCTTTAAAAAATCCTACAATGTGATTTTCATGGATTTTTTTTTCATTTTGTCCTCCATAGTTGGAGGTATACCTATGATGAAACCTTTACAGGCCACCCTGTACAGGTCCAGAAATGTCTAGTTATTTTGCCTATAATATATATAACGAGATATATTATTATCTACACACACCACACCACCAGTAACAAAACTGCAAATAAAGAAACAATTGGTGGCGATTAATCCATTAAAAACTCATGGAAGTTTAAGTCAAGGCACTGCCTTGTGGGATAAAATGTTCATGTTGTAAGCTCTGTATTGCAATTCATAACTATGTTACCTTTTGCCATTTGGTGGCTAATTTGCATCATGCATACATTTTGACACAATGACTTATGCCCCGGTGATGCGTCATGCTTTTTTTTTTCATACAAATCGCCACAATTTCAGGTTGGATAGGCTTAAGTGCTTGCAAACGTGTGTTTTCTTATTCAGAGTAGTTGCGTATTACTGATATATAATATTTTATTATTATTCATATTTTAAATTACCTTTCATTTTAGATGTTCAGCTTTCACTTATCATTTATATTAACTTTTTAATATTTCTATTTAGTTTTATTTTATATTTTAGTAATTTTAGTAATTTAGTATTTTATTTCAGTGATGATACAACATTTCTCATTTTCATTTAAATCTTTTAACATTTTTTTTTCAGATGTATTTAAATTAACACACATTATTTAAAATAGTTTTAGTTAACAACAACAGCAACAACAACACTGAACTGTATTCCATTTTTTTGTTTGTGTCTGTCTTGATTACAACGTTTCCTCCATCTGTGTGACTGTTTGTGAGTGTATTATTGCACGAGGACAACTATAAGAAACAGAGCTTCAAAGTAGGACCTGAGGCATTGGATTATACCAGACCACAGGGGCAGAGAGCCTGAGGAATCCATCTGTCATGCGCGCACACACACACATACACACACATACCCGTTTACTTAGCTATCTAAATGGGGACTCCATAGGTGTAATGGTTTTTATACTGTACAAACTGTATATTCTATCACCCTACACCAACCCTACACCTAAACCTACCCCTTACAGGAAACTTTCTAAATTTTTACAATTAAAAAAAAATTTTGTTTACTTTATTTTTATACCAGTTTAACAAATGAGGACATCCCCAAAGGGAGGTTTTTGGAGATTTTGTTTAGCTCACTTTTGGGTACAAATTTGTCAAAGGTACACAATAAGTAGGTACACACACACACACACACACACACATGATCACACAAACACTAAAAGAGGAACTGGCCTGACGCATTACTCCATCTTGCTCCAACCACATTCTAACATGAGAACATTCTCATCACTGTCTTACTCACATAGCCATCAATATTTTACTGTAATCAACTCCAGTGTTTAAAATACTAAAATTCTTCAGTCTGTTTCTTACAAAAAGCTATCATATGGCTTCTGAAGCCTTGTAATACAGCACAAAGCTTTACAGACTACTTGCATGGTGCTGTTTTGCAATTTTAAAGCTCGGCAGCCCTTATAATCTTTCATTATTAAAAAGAGTAGCCAGGATATTATTCAAAAATTCATTTTTGTGCTTCAAAGAAGAGATAAAGTGTGGTTTGAGTAATGAGGGTGATAATTTATAGGCAGGTCTGTTCTAAAGCAGCATCCTAACCCAAATGCAACCTCATAAATGACGGATTTGAAATGTTCTTCTTGGAGAACAACTACATTAATCTCACTTTGCACACAAAAGACTTGACTAATACTAAGATTTGATTGCAAAAATCTAAAATTACCATGTTGCTAAGCTAACAGCTTGATAGTCCAAGCACAAAAATATATAGCTCACACAGATATGAGATATACACAATACTTTTAAATGTTGAATAAATGTAAATATCAATAACTGCCTCAACTCTGACAGAAAATGTTAATGTTGAAGTACATTCTATTTCAGTTTCAAAGGATACAATGTTACAATCATTCGATATTTATTCATTTGATTATGTATAGAGAGCCTGCCCACATGCTCATCTGATTGGCTGATCTGATTGTGATCATTCGCGTCTGGTGTGGACAGACAGATTGATTTCACTGGAATTTTGTCATATCATCTCATAGCAGGACAGTGTTAGATGTTGGTCAAACTTGTTACAAATTAGAAACTTAATTTACTGTGAAACCTTCAATGAAACACCGAATATTAAATATTAACGTGTTCATTAACTCTGCAGTAGATGACGCAATGACTCTTGTTGAGATCTGAGTCAGATTCATCCACACCAGGCATCACATCAATATGCTCAACTTACTGCAGGGTCATGGGATAAAGATGCAGCATCATAAATGATTTCAGCGAGCAGGTGAAAATCCAGAATCACTCCCAACTTTATGTAAGACCATAAGGAACTACAAAGCAGGTTGGCTTTAGGAGATCTAATACCACAAAGGCAGAGATAAGCATATGCTATTTCGACACAGCTGATGCCGTTATGGTGTAATCCCACTGAAGGAAAAATCTTTCTCTCTCCCTCTGTCTTTCCCTCCCTCACTCTTTCTCGGAGTTGCATCAGGCTTTCATTATTCTGCCTGTACAAATACAATACCTGATCCGAGGGCTGCCCTCACATTTAAACTTCACAATAAGACTCTCTCCCCTCTTTCATTTCATCAGTTCACACCCTACAGAGGCGGCTCATTAACTAACGCTTTCATCTCGCGCACCCGCAAAACTACAAAGACGAGATGGCGAAAGTGACAGAAAAGGTTACGAGCAAAATGTCAGCCATTTCGGATGGCGAAATGTTGTGCAACTGAATCACATTTCATTCAGTGTGTTTTAAAGGATCGTGTTCCTGCCTGTGTGGGGTTATCAAAATGATGTAAAAGATGATCGGCAGCAAAATGAGAAAATGGAGAGAATGTTAGGTCAAACTGATGACATAATGCAATAAATTAAAGAGGACATATTCCACAGATTTTGTATTTTGTCCTTTTTTAGACTACTTAATTCCTACATCAAAAATATTTAGTTTAGTTTTACACAACCCCTTTTTTGTCTATTAGACATAAACAGAATATTCTGCTAATGCACATTTAAGGTTTCTATTTGCTCGGCATTGAAATATTTTTGTATAATGCCTGCTAAACTATGTAACTATAAAATTGTCAAACTCTGCTAAGGATTTCATACACACACACACACACACACACACACTCCCTCACTCACTCACTCACTCACTCACTCACTCACTCACTCACTCACTCACTCACGCACGCATGCACGCACACACAATAAATAAGTAAATAAAAAAAACTCAAATTATAAAGAATTTTATAAAATAAATATCGTATATTTTGTAAAGACCACTTTTTACAGTGCAATATTACAATAGTAATATTATTATTAATAGTAGGTACAGGAGTCATTAATTAAGTTATCTATTAATGCTAATATTCAAAAAATAATAATAATCATAATATAATAGTAGTAGTAATTATTATTAAAAAAATAAAATACTATTATTATTATTATTATTATTTATTTTAAATAATACAAGAAACAATTAAATAATATAAATTACATTAATTATAAACAATCCCCCCCCCCCCCCCCCCCCCCCCCCCCCCCAATTAATAAAAATAAAAAAAACCCACTGTTTACAGTGAAATATAAAATAGTAATATTAATTTATGTAATAGTAGGATATTATTCTAATTTAATAATAATTTATCATCCTCATCACAAACTTTTACAAAATATTTTATATTTATTTTTGAACATAATAAATAAACAATTAAAATAATACAAAATCAATAATTATAAATAATACAATAAAAAAATTAAAAACTAAAAATAATTAAAAAACTAAAATAATTTTACTGAATAAATTGTGTATCCACTGACTAGTCATGACTGGCATTTATATTCTACAAAATAATAAAATAATAATTAAATAAAATTTAAATACTTATAAAGAATAACATACTAAAAAAATATAATTTCCATTGTCTATTGACTGTTGTCTTTGCCAACTGATTTTCTACATAATCATAAAATAAACATAAGATTACAATAATTATAAATGATAAAATAAAATGTATACACATTTATCACATGTATTAAAAATGCAAAACATGCTATCACATTTACATCAAATGATGCCACGTCATGCTTTAGAACTCCTACGTGTGTATATAGTGCATATATGTCAGGACGCCAATGCCAACTCAGGTCATAAATTAAGAAGCATTTCTGGTCGAATTCACTTCTCGACTCAATCCATGTCTACACAGCCTTCTATCTTTTCTCCTTCTGAAACTGATACAGAGCAGTAAATAATGACCCCTGGCCGACCTACCAAGTCAACCAACCCACCACATAATTTGCCTTTGTTTTTCTGTTGCAATGTTGATCACCAAAGCAGGGAAGCCCAAGTAATAACAGAGAGCCAGAGAGAGAAAAGAGAGAGGGGGGGGTGCTCCACTTTGTGATGGTAATGTAGTCGGTACTCAATGCAGGGCTGCCTGTCTGAGTGATTTTATGGTTGTTATAGTGTGTGCTGATATGAATGGAGTGTGTTGAGAGCATATTATAGCGAGGGGCTGGGAGTATGTGTATGTGTATGGGCGGCTTGATAATGTTAAGAATGTTTGGTTGCCTCTGTGTTTGTGTGTTAAGAGCTGTGTAGCAGCCGTACAGATGGATTTAACAGCGCGTTTATTGTGTGCGAGTGAAGCTAAAGGGATTAAATAGCGCAAGGTGAACTCATGTGAAGCTTTCATAGACCGAAACGCAGTGTGTGTTGGAATATCACAGGGAAATTTAAGTGGCCCTCATCTGTTGGCGCTTTTCAAAACAAAAACAGCTTCCTTCAGACAGCTTCCCTGTTAAAAATGGGTAACCTACTGCCAAAAATAGAAAGCCATAGCACAATGGGTTATTTTTATTTAAAGTGATACAGATATATGCTGATCCCCTGATAGAGGTTCGCCGCGGCAGAACGCAAATACGAATTTGCTCACTCCATTCAAAGGAGACTAATGTTTATGTATGGAGACCTGCAGGTATGAGTGACCCGCTCTCAGGAGAGAGTGTGTGTGTTTGATGTTGGAGTCTCAATGGGATATGGGTACATTTTGTTTTGTCACAGTTTGTTTCTGAGCATAATTTTCCAGCCTTAAGTCGGAATGGCATTGCTGCTGGGAGAAAAAAGGAGGGTTTAAGTTCTACAAAGACACACACACACACACACACACAGGTACACACATGAGTGCAGGTGTTTGAGAACACAGAATTAATGCAACTTGTTTATCTTCATTTCCTCAGAGAAGCAAAACTCAGCCTGTCATTCTACCTCTATCTTTCTCTCACACATGCACATCATTTCAGACATTTTATGCTATTTACGTGAAGTTCAGCTTTGATTAGTGGCACACAGATACTTTTATTTGCTTTATTTGATGTGCTGTGGAAACAGAAACTGTGATGAGAGCAAAACTATTAGAACTAACAGTAAACTAACCTAAAATTATGTAACCGACAATACAATCATACAATTTAGGCATGAAAGTAGATTAAAATGCTCTACCTCTAGACTTTTCTATGAAGTTAATACTCTAAAGCGAAAATCATTTAATTTTGTCATCATTTACACTTTCATCTATTTTCAAACCTATGTGTTTATCAAATCACAAAAAGGCTGTAAATTCATTAAACAAATATATGTGATGTGTGTTTAAGAGTGGAGTGCGGCATTGTGTTCTTTTACACATGAGCAGCTCATGATCTGGTGTTTTCAGTGTCTAAGAGCGGCTCGATTTGCAGTAAATACAGCTCCACACAAACATTTTGAATGTGGTGAGTTTGGGCTACTTATAATGTGCATTTGGGAATGCAACATGCGCCAACCATCTTCCCAAAAGTTGTCAGTAAAATAAAAGTTTTAAGAGCTCCCTGTGGTTTTCCGAAAAAATTTAAACTTGTTGGTTTGATGCTTGAAAAAGAAAAAAATTAAGGTATAAATACATAAATATTAGTACTGGAATTTTAGAGTTGTACTGTAAAATAAAAATTATATTTTTGTAAACACCTGCTATTAACAGAGAAATATTACAGTAGGAATATTTATTTTAGTAATAGTAGTAATGTTATTAATATTATATTATTATCTATAATATTCATATTTACTCGTCGTATAGTAGTGATTATTATGACAACATATTTAACAATAAATATTAATATCATTGTTATTAATTACTTTTTTCTCGTCAACAAACAATTGATAGCCAGCAATATATTTTTGTGCCAAATTGTGCAACCTTATGAATGTAGAGCTAAAAAAAAAAATACAATCACAATTTTTATCGCAATCGCAGTTAGAATTTGTTTTACCCAAATGTTCATTATGCTGCTCTTTTCAAGGCAATGAAAGTAAATGGTGACCAGAGTCTGTCACAAAAGGCTATCAGAAGATAGATTTTTATGCAATTATTTGGAGCTTGATAGACATTGTATTGAAAAGAATGGGTTGGACATGATTTGTCCTTATTTGTATGAAATACTCGTTTAAATATTGCACCATTTCACATTTACGCTCCATGATTTAGTAAGCAAGATTATGCCTGTATTAGCTGTGTGTTCAGAGTGCAATTGAATTAAAAAAGGGAGACCATTTTGCTTCAAACACAAACAGAGGACAGAGAGAATTCTTTGCTTCAGAGATGCATTTTGTTCTCCTTCAAAGGGCACCTCCTTCGTTCTCGCTCTTTCTTTCTCTCTCTCAGGGAGGGAAGGTGAGGTGGAGATTTCCCAGCATGCATTATTCATCATCTGCGAACCGACACAAATTGAGCGGCGGTGACTGCTGAGGGCCTGCCAGTGAATGTGTGTGTCCCTGCCTCAAACCAAAACAGAGCCTGCTGACATACACACACTCAACAGCACGGTG
>JADLZN010000160.1:0-62500 GCA_018155175.1 Sinocyclocheilus anophthalmus
TGGCAAATTAATTTTTCATAAAGACATCTGTTGTGGGCGTTCTTGGCAGTTTTTACAAGGCAACGTTTACACCCCAACCCCCCCACCCTGTTTTTTTTTTTTTTTTTGTTTTTTTTTTTTTTTTTTTTTTTTGTTTTTTTTTTTTTTGGTTTTTTTTTTTTTTTTTTTGTTTTTTTCTTTTTTTTTTTTTTTTGGTTTTTTAAAATAGTTATACGATGATCGGAAATTATCTCGTATCGACTGAAATTAAGAACTATATTGTGATATAAATTTTGGCCATATCGTCCAGCCCTACCTTGTTTCAACAAGGCATGCTTTGTTGCTGCCGGGAACTTTTTGGTTGTCAGTTTACTGCGAGCTACCTCTTCGATCCTCCATCTATTGGACTGACTGTCAGCTGAGTTAACACTCTTCTTGCCAGTTGGTCTACCGGCTAACTGTCTGGTCGGGTAGCCTTCCTCTCAGTGAGCTTTTGTAGATGCTGCGATGATTGTGGTTCTGTCTAACGTGGTTTTGCTGATGGCTGGCGTTCCTACACTGTAAAACTTTACTGTAAATATACAGGTAATTTCTAACAGTATTGTACTGTATTTTCATAAAACAGTATCATACTGTATATTTAACAGAATGGCTGTAAATGTACAGCATTTTTCTGTTTTCAGCACGCAAAATTCGTAATACAGTATCAGGCTGTAAAGGCATTGCATTGTGGGATTAATTTCCTTCGCGGTCAATGTCTTTAAAATGTGAGCAGAGCCACATTTAAGTTGTTAGTGGGATATTCATATGAACACAATAGGCACAACGTTACACATGCAGACGCCAGTCGTTTGTGAATTTTAAAGTTTTAAACTTAGAGTTCACCTTTTAATCTATAGCTGCCTGTGATGCTTAATTATAACTAACTGTTACAACTTTGTGGGACTATACCGACGCGGCAAAAAAATGAGGATGATGCAGCAAGAAGATCGAAGAGAAATGAAGTTCGTAGCAGATGGATAATTGTTTGACTGAGCATTGACACGGTAAGACTGTTTTATTCGATTGCATTTCTGAACTGTTTGCACGAGTGGGCTGATTTTGGGATGATGGCGTTGTCATTCCACATCGACAAACGCTAATAAACAGACAGCACATGACACGTTCATCAAGTGTTTTTGGATCGGTGTGCTAATCCTGTCGTTTTCGACGATTGAACATGAGAAATCGAAATTATAATGCCCGGAATGTGTCGTGCTCTGTTGCTGTCTGTTGGCGCGTTGTGAATTTGCTTAGCCTGTAATTAACGTTACACTGTATGTTAAAATCCGAGTGAACAGTTCAGTCTGTTCTTAACTATTCACCACTCAACTTTGATATTTCTTTTAAAACGTAAACGTGTATCATGCCATTTGCACGACCTGCATTTGATTTTCGATTAATTTTTATTTCAGGCAGAGTAATCTGATGAAGATCGACTGAGTGCTAACGCAAGTTCATCATAAATAGCCTTACAGTTATAATTCACTTGTTAACAGAAATTATGTGCTGCCAGTTCTGTGATAGTGCATTTGAATCGGTTTTATCATACTGCCAGCACATATAAATACATAGTCATGTTCCTAATGCTAATTTTAAATGTGGTATTCCTAGTTGCTCCAGAAGATTCAAAAAGTTTGCTGCTTTTAAGGCTCATGTATTCAGGTATCACAAAAAGAGGGACACAAAGACGTCTGCTGAGCAATTAATAAGTGATGCTTACACTTTAGTCTGTGACATTGGTGTGTGTCAGGAAAGATGTAGTGATTTGAAAAACTTCATTTTACACCTGAAGTCTCGTATCAAAGAAGGCACCAGAGTGCCTTGCCCATTTGTGTAAAAAAAGCTTTTCTGTAGCATCAACACTGATGTCACGTTTATCCAGGTATCACCGCGACTCTTCAGCAGATAGGCTTCGTCATAATATACTACATTTGAACTTTCCAGTGCAGAGGCCACATGGTGAGGAATGCAATGTGGCTGAACACTCAAATGCACTGTCTGATTTGTTTATTGATTGTGGTGATGAAGAGCAGTTGGATATTGCACTATTGCCAGAATGCAAATTAATCACTTTTTTTTTTTAAATATGGAACTTTTACCTCAAGTTGCAGGCAAAGCATGTTCTCCCTTCATCTGTAATTCAGTCGGTAATTGAGGGGCTGCAGGACATCCATGATATTAGCCAGTCTCATTTGCTACACAGGGTAAGTGAAAAAATAACTACACTTAGAATTTCTGAAAATGATATAAAGAATGTTGATGTTTGGAAAACTGATGATCTTTTTCGGATGTGTAATGCCCATGCACTACACACTGATAAGAGGAGAAAGTCTTTCTATAAAGACAATTTTAAGTTTGTGGATCCTGTCCCCATCTGCCTTGGTAAAAATGAATCTGGCAAGGAAAGCTTTGCTCAATACGTTCCCATTAAGCAAAGCTTAGAAGCTCTGTTCTGCTGTAAATCAGTTATAGAACAACACAAGAATGCACGATCTGAAATCGGAGCAAATGATGTCCTCTGCGATGTATGGGATGGCAGTAATGTTGACGAAAATGTGCTGTTAAAAGATGATACAGATTTATTAGCTTTAAATTTTTATCAAGACGCCTTTGAAGTGGCAAACCCACTTGGCTCTGGCAAGAAAAAACACAAAATTCTTGCTGTTTACATGACACTTGGAAACCTGTTGCCTCACTGCAGGTCAGGAATTGACCATATGCAGCTAGTTCTGCTGTGTAAGGAAGAAGATTTTGTTTTTTTTGGCCAGGGTTTGGTTTTTGCCACTATGCTACAAGATCTTAAAGACCTTGAGGAAAATGGTGCTCTGTTAGCTGATGGAAAGCTTCACAAAGGTACACTGTGCGCAATAGCTGGAGATAATCTTGGATCCCATTACATTGGGGAAAAGATGGCGGTGCTAAACACAAAGATGGCAGCGCGTTCACACGCTGCGGCTTCTCTCTCTCCCGACAGAAAGGTGTTTTCGTGTTTTGTCTTGTGAGTCGCAGTGTTTTTGTACGCATTCGTCGCGTCTATTTGTTTCTAAGCGCGCATATAGTCGTGAGTTTCTGCTCGATGTCGGCAGAACCACATTTTTAGAGTTAAACTCTGCGCACGCCGAAGAGCTGCGGGATCTCGGTCTGCTCCGGAGGCCCACACCATCACCGACCCCCACTGCTGCATCTTGCCCACAGCGGAGGCGCCACAAGCGGCGCGAGAGGAAGCAGAAGAGGGGTAAGCACGGAGGTATCCGGGCTAGGCTAGCGGCTAACCCACACAAGCCGGCTATCCCCACCATCGTACTGGCTAACGTACGCTCTTTGGACAATAAACTGGACTTCATCCGACTACTACGCTCAACTCAGAGGACTGTAAGAGACTGTTGTGTTTTTGTGTTCACGGAAACATGGCTCAACAACAGCGTTCCGGACTGCGCTATTCATCTCGATCAGCTGAGTTCTCGTCGAGGGAGGTAAGACCCGCGGCGGAGGGCTTTGTGTTTACATCAATGATGCATGGTGCCGCGATGCTGTTGTGGTCTGCAAACACTGCTCACCCCTGGTGGAGTTTATGATTATTAAGTGCCGGCCGTTCTATCTACCGAGGGAATATACAGCCATACTGCTCGTTGCTGTATACATCCAGCTCCAGCAACAGCAACAGGAGCGAGGCACTAAACAAACTGTACCAGCACATCAGTGAGCAGCAGACAGCCCACCCTGATGCTTTTCTCATCTTGGCTGGGGATTTCAATCATGCAGACCTAAAGAGTGTGTTCCCAAAAATACACCAACACATAGACTTTCCAACATGGGGAAACAACACTCTGGACTTTGTTTACACCACACAGAGAGGAGCTTACAAGGCCCTCCCCCTCCCCCACCTCGGTGCCTCAGACCACATCACTGTCATGCTAATGCCTACATACAGACCACTCGTTAAAGTCACAAAACCAGTTCATAAACAGATACAAGTATGGCCGGAAGGGTCGTCAGAGGCTCTTATATTAATTACAACCTCCTTATTAAGTTTGCGGATGACACGACTGTAGTGGGTCTCATTAGCAACAGAGATGAGACAAACTACAGGAGCGAGGTGAGCCGCCTGGCGGGTGGTGCAGTGACAACAATCTCTCTATGAATGTGGAGAAGACGAAGGAGATTGTTGTTGATTTCAGGAGAGTGCGCACTCAGCATGCTCCTCTGACCGTCACTGGTGTGACTGTGGAGAGGGTGAGCAACACCAAGTTCCTGGGTGTGCACATCACAGAGGATCTCTCCTGGACTGACAAAACCGCAGCACTGGCCAAGAAAGCACAACACTCTACTTCCTCCGCAAACTAAGAAGAGCCATAGCCCCGGCCCCCATCATGTGCACCTACAGAGGCACCATCGAGAGCATCCTGACCAGCTGCATCACTGTGTGGTATGGCGCCTGCAACGCGTACTGCCGCAAGACACTTCAACGCATAGTGAGAGCAGCTGAGAAGATCGTTGGTGCCTCTATCCCCTCCCTTCGGGACATCTACAACACCCGTCTCACCCGCAAAGTCCTCTGCATTGCAGGTGATCCCACCCACCCGACACAGCTTCTTTAGTCTGCTGCCATCAGGTAGGAGACTGCGGAGTCTCCAGGCCAGTACCAGCAGACTGAAGGACAGCTTCATACATCAGGCTGTCAGGAAGCTGAACTCCCTCCCGACCTTGCCCCCCTCCCCTCTTTTGCCCCACGCACCACCGAACTCTGACCCTCTGACGGACTCTCCATCCCCTCCTCCCAAATTACACACACACACACACACACACACTGTCACTTTAATCAGTCTGAATAAGCTCTTTTGCACTACAAATCATTTTTTTGCACTACATTACTATATCTGCACTGTTGTTTACTTTACTGGTTCGCACTCTATCTGCCATATGCCTGTGTGTGTATATATATATCTATATATATATATATATATATATATATATATATATATATATATCTATCTATATATATATATATATATACTATATATATTAATTTACATTTTACCATTTGTATATTTTATAGTTGTAGTTGTATTAATCGGTTTGTTATCTGTATGCACCCAAGGTCTAGAGTAACGCAATTCAATTCTCTGTGTGTATGTGCGGACATGTGAAGAATTGAAATAAAGCAGACTTGAACTGAACATTGGTGGCTTCGGTGAAAAATTTCAGTAGAAGTAACCAACTTCTGCAAATTTTGTTGAATATAGACGCCCAAACATCTCTTTCAGCACCCTAAATAAGCATTAAAAAGTGTGCATCGGATAAAAGTTGACATTAGTTTCACGGTGCATTGTTTCTAACATATTTGCATTGGTAAAAAACTGTTTATTTATATATAATTACTAGTGGATGCGCTATACTTTTATTATTTAGAAAGTGACCAATATTTTATATGAAGATTGATTTCTCCTCTCTAAACTGTTTATCAAGCACGTTCTCTCATCACTGCTGCTGCGTGATTGTGACGCATCACAACACCACGGAGACCCGAGGAAAAACTGGGTTTAAAGTCCAAAACCTGACTTGAAATCAATCGATCTAACAAATCAATCGGGGCTAAAGTGGTTCCATTAACAACAAATTAAATTCACAATCCCTCACTAATTTGTGCACGCTTATTCTTAAAGCAGACCTTAATGTCGATCATGGATCAAATCGATCCACCATGACAAACAGCGGAATATATCTGTGCGGTTAATGCATTGAGAAGAGATGATGCCAACCACTCAGAGGACCTCAGATGATGCCAAACATGAAACAACATACAGAACTACCAAAATTTGCTATAAGTTCATATGATATCATATAATAATTGCTGTTAATAGTGTTAATAGTGTTCATCGTCTGTTTGATTTTTCCGTACATTTCTGCCATATTTATTTTTTCCGCGATGGCGCTGACGCTGATGGCTGCCTCCGTGGAGTGCTCCGCAGTTGTTTTTTTGTTTTTGTTAGTTTGTCCTGTCTTTTGTTATATCCCTGCAATCAGTTTCACCTGAGACGAATTGCTGGACATTCGGAAGGAGACACCACCCGATATTTCACCGGTTTATGATTATTCTGATGCTTTGCTGGACATTGTACTAGGCGGAGCTGCTGCGCTGATCAAGCGCTTCAGAACGCGCAGACGGGGGAAGAGAGCCAGCGTGCTCGTGAAGCTAAGGAAGCGCGGATTCAGAACGCCGTTGCAGAGCATCCATATGGCGAATCTCCGCTCTCTACCCAACAAAAAAGACAAACTTCTTCTGCTCTCCCGGACAAAAAAGGATTTTTCAAACTCTGCTGCTCTGTGTTTCAGGAAAACCTGGCTAAATGACACCATTCCGGACAGTGCGCTACAATTCCCGGCTTCAGCTGTTTAGAGCAGACCGCGACACAGAATCAACGGGGAAATCACGCGGCGGCGGGACATGTTTTTACATCAACGAAAGGTGGTGTACAGATGTTACAGCGTTAAAGAAGATGTGCTGTTCCGATCTAGAAGCGCTTTTCATTAACTGTAAGCCGTTCTATTCGCCGCGGGAGTTTCACTCGTTCATTCTCGTGAGTATTTACATCCCTCCGCAAGCACACGTGAGCTCAGCTTTACAGAAACTCGCTGATCTCACAGAGACAGAACAACAACACCCGAACTCTGTTTTAATCATTCTCAGGGACTTCAATAAAGCAAACCTCACACGTGAATTGCCTAAATTCAAACAACACATTACATGCCCCACCAGAGACAAAAATATTTTGGACCACTGCTACACCACAATAAAGGATGCATATCGCCCCGTCCCACGGGCAGCTTTGGGGCTCTCTGATCACTGCCTGGCTCATCTTATACCGACTTACAGGCATAAACTTAAATCTGCTAAACCTGTAGTAAAGTCTGTAAAGAGGTGGACCAACGAAACAGAGCAGGCATTGCAAGCCTGTTTCGACTGCACTGATTGGAGTGTTTTTGAAGCAGCCACCAACGATCTGGACAAGCTCACGGAATCTGTAACATCATATATCAGTTTCTGTGAATATATGTGCATTCCTACCAGGACTCATTTAACATTCAACAATGATAAGCCATGGTTTACAGCAAAACTTCGTCATCTTCGTCAGGTCAAAGAGGACGCCTACAAAAGGGGGGACAGAGTCTTGTACAATCAGGCCAGAAACACACTGAATAAGGAGATTAGAGTGGCCAAGAGGAACTACGTTAAAAAACTAGAACACCAGTTTTCTGCGAATGAGCCTGCATCAGTGTGGAAAGGCCTGAAGGACATCAACTACAAGACACCATCCCCCAGCACTGAGGCAATCAACAACTTGCTGAAGACCTGAACGAGTTCTACTGTAGGTTTGAAAAGACACCCCACACCCGCTCTGAACATCTCTCCACACAACCATCAACACCTCCTTCAACCCCCCTCTCCCCCACACCTGCAGTTCAGATCAGTGAAGACGAGGTGCGCCAGGTCTTCCGGAACCAGAAAAGGAAAAAAGCACCAGGCCCAGATGGTGTTACACCAGTCTGTCTGAAGTCATGTGCTGACCAGCTGGCTCCCATCTTCACACTGATCTTCAACAGCTCACTGGAGCTGTGCAAAGTCCCTGCCTGCCTCAAATGCTCCACCATCATCCCCGTCCCAAAGAAACCCAAGATAACAGGACTTAATGACTACAGACCTGTGGCCCTAACGTCTGTGGTCATGAAGACATTTGAGAGGTTGGTGTTGGCTTATCTGAAGGACATTACTGGACCCTTACTAGACCCCCTGCAGTTTGCTTACAGAGCAAACAGGTCCGTGGATGATGCAGTCAATATGGGACTGCACTTCATCCTGCAACATCTGGACAAAACAGGGACTTATGTGAGGATCCTGTTTGTGGACTTTAGCTCCGCTTTCAACACCATCATCCCAACACTCCTCCAGACCAAACTAACCCAGCTCTCTGTCCCTAGCTCTATCTGTCAATGGATCACCGGCTTTCTGACAGATAGTGAGAATTGGTAAATTCACATCCAACAACCGCACCACCAGCACTGGCACCCCTCAGGGTTGCGTCCTCTCCCCACTGCTCTTCTCCCTCTACACCAATGACTGCACCTCTAAAGACCCCTCTGTCAAGCTCCTGAAGTATGCAGATGACACTACAGTCATCGGTCTCATCAAGGATGGAGACGAGTCTGCTTACAGACAGGAGGTTAAAGAGCTGGCTGTCTGGTGCAGTCTTAACAACTTGGAGCTGAACACCCTCAAAACTGTGGAGATGATCGTGGACTTCAGGAGAAACCCCCCTGCACTCCCCCCACTCACCATCATGGATAGCACTGTAACGACAGTGGAGTCATTCAGGTTCCTGGGCACCACCATCTATAAGGACCTGAAGTGGAACACTCACACTGACTCCACTGTTAAAAAGGCCCAGCAGAGGTTGTACTTCCTCCGCCAGCTGAGGAAATTCAACCTGCCACAGGAGCTGCTGAAACAGTTCTACTCCGCCGTCATCGAGTCTGTTCTGTGCACTTCAATAACTGTCTGGTTTGGTTCAGCTACAAAATCAGACATCAGAAGACTACAGAGAACGGTTCGGACTGCTGAAAGGATTATTGGTGCCCCCCTGCATACCCTCCAAGAACTGTATACATCCAGAGTGAGGAAAAGGGCTCAGAAAATCCAAGCCATCTCCTTTTTGAACTTTTGCCATCTGGTTGGCGTTACAGAGCACCGAATACCAGGACAGCCAGGCACAAGAACAGTTTCTTCCCTCAGGCAATCTACCTCATGAACAGTTAATGTTCTCCCATTGTGCAATTAAAGTATGTGCAATAACCTTATACTTATTTATCACCCTAAACCCTAGTACATCCCTACAACTTATTTTATTTTATTCTATTCCTATTCCATCTATAGCACACCTGTACATACAATTTATTCTTTTTTTTGTGGTTTATATTTATGCATGTGTATTTTATTCACATCTCACTTTTATTATCTGTGTGTTGTTGTTGTCTCCGTGTACTGGAAGCTTGTGACACTATAACAAATTCCTTGTATGTGCAAACATACTTGGCAATAAAGCTCTTTCTGATTCTGATTTCTGTGCTGTCGTTCTGGTGCTCAGTGTCTGGTAGCGGCGACCAGGACGGCAAACAGGTTAATAGAGGGAGGGAGTGTGCTGGATGTGTGGGGTCCAGAGTGATTTTGGCAGCCCTTTTGCACGCTCTGGATGAGTACAGTTTTTGGAGAGAAGGGAGGGTTGTACCAATTATTCGCTCAGCAGTCCGGACTACCCTATGTAGTTTTCTGAGGTCAGATTTGGTAGCGGAGCTGAACCAGACAGTTATTGAAGTGCAGAGGATGGATTCAATGATGGCAGAGTAGAACTGTTTCAGTAGCTCCTGTGGCAGGTTGAACTTCCTAAGCTGGCGAAGGAAGTACAACCTCTGCTGGGCCTTTTGCACATGATGTTAAAGTATATATACAGTATATGGGTGTATATAGATATTATCTATAATATCTATATATATAATATATAGAGAAGAGGAAGCATAAATATTACATTTTATTAAGTTTACTATAAAAATAACTGATTTGTATTAAATAGCCCTTTGATTTTGAAAATATAAGAGTATAATCACACTTTATTGTTGTTATTATTCTATTTTTAAAAATTATAATTTTGCCAGAAAAAGTTTTAGAATTTTTATCGTATGTTAATGTAAAAAATCTTGTGTAATATAACGTGTTTGTTTGCAGGTTTTTATTGTATTTGTTATACATTTTTGTTTTTGCCATGAAAACAGCCTAAGATGCTGACATGGCATTAAATAAATATATACTACTACTATTTAAAAAAAACAAAAATTAAGTGCAATAATATTATCACTATTATCAATTTATTTTTTATAGCTATATTTGATGGGTCACACCATGTGCAGTGTGAGGACCAAACCAAATCTCCAGGTTATCTTATGAGAACCAGGCTGAAAAACTAATGTGAACCCTGTGTGTGTGTGTGCGTGTCGTGCGTGCAGTATATATATATATATCGGGGAAGCGTGGCCTAATGGTTACAGAGTCAGACTCATAATCCAAAGGTTGGGGGTTCGGGTCTCATACTGGCAGGGATTGTAGGTGGGGGGAGTGAATGTACAGCGCTCTCTCCCACCTTCAATACCACGACTGAGGTGCCTTTGAGCAAGGCACCGAACCCCAACTGCTCCCTGGCGCCGCATCAAAAAATGGCTGCCTACTGCTTCGGGTGTGTGCGGTTCACTGCTGTGTGTGTGCATTTGGATGGGATAAATGCAGAGCACAAAATCTAAGTATGGGTTACCATACTTGGCCACGTCACTTCACTTTTCCTTTCATATCTATGGTGTAGACAGCATTACTGATTATTATGAGTTCTATAGTATTTTGTCGCACCGCACCACTCGCATCCGGTGTAGACACAGTGTAACATTGGTTTTGCTTTGTTTCACAAAACTAATTGTTGCTTGGGTTGCGTACGTATGTGTGGAGCGGAGCTATCAAGATAGGGGCGTGACCCTTTTGGGGTAGGGTAGTGTCTGTTTTGGTGATTTCAAATGTCAACATTGGCTACAAGAAATCACTTACCCCACCTTTAAAGGTGCTGTATGTAGGATTGACACCAAGTGGTTGAACTAGGTATTGCAGTCCAAATTCAAAATATTGGAGACTTGACTTGACGCACACGCATGTTGCCAGATTGACGACACCAACAGGACCGAATGCACTTGACGATGAATGAAATAAAATACGCAGTGTTTTCCGCCAGCTGGCAACCCGGGGTGCCGAAATACAATTGGGTAAACTGGCAGTGGGCGGGTTTCACAAACCAAAACAGAGACCGACATGCTGGCCCAGAATGCACATTTTCAAAGGAGAATAACTGACTGTAGCATTGTTTTTCAGATAAACAAGTATGTTAATTTAGCAAGGTTCTTAAATATCTGAAAACATATTATGGTATTTTTATGCTTTAGTAGAGTCAAAAACTTACATACAGCACTTTTAAGGTTCACCAAAAATAAAAACCTAAATGTTATTTGCATGAAACGCTCATCTGCTTGTGTTTCCTATAACACTCCAATGAACGTCATAGCGCTCTGCTTTTAGGAGGCATTATGAGGGTTGAGGTGAGAACTGTGATTGGTTGATGCAAGTCACATTGTGAGTAGTCTTTGGTATATAAACATGATTTTCAAAGTGATGCTATCAAAAACAGCTGACAAAGGGAAGATCACCTGACAATCCATACAGGTATAAAAATACACGTTGTCTTGTACTACTACTAATAATATTAAAACCTGAATATTGCAATTGATACATTGTTAACAAATTTTTTTTCTAACTAATTTAGATTTTGCTCTTGTAATGGCAAATGGAAAACAGTGGGTTATGCTTGTAGCTGGTTCCATGAGATGGGACCATTACAGGCACCAGGTTTGTGGCTTACAGCAGTTTTGGACTTATTCTTTTTACATTCTTTGTATTTTGTATTTTTTATTTTTACATGCACTTTCTTTGAGTATTGGGCCTGTGGCTTTGGTGTTGTTAGCGCCATGCTCTACCAGGTAAGCTCTAAAAAATACTGAGTTGTTTTCAACCCATGGCTGGATGGACAAATAAATAAATGTACAGAAGAAACATTGGGTTATAAATTAAACTATGCTGGGTTGTTTCAACCCAAAATCCTGGGTTCTTTGTTTGTTCTGTCATTATTTTACCCAGTCATGGGTTGAAAAAAAAACTGTTTGATGTTTTCACATGATGCTATTGTTCTCTTTCAGGCCAATGTGTGTCACGCCTATCATATGATGCATCAGAATGGGATTCCTGATGAGCAGATTGTGGTGATGTATGATGACATCGCTTATAACGATAAGTATGAGATTTCCTGCAGGTTTTTGAATGTCATGTAACACAACGTTTACATGGATCATTTCTCTTATGTGTGTAATATTGTATCCAATATATTGGGCGCAGAAATAATGCCCCACATAATGTTTAATCTGCCTCTAAAGAAACCCTTATCCTGGAAACATCATCAATAAACCAAACGGACCAAACGTATATCCAGGGGTTCCAAAAGACTACACTGGAAAGGTAATGTTCTTTTTTGTCAAAGACGAATGAAGATGTTTTGATCCTATATCTGAGCACAACACTGACTGTCTTACAGGATGTAACACCTGAAAACTTTCTGGCTGCTCTCAAAGGAGACAGACGTGCCGTGAAGAAGAGAAATCCAAAAGTCATTACAAGGTCTCGCTATAACATAACCTAATGTGTCATATTAAAGTTCAGATACAAATATGGATGTGGACAGAAGATAATGAGATTGTTTAGATCAGTGGTCTTCACTATTTTTTTCATGGGAGCCGCACTGATAGGGCAAAGTCAATCGGAGAGCCACTTTTAAAGTGAAGTGAAGTTACGTGACATGTGGCCAAGTGTGGTTACCCATACTTGGAATTAGTGCTCTGCATTTACCCATCCAAAGTGCACACACACAGCAGTGAACACACACACACACACACACACACCGTGAACACCGTGCTGCGGCGCCAACAGGGAGCAGTTGGGGGTTCGGTGCCTTGCTCAAGGGCACCTCAGTCGTGGTATTGAAGGTGGGAGAGCGCGCTGTACATTCACTCCCCCCACCTACAATCCCTGCCGGTACGAGACTCGAACCTGCAACCTTTGGGTTATGAGTCCGACTCTCTAACCATTAGGCCACGACTTCCCCACTTTTGGGGAAGTACATAATGTTCGGATACTTTTACCGCGAAGTATCAGAAGTTACATCCAGTCATAAATAGCATCCAGTCACAAACAGTTTTATCAATCTGTCATCCCTGATATGCAATGCAATGCAATACAAAAGGGGCATTCTTTATCATTTACCAGTCAAATTTGTAACTGAGACAAGATTATTTTAAAAAAAAAGGATTACCTTAATGCTGGAAAGACCTTAAGTTATTTAATTTTTTTATACTAGCCCATCATGTATCTAACCATCCAAGTGCACATTCGGCATTAAGAGCTGTTAAGATTAAAACTGGAAACTCCACAGTGAGTCAGTGTTATGGACGTAGGACAGAGCAAGTGTAAATATATTTTTAGTCTATATTTCCATCTTGTAATGCCGCTGTTTTAGGTATTAAAAAAAAATATCTATATATATATTTTATTTGTAATAGAGCAGACACTGTCTGACCGTGTCTACACCGGACGCGACAGTTGTCGTGCCACTCCCTGCTGCGATAAAAGTCTGTCTACACTTGACGCGACAAAGTGACAGTTGCAAATCATTTGAACGAAGTGTCAGTACAGTTCGTCATAAATAGAACGAGGCATCAGTTTACTGATGGGGATTGGTGTCGCATCGCATGGCGCCGCGCCACATCCAGTGTTGACAACATCACTGGGTTCTATTGTCTTTTGTCAGATGACGCCACTCGTGTCCGGTGTAGACATGGTGTGAGTTTTTTCAATGGGTTATGTTATAGCCCTGCTTGTTTTTAATATTTTTATGAAATATCTGTACTGACCATGATCATATCATCGTATTATTTACTGCCTACGTTTACGTCTGTCTACACAAAGTAAAGCTTGGCAAGCCACGCAATGAGTAACACTGGTTTAGATGATACTGAAAATGAAAGTAGTAAGTGTGTGCAAACAAATGTAATATTTTTCCCATGCAGTGACAGAAAAGACACAATATTCATCTATCTGACAGATCACGGATGTCAAGGCCTATTTTGCTTTCCTAAAGGCAATGTAAGTTTTGTGGTTATGTGAATGTCTTGGCAAATATTGCCATTATTCCTATACTATATTTAACAAAACATTATTGGTCCATATTTTTAGAGTTCTTTAAGACTTCAACATTTTGTGATATGCCATAATGTTTAACTCTAAATAGATAAGTAAATTAATAAAACTATGTACAGTAAAAAATGAATACTGTATTTAACGGCTAAAGTTGAAGTCCTTTTCCTGCAGCTTTATGTCTATGATCTCAATGAAACGCTCAAGGAAATGGCGAGAGATAAGAAGTTCTCAAAGGTACATACAAATGTTTATTTATACACTGTTGCAAGTTCAAACATATATGGATGGATTCTGTTCCCAAAACACTAAAGTAAAAAGGGGTTTTCTCCAATATGTGGTTTTAAGTTTTACCACCTCAGTTCTTATATGTGGAGCAGATGGTGATATATATGGAATCCTGGAACTCCGGCTCAATGTTCACCAAACTCCCCAACAATGTTCATGGTAAGAAGGGGATTTACAGTAACCCTCATGTTATATGCATATGATATGTGCTAAGATATCATGTGTGAGGTAATATTGACCCCAGGATACATTTCAGAAGATGTCAAAGTTGCTTTGAAGTAAATTTGACCCCAAACACAGGAGAGTTAATATATTTACAACAGGGCTTATTGTTCATCATGTAGCCAAGCAGCGGGTGATCTACAGTTGTTACTGTAAAAGGTTTGTGCTGAGCACAATTAGTGAATAACTATGTAACTGTGCTTCTAGTGTACGCTGTGACTTCAACTAAAGCAGAAGAGAAAGGTTATGCCTGTTATTATGACAAAGTGAGGAAGTCCTTTCTCTCTGATGAATTCTCAGCTGTTTGGATGCACTGCAAGGAAAAGGTTTGTCTTTGCATGATTTGAGTCAGCTATGGAATTATATTAAATCAGAAATAATACATACTTATTTTCAGGTTAACCTTGATAAAGCTACATTCCAGGATCAGTTTGATTATCTTCAGAAAAAGATGAAGCTATCTTGCTCCTGTCGTTTTGGGGACATGGTAATAACAACACTTTTTTTATATACAGTGTATTAATGTATTCAATTCTCTTTTCTTGTAATTGTCACCAATACAAGATTGAACAGGAATGCGTTCAGATTTGGAATTCATCAGTATTGGGATCTGTTTTTGGTGTTTTTAATCTGACTTTCCTTTAGACAATTGGTAAAAATCCAATCAGTGAGTTTTTGAAAAACACCCCTCGGACAGTTCGGCAGACGACTAAAGCTCAGACGTTGGTGTTAACTGATTTAACCTTTAACCACGAAGCCACTTTCAAAATCTTGAAGCACCAAATTGAAACAGAAACTGATGCAGGCAAGAGACAAGTTCTGATCAGAAAATATGAAGCTCTTCATCAGGTTTGCATTTAATACAGTACATAATTTATGTAACTAATATCTCAAGCTCAATACTTCAGCTATGTTTTACTGGGTAAGAAAAAAGGTCTTCTATAATCTCATAACCATGAAAAACGTGAGCTTTAAAGCTTTGTGCTTCTGTATCCGCCAATATTATGTCAAACTACAAATTAACTGAACGTTTTCAGTTATTCGTGTATTCAGTTATTGAAATTCACATTGTGTTGCTTGAAGATCCTTAATGTTATTCTAAAGTTTTCTTAATAAGATTAATTATTTTGATGTGCTTTCTGATTAAAATACATGAATTGTTATCTTACAGACTAGAGCTCAAATTGAAGGAACAGTTGAAGCTATCAAGCAGCGTTGCTTTCCTGGAGCTGTAGTTGAGGATGAACTGGTTGGATATTATAGGTCTGCGCAAGATTTATTTGCTTTCAAAACTGTTGCTGAGCATTTCAGGACAACCTGTTTTAACTGGCACGAGGAAGAGGTGAACAACATAAAGATGGCCCTCTCATTGGCTATATGCACACATTCATATTGTCTGTTTGTCATTTTCTTGTTTGTCTCTCACAGTTTCTGATCACCTTGTCCTACATGCATGTATTTGCTCGTCTCTGTACATATGGGTTTGGAGCGGAGAGGTGTGTCTCTACAAGTACAAGATTCTAGAAATATGTAAAATATAATTGAACAGTTAGTAATTTGACAGTTTCTACAATCATTTCTTAATTGTTGTAATTTAACAGTCATTATAACTTTCTGGTATTGATATAGAAATATTGATCTTAAATGTTTTCTTAATTACCAAGTAAGGTTTTCTTTGTTGTAGAATCATAGAGGTCATAACAGCGGTCTCCAGTGAAAGCCTCAGTGAATAAACAACATGCTTATGAAAAACCAAATGGCACGTGGAGTAAATCTGCACAAATGAAGTCAGTCTGCCAAAACCATGGCTTTACTACAAGCCAAGCGCTAAATTTCTGTGTATATTCATTGAATTTTTGACCTAAAATTGCCATGAAGCCAAGAAAATATTTATTAAATAATATACTGAACACATTTACAAGTAAACAACATAGGTTTGATTTAGTTTATACACAGTTCTATGATTTCAAATGGATGAATATTTTGGAGGGGGCTCCGCCCCACCTACCCTTACGAAAAAGTATACTTCCACTTCATTTTATGAAGCATACTTAAGTAATGTTGAAGTATATTTTAAGTATACTTCAAGTAGTAAGTATACTAACATCTATGTACTAGTAGTATACTTGTAAGTGTACTATTTGAATTCCTCTTGGGACTAAATTGAGATTGCTGTCTTTGGACCCCCAGGTGCTGTCTCTGATATCACTATTAATCTAGATTCTGTCATCAAACATTCATCCTTTTGCTAAAAACTTAGGTGTGATTTTTGACACAGATCTGAACTTTGAAAAACAGATAAGTGCTGTGGTGAAGAGCAACTTCTTTCAACCAAGGCAAATAGCCAAATTAAAATCTATGCTCTCGTTTAAGGATTTGGAGATAGTTTCTCACGCCTTCATCACTTCCAGACTTGATTGCAATGCGCTTTATATGGGTCTCAATTATTCATCTCTGAATCGCTTGCAGTCGGTCCAGAACGCAGCTGCGAGGTTTCTGACTGCTACTAAGAGGAGAGAAAGCATTTCTCCTGTCCTAGCATCTCTTCATTGGTTACTGGTGCAGCATAGGATCCATTTTAAGATTGTGTATAAAGCGTTAAATGATCTAGCCCCATCATAAATGTCCCAACTTCTCAGCTATCAGCAATCCTCTCGCTCTCTCAGATCCTCTGATAAACTTTGCTTGCATATACCTCGCTCTCGCTTGAAATCTAAGGGGGATCGGGCTTTCTCTGCAGCCAGTCCTCGAGTAAGGAACAGCATACCTCTGGACATTAGACCTGCGCCGTCCCTTCCTGTTTTTAAATCCCGCCTGAAGACTGATCTGTATTCCTTGGCTTTTGGATGAAATGTATGTTAGTGTATTTTAATGTGTTTTTGAGACTTTTCCTTTTATTCTCTTAATCTCTATATTTACTTTATTTGTATATGTACAGCACTTTGGCATACACTAGCTGTTTTTAAATGTGCTATATAAATAAACTGACCTTGACCTATAAGAATTTGTTTATAAATCCATTATTTCGAACAAATCTATTGTATTGGATTCGACATAAACATAAAATAACTATGACAGTCAAATTTACACCCTAGTTCTAAAAACTGTAAACACAATGTTTAAGGTAGAGTCATGCAAGAAATCAGGAGGTGAGGTCTGTGAGATCTGTCACTACTGCTGCAAGCTCTGTTGAGAGAGTGGAGATATAAGTGATTATAAAACTGCATGTTGACACAAAAGCCAAAAATCAATCACAAATAATAGCAAATCAGAAGAGCTTCTGGGCAAGCGCTATGTGCAAGTGCACTGCTGAAATGAAAAAAAAGAAAGCTTTTAAACATTATTCTAAATAAATCCTCAGTGACGGCGTCAATCATTGCCATGCAACACACTTGTTTGTGCTTGGTATAATATTAAAATGGTTTAATTTGAGTTTGAGTCTGGTGAGGAAACTGTTAGCTGCAGCAGTCACTTTGCTAAAGCAGTTCATATTAAAGTTCACAATTACCTCTCATGGCATCAAGTATCTCTTTACCACTGACTTCTTTTAGCCTCTTGCTCTCTCTATTAAGTTCCTTCGTTTGCAGCTGTACCTTACTCCAGTTGCTGGCCCTCGTCTGAGGAGGACTCGTTTTCGATAGTTGACTACACCAGAACACAATGAGCCAAAAAAACAAGATGAAATAGTCTGCATCCTCTTTTGCAGCAAAAGTGACATAAAAGTTATGACTTCAACTCAAAATGACTTCATTTAACTCTAATAAGGTTTTCCCTGAAATGTGCAAATATTAAGATAATTTACCTGTAAAGATGTTTGCTTTGCCATCAGCTCCTTCAGGCTTTCAGTCACCGGGTCCTCTTTTGGGGTACAGGTCGTCTCTTTGCTCTTTTGCTGCCAAAATGACAATTTAAAGTTTTCAATACCAGGGATTCAATTCAATTCACATTTATTTTTACAATGCTTTTCACAAGACATATCGTTCCAAAGCAGCTTTACAGAAATGCATGTTTGTGTTACAATCAAAGGAGAACTATGCTTCATTATTGAAATGTACATTTTTATTTCTCCTGGATTCACATACAGAGGTGGCATAGAATCTCCACATTATCTCCATACTATTTGATCTGTTATTACCTGTTTTGATGGCCGTTCATCCTCCTCTTCTCCTCCGTCTTCCTCCTGAGTGTTTGTTTAGTCTTATGTCTTCACTCTTTATGAATTTCAACTGCTTGCCAGAGTTCGAATGTCCTCCGCGTGCACGCATGGCATCATTAATTAACGCAGAGAAATTAATTAATGTTTGTGTTGCCCTCTGCTTTTCATTTCATCTTAGTTTATTTATTTTATGATATTCCATCCTCGTGTGGATAAACATTGTTTGCTAAATGTCTTGAGAACATACTGAATTGTATTTTTAAAATCAATAAAAAAAAAACAATGATTAAAATACATAATTAAATAAAGGTCAGCATTGTTTGCTCTTTACAGCTTTTTGTAACCAAATCTTTCCCCCAAAGTTACACCACAACATCACTGAACGATCAGCCATGGGTCCTGTAATATTATTTGGCTGTAAACAACATGATTCTTGTGCAGGCCTATATGCAATATGAGTGAAATAACGAGCACAGTGAATAAATGTTCACTAATGAGTAAATGGCCACAACAAAACTAAGTGAACCGAACATGTCCCCTCCCGTAGAGTCACAGTTATTTCTCACAATTTCTAGTATTTGTACAGGCTTTGCATTTTTTTTACATCAAGAGTATTGCATTAGCAATTCATTTAATTTTAAAGCGGATTGTTTTAAACATGACAGCATTAATTAAAGTTTCTTAATCCATAAGATCCATTAAGACATAGGCCTACCCGTTTAAATGAATTGTGCATCATAACAGCATTTTGAGATTTGAGAAGTGCATCTCCTGTGATTCACCAGAGCCACCGCAGAGAAGCTCAAATTCATGCATGACAACCTCTACTTAATGTGTGTATGACTGCGATCAACTTATGGGATAATTATTCCTTCACGAATAAATCTCTAAATGAGGTGGTGTCTATTTTTATAGATTATGCAACATTTGAATTATTTTCAAAATAATATTGAAGTGATTATAAGTAGCAGTGGCTGGGACAGACTTTCAGATGCCATCGAATCCTGTTTAGGTGAAATAAGCCTGATCCAGAGCAGGTTTGAGCTGAGTTCTGTTGCTATCACAGCAACTCTAGGAAGAGCTTCGAAGAACTTAACAATCCTGGATTATCCAGCGTAAGAAGAACAGGCCCCTGATCAAACTACTGAGCCAGCCAAGATCTTCAGGAGCACTTGATGATTACAGATGGGTGTGTTGGATCAGGATCAGAACTTCCTGCAGAGTTTAGCTCCAACCGTAGGTAAATACACCTGAACTAGTTAATCAAGGTCTTCAGGAGTGGCTGCTGGAAGCTTCTGAGCAGGTGTGTGGGAGCAGACTGGAGCTGTTACGTGATATTGCCTCATCAGGGCTGTACTCAAAAACTGCTATTTTTATGATCATTTTTATTTTTTTCATGATATACATGTATTCAGGCAATGTCAGGCAGAATATGTCTATATCTATATATAGCTACAATGCTTGCAGGTCATTTCTATCCCTGATCAGTGATGTGATTACAGTTAAGTGGTCTTATAGAGTGGCAAAATGCTGTCTGAGGTTTTTCAGGATCTGCTGAGTGTCCACATGCTCAGGAAAAGCGTCCTCTGATTTCTGAGCAGCCATGTAACTACTCTGAAGATCGCCAACCTTCAAGTCACAAAGAAAGGTCAGTCAAAATAAAATACTGTCATTAAAACAATAATAGAATAGCACACAGGGTTGAGTCATACCTTATCCGAGAGCGTGGCAAAGTTAAAATGTGGCTCATACATGTGAGGAGACAGTGAAGCAGCAGTCTGCAGAAAAGCTTTCGCCTGTGCCAAAACAAAAGTCTTTCATGAGTCCAGTTGCCCATCCTGATCCTGATCCTGATCCTGATGCTAAAGGCACATTTGCATGTCTTTCTAGTGAATGTATTACAGGGTCACTGCTTGCACTGTGTGAGTGCCACTACTGGCGGAAGTCATGCAATGAATTAAACTGGAACATCCTCAACTCTTGCTATGCAGCGGATTTATTATTTACATTTTCTCCCCTTATGAATTTGTCTGATGCAGCATTCTATATGACTATGTGTATGCTTGGGCTGTTGGAGAAAATATAACATTTACACAAACTAATAAAATATTAATACAATAAACTATGACTGAGTAACAAACATTTAGCTTAAGGTAGACACAAGTATAATGTCAATATACTGGATCCATGAATTAGTTCTTAAAGTGACAGCAGTCTAATAACCCTGCCGCTGTCTGTGTCATTCATGTTAATAAAACATCTTTTGTAGGCTATTCCTTACCCGAGTAACACTGTCAAACCTGTCTAAAAAAGCACAGGTAACTTCATTTGCATGTTTGTTTTATTAGGCTCAAACCCTAGAGGGCACAAGACCCTGTTGTTGTACTAAAGATTATTATTATTCTTTTTCAATCATTTGAGAGCATGTTTATCATTAACATGCTCAACAACAGGACGTGGGATATTTTGGTCTGAATGTGGATTCTGTGAATTTTTAACTACTCCTCCATCATACTGTTCACACCAAACATTGGAAATCTTATCTTTTTACTTTTGTCAATTAAATAAAAGTTAAAGAGAATTAACAAATCACAGATTCTTAATGCATTGCATTTCACAAAACATCCCAACCTTTTCTGATTTGCTGAAGTATATCAATTGTATGTATATCAATCTTAAACGCTAAACATTCTTTCACACTGGTGAATTTACAAATAGATTTATCTTCATTTGCTTTGTTTGTATAATAGTGAATCATTCAAACATTGCCGTTTCTTTTGCTATACTGTAGATTATCTATTTATTTAGCATTTCAGAATACAGAGATGCAAACTCATCGTGGGCGAGAAAGCTGACAAAGACTACCTAGTTCTCATCACGTTTTGCTTTTGGACGTATTGTAAACTAACTATTATAACAAAGTTCACTACTTTACTGCACTGAAGTATAAAGTTTAGCAAGTGTAAGAAATCTCAAAGGCTCATGTCATTTAATAAATAAATAAGACTCAGACACTAACGCCTCCAGTAGTGCGTTACAGCGATTTAACTTGCCTTCTCTAACTAGTTAACTCAATTTGAAAATAGATTTCATTTTTAACATCACTTTCTCACACTCCTTAGTACACGTCCAAACCAGCAGGCTTTGATGTCCTAGGATTCTTCTGTGTTCTTTTCGTTTTTTTCTCTTTTTGCTTACATGTAGAAGCCTGCAATATATTGTCACGCACAAAACAGACCTTGTACGCTGTAAGTTGTATTCTGCTTCATCATCCTTAATTGCCACCGATTTATTCTCGCCCCGACACCATTCCGTTTTTACTGATTTCGTCCCATCTGGCCTTTTCGTGAACGGCAATTCTGCACATTCATCATATGACACAATTCTATGCCAAAAGTACGTCTTCTACGAGTAACCATTTAGCAGATTCACACCCACTGCCATTATTTTTTTTTTATTTCACTGTGAACGGGATTACATTGAGAAAACCTGAAATAGAGTCACGTTTACCACCCTGAATTTATACTATATTGATCGTTTAATACACACCCTTTTTTTTACCTTTTTTAGCACTATGCTCACCCACCCCACACTGCACAATAAACTTCTCTGGATTAAATACACTTTCCCTTTGGGTGCCTGTGATTCTTTGATTTACAACGGGAGCATTGTGAAGCGTTTGTTTTCTTTCTTCTTTTCCCCCCCTCTTTCTGGTTTTTATTCCTTTGCCTCTAGTACATTCCTATATCGTCCCGACACACTTTACGAATCAGACAAATGACCTATTTCTGGATTAAAAACAGCAAATTTTGCAAAAAACTTTAATGATACCCCTCACATATACTGACAGATTTTCAAATCAATTTGATACCGATTCACAATCTCTGGATTGAATTCAGTATTCATTCATTTGAAAATATACAAAACAGTAGATGTACATTTTTCTTAAGGAAAAAGTGTTGTGATGACATTAGTTATAGAGAGACTAAACTGACCTGCTCGATGCGGCCTTTCCGTAGCTCCAACACGGATACATAGTTCATTCTCCTGTACCCGACCTTCACTTGACGCGTCGGCTACCTGTTTACTAATAGACAAGGCCCACGCTTTAATAACCGCCCCACCCCCTATCTTCGCCGTACCCATGTATGTATAACCGCTCACCAATACTGACCAGCGGGGAATAGAGAAAGGGGAGAAAAGCCTGAAATGTCCATAATTTATTCCTTAATAACTTGGGTCATTACAGACTGACATTAAGATTTTTTCAAAACCAGCAGATGTACACAAATCTCAGAAAATCTACAATAAAATAAAAAAGAACTTTTGCCATTAAAAGAACATGTTTTGCCACTTGTTTGCCAGCAGAGGTTATATGAGAAGCACACCTGGCTTTCCATGCTCCACTAATGTCTGGTTTGCAAAAAGACATTCTTTTATCCAAGTGATCATCCTTACCCGTATGAACACATCACCTCCTCCCTTGTTTTGGTCTGATTTGCTCACCGCTCCCTGACTGACACAAGTCTCAAAATAAAGAGTTTGTCCACAGCCAGTGAGGCACACACCGTGAGCCGGCATTATGCTCCCTCTCCATCTACTGCGTACACGTTACCACAGGTCACATTGGGTTCTGAGTGTCTGCTCACCACCTGCCAAAACATGCCCAAGGATCTTATTACCCCCCCCCCCCCCCACCCCCCGACCTATCAGCCTTGTCCTCTCAACTGGACACAAGGCTAAAGCTCTATCAAACGCGAAGAAAGGAGCATCTATATTCATATGCTGGCCGTAGAAAACAAGCACAGGCCCCAGAATGTTTTTTTTTTATGTTTGTTTTAAAACAGCTGGCAGTTGAAGACCCCCATCTGCAGCAAGCGCCTAAAAAACGGGAGACAGAGGCTGAATTTACACAAGATACGATGCAGAGATCCACTGTTGACTGTCACTAAAGACTCAAATGACTGTTTTAGGGCTGCTAATAACAATTTTTTCTATTGTTAATATTTTTGATTGGTCGATTAAACCAACGATTAACATTTGAATTATGTGCCAACACAGTTATTGGACTGAAAAAGTTATTTCCCATTAACAATGATGAAGACACGTACTCTCAAGCCAGTCACAACTCTGAGTTTATGCTTATACTTCACATTTTCTTACGCTGCTTCAAATTTGCTTTTCAAACCGGAAGAACAAACCCCACCTTCTTCTTTAATCATAAACGCAATGAGTGTGTGACGAGAAGGGCGGGGCCGAGAGCCATGGGAACGGAGCGGGGCCGGTGGAGTAAATGCTAATGTACGACACCTGCACCACTCACCGGTCTCGAGTCCCACGGAGGAGCTCCAGAAGGATAAAAGGAGGAGTGACGACAGTGTGGGACTCGAGACCGGTGAGTCCCGCCCCTCTCGTCACAGAGTGCTATCATTATTTTCAGTGATGTGCAACCTGTATATATCTGTTAACTTCTGAAAATGTGTTACAGGGTTTCACGACCCTTTAAAATTCACAGTTCAGAAAATCCAGGACAGGTCTCATTTTTTGTCCCATGATGTTGACTACTCGGCCTTAGTCCCACCCTCCCACAGCTTTACACATTCTCAATCAGTGTCTTCATGTGGAATATCCTAAATAATTTCCCAGATGATAGTTACCCAGTCATACTTATTGCCTGCTCACCTTTTTAGGGACGTTTTTGATAGCATCTGCTCTATGATCAAAGCTATAATAAATAGCTCTACTGTCTATGGGTTTGTTCCCTGCAAAAAACTCATTTCAGGGGGGAAGCATCACACCAGTATCACTACATAATGCATAAATAATATAATATAATACACTGTGAGATTACATGCCTCATCACGATGAAGTACATGAATAGAGTTGCTCCTCTGATAGTCAGCCAATTTAAATGACATTAACACCTAAACTTAAAGCTGTCCTGACTTCTCTTTTTCGTTTGCTTGCTCATAAGCTGTGTTAGCAGGGTTGGTTCATTCAATGGCAAATGTATATCGTCTGACAGCTTGTGAACAAATCACCAATAAAAAGCTCTTAATACTGGAAGCAGGGCTTCTCTCTCACGCCCAGTTTTCAGGATATTGTATATGATTTGCAGGCATTGCATGTAATTTGCCGCTGAGACTCCTGGGCCTTCTGGGAGAGGTGAAATGTCAGCAGTTCCAGTTAGTTTTAAAGAAGCCATTGTACAGCTTTTCTTGAAAGATTCTCATCTTGACCCCACTGTATAGAATAATTACTGATCCATCACCAAATTACCTTTCATCTCAAAGATGTATAGAGAAGGTTATTTTGTCAGATACATTTAAATTAGGTTTTTCGTGTTTTAAGCTTTGCTGAAGGTCACAAATGTCCTTCATGGTTTGTCTATTTTAATATTGTCATGATATTCTGTTAAAATGCCTTAAGTGTGTACTTTGGCACACAGGGCCTTCTGCATTACAGTGTTTTGCTTCCTATTGAAAGGGTAGGTGTTTTTTCATGAACATTTAGTCTTTCTCTTCATCACCTGCACCCATTTCTGGTGGTGTTCCACAAGGATCCATTCTAGGCCCTCTCTAATTTCCCTTTACTGTGCTTGCTCTGAGTTCTATATTTCTAAAATATAAAATTACATATTTTTGTCATGCCAATGATTTCCAAATTTACCTTCCAATCAAATCAAATGATACTTGTTCATTTGACCATATTTTTCCATGCCTAGCTGAAATTAAGATGTGTATATAATTATATTTTAAATGGATGAGATGCCGTTTCGTCAACCCTCTACAATGCGAGTAAATCACTCGCATATGCAACTAAATGTTCATGCTAATCGATTAAATAATGTCTATCAATAGCCATTGGCTAATAAATAGTTAGATTTTACCCTCCAGTGTTTGAGTTAAAGAGTACGATTTTTTTTTTTACTCGTCTTGAACACTCCGAGTACTTGAGAGTTTCGCTCTCTGTCTTTAAAGAGCATTATTCCAGTTCATCTCAATGGATGTGCAGCGTATTTGACACCGACTCGCCATTGCTTATCTGAGAGCGCTCTGTGTTTCTCTCACGCACACAAAGAGAGAGAGAGAGAGAGAGAGATAATGAGGGAGGACGAGAGAGAGAGAGAGAGAGTCTTACCTACTGTACCACGTAGAACTGACGCACTACATGTAAATTATGTTTTTTGTTGTATTTTCCAGTGCTCATTTGGAATTATTCAGCGGTTTTAAAACATGCAGAAGCCACTGCCGGTTTCTTCGGTAGTGGGCGGAACTAATGCGCAACCAGCAATCTCATTGGCTGGCACTCACCTATTACCCCGTCACTGTTTTGATTTCAGCAAATCATCTCAAGCAAATGCAGACAATGTGATTAATATTCATTACCAGCAGCTCATCAGACCTTTTTTTACACTGAATGATCAACAATGCCCTAAGTTCTGTTAAAATGACAAATATGCATCCATACATTTTCATTTTTAGACATTTTCATGGTTAGTTCTAACCATATATATATATGGGCATCGGAAGCTAAATAAATGTGGGTGGGTCCTCCCCAGAAAAAAAAATACTGGAGTATATGCCATTTTCTGTAGTGTGGTGCCTTTTAATTAACCGTGTCTATTAACACAAAGTGCAAATAGGCCGCCTGGTTGGCAGCGGCTATTTACTTCACCTCCGCTCACTAACGTGACAACATTACAAAAGACGGCTGCTGAGCAACATATCCAGTGGCGTAAGTGGTAAGAGCTTTTCCTTAAAAAGATACACTTTCTGCCCAGTGTTTTACTTATTCTTCCCAACCTGGCAACCATAAACACTCTCTCTGGGCTGCTAAAAAGCACTGATGATCTGCAAACCCTGACAAACATGTGTGCTGGAGTTCAGCGATCTCCACTGACATATTCTGCTCGAATTAAACAGTCATACAGTCGCTTGTGCTGTTTGCTGCTACTAAATTTGCAAACAAACCTCAGAAACAAACTGTAATAAATTCAAACATGAATTTTGGCCAAACTGTTTGCGATTGTGGTTGCTGAATAAATGCACTTACACAACCTCTGTGTGCTATGTACAAAGTAAACATTTTAAATCATTAGAAAATACTGGAATTAGGAATTTAACTGTTTTAAACATGTTTTTATAATGTGAATGAATGAAAGAAAGAAGTAGTCACCTGTAGAAGCGCAGGGCGATCTCTGGCTGGTCTGTGTAAAAATGATTGCTGCCAATACAGGCAATGGCCTCCACATGCGTGTTGTCCTGCTTTAACACTTCTTTATAGTATTCTGTGGCTGAGATCATGTTATTCATTTCCTGATGGAGACAGGGAGATTATTCTATTACATAAATATGACAAATTAATCCGAAGTATAATAAATGATGTGAACATTAAAAAAAGACAAATACCAAACAAAAAAGACAAAAACACAGACACCTCATGGATGCGTGCGATTCCCGTGAGCAGCGTGACCTCGGCGGGGAAGTGATCCAAGCCTTGCTTGAACACATTCAGAGCAGTGATGGGCTGATCAAGCCGCTGATACACCTGCGCAGCACAAAGAGCTCTCACTGGGAAGTACTTACAGCAAGCCGAACACAATAAAGCTTGACTTGTCAATGCTACCTTTGCGAGGTAGAGGTAAGTATCGACAAACTCTTGGTGTGCGAGCGCTGATCTGAACTGCTTCTCAGCTTCACGGTGCAAGCCCAATCTACAAACACAATTGGTTCATTGGAAATTGGCATTAACACACAAAGAAACTGTGCTCATCCTCAGGCCATCTGAGATTAAGATGAGTTTGTTTCTTCATCAGGTTTGTAGAAATGTAGCATTGCATCAGTGTCTCAGCAATGGATGCTCTGCAGTGAATGGGTGCCGTCAGAATGAGAGTCCGAGATGTCTCAAGATGAATGATGGACTGGAGTGCTGTGGATTACTTGTGGATTATTGTGATGTTTTTATCAGCTGTTTGGACTCTCATTCTGACGGCACCCATTCACTGCAGAGCATCCATTGCTGAGACACTGATGCAATGCTACATTTCTCCAAAAATCTGATGAATGAAATGAGTATTACACGTGGAAATCTCTTGAAAACTTTTACTGCTTTTTTAGTATAACAGCCACCAAGATGAACTAATGGTGAAAAGTGTTGATTGCAGCATGATATTTAGCTCGACTCCTGTTGCATCACAGTCGTGTCTACTGAGCTTTCTGTACATGAAATAATCACAATATAGAGAACAGCTGGTTTTCACACTACTAACAGGAACAGTGAGACTAATGTCACTAATGCATTAACAGCAGTAAAGCACGTCTGTACATGAGCGCTTGCATATTACCTATTACCAGTCCATCACAGCTCATGATATGCGCTTTCAGATTTTTATATTATGTTTCTCAGCCTTAGTTTATAAAGTTTTTTTGCACTAAAATCATCTTCTCTACCTAACAGCAGACACTGCTTCGGCCAAACAAGTCAACTTTGACAAAGGCTACTTGTTTGGCCGAAACGTTGGTAATAAACTAACAGTGCTTATGGGGGGAGTGTGCGGTTACATTTTATCTTCATTTAGTCTGCTCCTTTAACTTGCACCTCAAAAAGGTGTGCGTTTCTTTATTGACCGATTCTCACCTGTAATAGCATTTTCCCAGTTGTACTTTCCACCACCAGTCTTTGAACTGAGCATGTTCAGTGGCAAGAGCAGCCAGATCTAACGCCTGCAAACGGGCAAAAAGGAGCATGTAATGTCTGATACACAGCAAACAGCTATTACCACAGAATGATGAGAGACATACTTACATTTTTTACATCATTTTCAAGATGGAAGATGTATTCAAACAAGGTCTTGTGTATGAGAGGGAGAGACAAGAGTTTATAAAATCACTTATTAGGTGCATTCGTTAAATATTATGATGTTTAATACACACAGATATTACATTAGAGCATAATTAAAAGGAACTACTTGATTCACAATGTAAGTTTTACATGCAGTTTTTCGCTTAGGTTAAATATACCTTGGACAAGTTCGGTCTCTTGCCATACTTTGCCAAGTTTAACCTAGAAAGGTTAATGAAAGGTCCATCCGGATTTGTTAGCATGGAGGCCTGACACGGTAACAAAAAAGACAGTTACAACACTTCATACAAATGTTTGAAGTCAAACTGAAAAACTGTAGAACAACAGAATCAGGAAACTACAGTATATGAAAGTCCAGTGCAACAGCTGACGCTTCAGTTTAAGGTGCTTTGCTGGCATGACAGATCACTGTACGCATATACTGTGTGTAGTGAGGAAAACTATGCTATCCATAAAATCAGTTCTGAAGAACAACACAGCACCTTACCGTTCCCAACCTGACAAATCTGCCGGAAGCACTGGTGACTGGACGAGCTGTTCGCGGGGTTCTGATGGCCTGCTCCATAGTTTCTGGTCTACCAGACAGTGTGCTGGGCCTCACAAACCCTGTGACGGGACGCCCCGACTGAGTCATCGGTCTAGGACACATAACACCATTAAATATCTCAATGAGGAATCGACCCTCATATGAGCAATAACTTACACGTGAGGATAAAGGCAAGGATTACAGGGCTACACGACTCAATCAAGCATCACATTATAGTTCATTTGATAACAAATATGTAAACAGCAGCTCTCATATTGAACAGCAAAATGCACAAACTAGCAAACGATGCATTAATCTCCAAATTAAGCCATGCTTTGTTTGTGATTTATTGTTTGAATTTTGTAAGAAGGTGAAAGCTGAAACTTTACTTCATGTCAAAAGATCTCACAGCGTTTAGATTGCGTGACCGAGACACATCTGCTCTAGTGAGCTCCGTATGACGCGCTTTAAATGAGTCGCACTGTTTTGTTCTGCTTCTAGCGCATAAACGTTATATCGAACATTTATCGTTTTATTGAGGAAAATTATATTGTGATAATTATGGTTATCGTTTTATTGCCCAGCCCTAATCACTAGTGTCCACATGTCTGACCTATGTTTAGCGGTTGTAGTTTATCCACATTATGAGCATGAAATACACACTGATACAGTCAAAACACGCAATCAGAGAAACTCATTAAACTCATTAAACGTCAATGATTTGGCCCTCCGAAACGATTTCAGCTGAAACTGAGAACTGATGTTTTGGCAGAACGTTTTCAGTTACTGAAATTTCAGTGCATCACAACGTAGAACTAGAGCTGCACGATACATCGTTTCAGCAGCGATATCACGATGTGCGCATCCACGATGTTTAGCATACTGATCGTTATATGTATACTGATCGTTTTCTTTGCTCACACACAGACACGGTGTCTACACGGGACGCGACACATCGACCGCTGCAAATCATTTGAGCTTTGTGTCAGTACGTCAGAAACAGAAGGAGTCAGCAGTTTACTGTCGGGGATTTGTCGTGTCGCGCTGCATCCAAGACAGCATCACTGATTATAATGGGTTCTGTAGTATTGTGTCGTCCGGTGTAGACGCGGTGAGAGTCACGCAGACGCACATGACACATACACGCGCAATTATGTCAAAACGCATGTCTCTGCGAGTATCTTTGTAAACACATTTGCGGATGTGTAACAGTATATTCAGAGCAGTTTAATGCTCCTGAGGCTCTCTGTGCTATGAATGTTAATCAAACAACAAAACACTCTTGTAGCTTTAACACAGATTTAATCTATTTAATTTATACAGTGAAGACTATGCAGTGTTATTTTTCATTTGATTTTTACGTTTCTGTACCTGAATACTGTTGATTACAAAAATATAAGCATGACTTCATTTGGATCTGTTTAATATATTATCTATGCTTGTAATTTGTTTATTTTCTATGCTGATTTACTCACCTACAAAATTACCCTAATCATTGATTATTTTTTCTATTCAAGTTGTCTTTTTTTTGTTTTTTTCATATCTCAATATATATTGCAGAAAAACAAAATATCGGAATGAGAGTTTTTTCCAAAATCGTGCAGCCCTACTTAGAAAAGCAGAGCCCAAGCACTCCCGTACTCTAATTACTCCAACAGTGCTGCTAGTAATCTACAGCTTCAGGCTTCAGGCGTTGTAGTTTAAGCAGATGAAGCCGCACCTGACCGCTGCAGTGGGCGCTGCTCCCCGACTCGTTCCTGGAAGCCTCAGTGACGTTCCTGGACCTGACGAAACCAAAACATGTGCAGAAGAACTGGAGAAGCATACATGTTATACGCATAGTTATGTGAAGCTGTTCACTAGGGCCTACAGACCTGGAACATCTGAGCTGCACTATATACAAATAATCGTGACTTGATGGGCTGAAGTGTAATTAATACTCACGTGCAACCTGCGCGATGGAGCTCTCGTCCAACATCATATCAGCGATGCCTTCCTGATCCACCTCCAGCTCATCGACGTACACCATCTCCGTCAGAGCTCTGGTCTTCAAGCTCCACGCCGCCTGAAACCCATCAGAGCACATCAGCTCCAGCTCCAGCTCCAGCGCAGCAGAGGAGAGGAGAGGAGAGGAGAGGAGGCTGCTGACCACAGCTGCGTCTACACCGGACCTCACACTCTTCAGCTCAGATCAGCTCAGTGTGTTACAGTTAAAGCGAGAGCAGAAGCCCCTGCAGGACAGGGTTGAGCTCAGCTAACAGAGGGAACACCGGACCTCACACTCTTCAGCTCAGATCAGCTCAGTGTGTTACAGTTAAAGCGAGAGCAGAAGCCCCTGCAGGACAGGGTTGAGCTCAGCTAACAGAGGGAACACCGGACCTCACACTCTTCAGCTCAGCTCAGCTCAGTGTGTTACAGTTAAAGCGAGAGCAGAGGCCACTGCAGGACAGGGTTGAGCTCAGCTAACAGAGGGAACACCGGACCTCACACTCTTCAGCTCAGATCAGCTCAGTGTGTTACAGTTAAAGCGAGAGCAGAGGCCACTGCAGGACAGGGTTGAGCTCAGCTAACAGAGGGAACACCGGACCTCACACTCTTCAGCTCAGCTCAGCTCAGTGTGTTACAGTTAAAGCGAGAGCAGAGGCCACTGCAGGACAGGGTTGAGCTCAGCTAACAGAGGGAACACCGGACACATAATATGGGGAATACTGAGAGTAACAGAGGAACTATTGGGAACATAATTATTATATTATTGTAATAGGGAGCAGTTGATGAGCTTCACGAAAACACTACAGTTACCTCAGACACCCGAGACGCAGCAGGCTGTGTCAGTAATGAAGAGAGAACAGCTCAGCCCAGACACTGCAGCACATGATCAATAACACATGCCTGGCTGTACTGTTAGGGTTTAACTGAACATCGTCAGATCGTTAAATGTGAGGAAGGTGTAGGAGTTCAGAAAGTGACCGCAGGAACTGTAGTTATAATGCGCTTATGCGCGCTAATCTCTCGCAGCTAGCCGCTAGCCGCTCACTAACCTGGTCATACGGGCTTTCTGACAGCAGCTGTGAGCAAACATCGGCGCATCTCTGGAACCTCCGCCTCCTGCAGCTGCTCCAGGCCAGAAACAGCGGCTCCATCGAGACCGTCACCTCCATCTGCACCGATAAGAAGTAATACACCGAGAAACCTCACCGAGAACCGCAGCCGCCTGCCCGACGAGCGCTTACCCTCTGCTGACGTCAGCACGCTTCACGTTACCCTGGCAACGCAGAGGCGGGGCTACAGCACGCATCACGTTACCCTGGCAACGCAGAGGCGGGGGGGGGGGGCTACAGTAGTGCGGAAAAACAAACACACTCACAGGATAATTGTAAGGGCAATTTACCTTGTTATTATTCTAAATCCCTTGTAACAGTTTTTTTGTGGTCTGATCATGGTAAAGGCTATTTTCATTGTAATAAAATCGATGTTCAATAAAATAAATAACTAAATAAATAATAAAAATATGGTAAGCCAACATTTTAAGAAGACAACAATCCATTGAAGAAAAATCTGTTGAGATTCAAAAATACACCACAGTTCTTGGTAATTGGTTATTTTTTTGTTTTCTTTTAAATGTTTAGTTTTGAAATGTTGTTGTATGCTTTTGTCATTTTTATTTAATCTCTTTACTTTTCTATGTGTGTATATGTTATATATCGTATGTAAGGTTTAGATTTTAGTTTAATACTGTTTCTTATTTGAAGTGCTTGGATATGTGTGCTGTGTGTGTGTGTGTGTGTGTGGGTCGGGTGTGTGTGTGTGTGATGTGTGTCTGTTCTGTGTGTCGTGTGTGGGTGTGTGTCTGTGGTGGTCTGGCTGTGTGTGTGTGTGTGTGTATGTTGTGTGTATGTTGTGTGTATGTTGTGTGTATGTTGTGTGTCTGTGTTGTGTGTGGTGTGTGGGTGTGTCTGTGTGTGTGTTTGTGTGTGTGTGAGTGTGTGTGCTGTGTGTGTTTGGTGTGTGTGTTGTGTGTGTTGGTGTGTGTGTGTGTGAGAGAGTGTGGTGTGTGTGTGAGTGTGTGTGTAGTGTGTGTCTCTGTGTGTGAGTGTGTGTCTGTGTGTGTGGGGGTATGTGTAGGGGTGTGGGTGTGTGTGTGTGTTGTGGGTGTGTGGTGTGTGAGTGTGTGTGTGTATGTGGTGTGTGTGTGTGAGAGTGTGTGAGTATGTGTGTGTGTGTGTGTGTGTGGTGAGGTGTGTGTGTCGGTTGTGGTGTGTGTGTGTGTGTGTGTGTGTTCGTGTCTGTGTGTGTGTGTGTGTGTTTTTTCGTGTGTGTGTGTGTGTGTGAGTGTGGGTGTGTGAGTGTGTGTGAGAGAGAGAATGTGTGTGTGTGTGTGTGTGTCTGGTGTGTGTGTGTGTTGGGCCGTTGTGTGTCTAGGTGTGTGTGTGTGTGTGTGTGGCGGGTGTGTGTGTGTGTGTGGCTGTGTGTTGTGTGTGTGTGTGTGGTGTTGTGAGGGTGTGGTGTGTATGTGTATGTGTCTGTGTGTGTGTGTGTGTGTCTGGTGTGTGTGGGTGTGTGTGTGTGTGGGGAGGGGGGGGGGGGGGGGGTGGGTGTGTGTGTGGGTGTGGTGTGTGTGTGGTGTGTGTGTGTGTGTGGTGGGTGGGTGTGTGTGTGTGTGTGGTGGTGTGTGTGTGTGTGGTCTGTGGGGTGTGTGGGGGTGTGTCTGTGTGTGTGTGTGGTGTGTGGTGTGTGTTGTGTGTGTGTGTGTGTATGTTGTGTGTATGTTGTGTGTCTGTGTTGTGTGTGGTGTGTGTGTGTGTGGTGTGTCTGTGTCTGTGTCTGTGTGTGTGTGTGTGTGTATGAGGGTTTGTTGTGTGTGTGGTGTGTGGCTGTCGTCTGTGTGTGTGTTTGTGTGAGTGTGTGTTTGTGTTTGTGTTTGTGTTTGTGTTTGTGTGTGTCTGTGTCTGTGTGTGTGTATGTGTGTGGGTGAGTGTGTGTGTGTGTGTGTGTGTTGTTTTGTGTTTGTTTTTGTGTGTGTGTGTTTCTGTGTGTGTGGGTGTGTGTGTGTGTGTGTGAGTGGGGGGTGTGTGTGGGTGTGTGGTCTGTGTCTGTGTATGGTGTGTTGTGTGTCGGTGTCTGTGTGTGTGTCTGGTAGTGTTGAGTCTGTGTGTGTGTGTCTGGGAGTGTGTGTGTGTGTGTGTGTGGTGTCTGTGTCTGTGTCTGTGCCTGTGTGTGCGTGTAGGGTGTGTTGGGTGTCTGTGTACGGTGTATGGGTTGTGTGTGTGTGTCGTGTGTGTGGCGTGTAGTGTGTGGTCGGTGTGATGGGTCGTGTATGTGTGTGTGTTGTCTGGTTGTGTGGTGTGTGAGAGTAAGGGGTCTGGTGTTGTGTGTGTGATGTTGTCTGGTGTGTGTCTGTGTCTGTGGTGTGGTAGGTGTGTGTCTGGGTCGTGTGTTGTGTTGGGGTGTGGTGGTCTGGGGGTGGTGTTTGTCTGTGTGTGTGTGTGTGTATGTGTGGTGTGTGTGTGTGTGGCATGGTATGTGTGTGGTGTGTGTGTGAGTGTGTGTGTGAGAAAGTGTGAGTGTGTGTGTGTGTGTGTCTGTGTGTGTGTGTTGTGTGTGTGTCTGTGTCTGTGTGTGTGTGTGGTGGCTGTGTGAGTGTGTGTGGCTGTGTTCTGTGTCTGGGTATGGGGGTGTGGTGTGGTCTGTGCACTGTGTGTGTGTGTCTGTGTCTGTGTCTGTGTCTGGTGTATGTGTCTGTGTCTGTGTCTGGTGGGAGTGGTGCATGAGTGTGTGTGTGTGTGTCTGTCGGTGTCTGTGTCTGTCTGTCTGTGGTGTGTGTGTGGTGTGTGTGTGTGCGTGTGTGAGTGTGTCTGTGTGCTGAGTGTGTGTGTGTCTGTGTGGTGTGTGTGTGTGTGTGGTGTGTCTGTGTGTGTCTCTGTGTGTGTGTGTGGGGTGTGTGTGTGTGTATGTATGTATGTGTGTGTGTGTGTGTGTGTGGTGTGTTGTGTGTGTGTGTGTGTTGTGTGTGTGTGTGTGTGTTTTTGTTTGTTTGTGTGTGTGTGTGTGTTGGTGTCTGTGGTGTGTGAGTGTGTCTGTGTATGTGTGTGTGTGTGTGTGTTGGGTGTGTGTCTGTGTGTGTGTTTGTGTGTGTGTGTGTGTGTGGTTGTATGTGGGTGTGTGTGTGTGTATGTGTCGTGAGTGTGTGTGTGTTGTGTGTGTGTGTGTTGTGTATGTGGGTGTGGGTGTGTGTGTGTGTGAGGGTGGGTGTGTGTTGGTGTGGTGTGTGTGTGTGTGGGTGTGTTGTGTATGTGTCTGTGTCGATGTGTGTGTGTGTAGTGTGTGTGTCTGTGTGTGTCTGGTGTGTGTGTGTGTGTGTGTGTGTGTGAGTGGTGTGTTTGTGTGTGTGTGTGTGTGGTGTCTGTGTGTGTGTGTGTGTGTGTGTGTGTGTGTGATTGTGTGTGTTATGTGTGTGTGTGTGTGTGGATGTGTGTGTCTGATGTGTGTGTGTGTGTGTGTGTGTCTGTGTGTGTGTGTGTGTGTGTGTGTGGCGTGTGTGTGAGTGTGTGTGTGTGTGTCTGTGTATGTGTCTGTCTGTGTGTCTGTATGTGTGTGTGTGTGTCTGTGTCTGGGTGTGGTGGGGTGTGTGTTTGTGTGTGTGTGTGAGGGTGTGTGTGGTGTGTGTGTGTGTTTGTCTGTGTATGTGTGTGTGTGGTGTGTGTGGTGTGTCTGTGTGTGTGTGTGTGTCGCTGTGTCTGTGTATGTGTGTGTGTCTGGGTGTGTGAGGTGTGTGTGTGTCTGGTGTATGGTTGTGTGTAGTGGGTTGTGTGTGTCTTGTGTCTGGGTAATGTGTGGTGGGTGTGCTGTGGGTGTGGGGAGTGAGTGTGTGTGTGTGGTGTTCGTGTGTGTGTATGTGTCTGTGTCTGTGTGTGTGTGTTGTGTCTGTGTCTGTGTCTGTCTGTGAGCGTGTGTGTGTGTCTCTGTGTCTGTCTCTGTGTGTCTGTGGGTGTGTGTGGTTGTGTGTCTGTGTGTGTGTGTGTGTGTCTGTGGTGTGTGTGTGTGTCTGTGGTCTGTGTCTGTGTGTGTGTGGGTGTGAGTGTGTGTCTGTGGTGTCTGTGTCTGGGGTGGTGTGTGTGTGGTGTGTGTGTCTGTGTGTTTTGTGTGGGTGTGTCGTGTCTGTGGCGTGTTGTGTGTGTGGTGGTGGTCTGGTCTGTTGTGTGTGTGTGTGTGTTGTGACGTGTATGTGTCTGGTCTTTGGTGAGTGTTGTGTGTAGGTGTCGGTCTGTGTCTGTCTGTGGTCGTGTGTTGTGTGTGTGTGTATGCTGTATGGTGTGTGTGTGTGTGTGTGTGAGTGTGAGTGTCTGTGTCTGTGTCTGTGTCCGTCTGTCTGTGTGTCTGTGTCTGTGTCGTGTGTGTGTGTTGTGTCTGGTCGTGTCTGTGTGTGTTTCGTGACTGTGTGTTGTGAGTGTGAGTGTCTGTGTCTGTATGCTTCGGTCTGTGTGTGTTTGTGTGTGTGTGTTGTGGGTGTGTGTGTGGTGTGTGTGTGTGTGTCTGTGTGTGTGGTGTGTGTGGTGTGTGTGCGTGCGAGTGGGTGTGTGTGTGTGTGTGTCTGTGTGTGGGGTGTGTGTGTGTGTGGTGTGTGTGAGTGAGTGTGTGTGTGTGTGTGTATGTATGTATGTATGTATGTTTGTCTGTCGTCTGTCTGTCTGTCTGTGTGTCTGGCTGTGTATGTGTGTGTGAGTGTGTGTGTGTGTGTGTGTGTTCTGTGTTTGTGTGTTCTGTGTTTGTGTGTGAGTGTGTGTGTGGGTGTGTGTGTGTGTGTGGTGTGGTGTTGTGTCTGTATCTGTGTGTTGTGTGTGTGTGTGTGTGTGTGTTCTGTGGGTGTGTGTGTGTGTGTGTGTCTGGTGGGTGTATGTATGTGTGGTTGTGTGTGTTATGTGTGTGTGTCTGTGTGTGTGTGGGTGTGTGTGTGTGTGTGTGTGGTCTGTCTCGGTGTGTGTGTGGGTGTGTGTGTTGTGGGTGTGTGTGTGTCTGTCTGATGTCTCTGGTGTGTGTGTGTATGTGTGTGTGGTGTGTGTGAGTATGTGTGTGTGAGTATGTGTGTGAGTGTGTGGGTCTGTGTTTGTGTGTGTGTTTTTGTGTTTGTGTTTGTGTTTGTGTGTGTCTGTGTCTGTGTGTGTGAGTGTGTCTGTCTGTCTCTGTGTGATTGTGTGTGTGTGTTTGTCTGTCTGTGTGTGTGTGTCTGTGTCTGTCTGTCTGTGTGTGTCTGTGTCTGTGTGTCTCTGTGTGTGTGTCTGTGTGTGAGTGAGTCTGTGTGTGTGTGTGTGTGGGTGTGTGGTGTGTCTGTGTGTGTGTGTCTGTGTATCTGTGTGTATCTGTGTGTGTCTGTGTGTCTCTGTGTGTGTGTCTGTGTGTGAGTGAGTGAGTGTGTGTTGTGTGTGTGTGTGTGTGTGTGGATACTTGTTTTTCTATTCTGGTGGGGACTTAAACATGAATACACACAGACTCATGGGGAATCGTGTCATGGTGGGGACCTAAATTGTGGTCCCCAAGGGTACAAAAGCTTATAAATCGTACAGAATTAAGTTTTTTGAAAATCTAAAAATGCAGAAAGTCTCCTGTGAGGGGTAGGTTTAGGGGTAGGGTTGGTGTAGGGTGATATAATATACAGTTTGTACAGTAGAAAAACAATTACGCCTATGGAGATTCCCCACAAGGATAGCTGACCAGACTTGTGTGTGTGTGTGTGTGTGTGTCTTTATTTTAAAGAGGATTTGTTGTAGAAGCGCCTTTGGAATTAAAATGAAATGTGGACTGGTTTTCTTGTGTCCAGGGGGGGGGGAGTACAACGACTTGAAACATGGGCTGCGTGAGTTTCTTCAACAATCTGCAAACCAGAGAAAGGTGAAGATGAGCAGCTGCTATGTCAGTCACTGAGAAGAATAAGAAGTGGACTCTGTTCTAATGGATGTAGTTTGTTTATAGGACGTGACTCCTGAGGCTTTCCATGAGTTTTTGGAGGAGTTGCAAACAAGAAAGAAGAGGCGGTTGAACTGAACCCATCTACATCACAGAGAGTATTATGGGACTGCACATCCTTTGGCTGGATCCACTTTAATAAAGTCTCAGAGCAAAAACACTGATGCTAGTGTGCAGACCTTTTAATTCTTTCATTATTATTGCTTTTAAATGAAGTGCTTTGGCTCAGAATCTCTAGGTCTGCCACGTTAATTCGCAGTAGGGCTTGTAACTCGCGTCAGTCCCGCACCAGACACAGACACGGACACAGAAAACACCACACCACACACACACACAGACACAGACACAGACACACACACACACACACACACACACACACACACACACAGACACAGACACAGACACGCCACAGAACAGGACAGACAGACAGCAGTACACACACACTCAATCACTCACTCATCAAATCACTCACACACACACACACACCCAAACCCCCACACACAGACACAGACACAGACACACACACACACACACACACACACACACACACAGACACACACACACACACACACCACACACACACACACAGACAGACACAGACACAGACACAGACAGACACAGACAGACACAGACACTCACACTCACACACACAGAATTACACATTAAATGTAAGACTTACTTTAATATTGTAATGACGTGAAAAAATACAAAATATAAAGCGATTAAATGTCGACTTATAGCTTACCAAAATGTGATTTTATGTTGTTTATTCTATTATTGATTATGTACATAAATGGGCCATGGTGAACATATTTAAACAGTTTTTCAACCCTGTTTAGTTTTATGCAGCTGAATATAAAGAGTTCACTTACAAACGTTACTGCCGCTCATCAACGGCAGCTGACAGAGTTGCTAGGCAACAAGAAGAGTCCTCCGTAGGCTACACCGGTCCGAGTGCTTCGGAAGCAGCCTTGATATGCTTCGCAGTTGTAGCAACTTAGCAATAAACTTTATTCGTTTCATCTCCAAAATAACAAAGTGGTGGAGTGTAACGAAATACATTCCATAAGTATTCACATTCAAATTATATTTTTTCTCACAGGACAGCTACAATACAAAACATGGTCCTTTACAATATCATGCGCTGCTGTACATTAAACTGCCCAACAGTAGCCTATATAAAGCATTTTAAATGTAACAACCTTGAACATATTCAGAAGTAAAATGCAACATACAGTACACTGAAGTGCAGCAGTAATACTAATGCAAGACCATCATATATAGTTGTTTCTGCAGAATACATAGGCTGCTTTTACTCTTCATAGCTTAAGTACATTACAGTATGAAGGATAATACCTTTACTTAAGGTTTTAAATGCATGCATTTTTCCCTCAATGTGCTAATAGTAGTTACTGAAAGCATTTTACTAAAGTAACTCATATTTCTTTCACCAGTTACTTTTTCATAGCGCTACACAATTAGTGCTTTCCTCATTTCCTTAAATCAGAGCAGAGCCCTGTACTGCAGGATAAAGCTGCACCTCTTATAAGTGTATTCGTTGGCAGCCACAGAACCATCACTTGCTATTTTGTTTGAATAAAAGTCCCGCGCTATGAATTCTGGGATAGGGTGGGCTATCCCATCTCGTGTATGCTTCATTTGTCGGAGAGACTGAGGCCTGGGACACCGCGAGCTTGTGTGCTAGTGCTGGGGATTTTCACGAGCAGTTACATCGACACGCCTGAAGGTGGAGACAGTCTGCGTTTATGAGGCGATGAAACTGATTCATTGTAAAACACTGCTGCTACACTTGCTGAACCTCCTTCATCAGCATTCAGAATCTGCATGCTAGAACTAGAAGCAGTGTTGGGAAGTAACTAGTTACACCTAACTAAATTACATTTACAAAATAAATGTCATTGTAATCAGTCACAGTTACTGAGAGTGTCATTTAAATTACAGTAACTTATGATTACAAAGAGGGTTACATCTGAATATTTTTCACACACACACACACAGATTTCATTGATTTCTTATATATAGTATACTCAGTATTATATACAGTATAAAGAAACCTCTTCTTCATCTGTTTATTTTAAAACCAATTGTTGGAGAAAATGAAAACAGAAAGGATTATTTTACAGAAGACGTATAAAGGCCGATCTGATCTGGTGTTCTAGCGCGTGTTGGGGATGGAGTCGATATGTAATCGATATTTATTTCCTGACTCGATGCGCATTTGCTGCGGAGCTCGACGCGGAGTGCTGCACTGTGTGAACACGAGAGGTCTGTCTGCAACAGCGTTAGAGATGTGATCTCAGTGCAGATGCTGTGGCGCAGGGTTAGTGTGCTGCTCTGCTGAGCCGTTTCTCAGTCGCTCTTTCAATCCTGGAGACCGTCTAACATGTCTACGAAGGCAGAGCAATGTGAGTATGACGACGATAATGTGTGAATGAAGCTGTGTGCTCGAGGGAAGAGACACATCTGCGTGTAAAGAGATGCACACTGCACGATGTCAGAGCTTCACGATAACAGCGACGGTGAGATCTTAGATTGAGATCATGTGTTGCAGAAGACAGAAGATGAGATGTATTCTTTTCAAGGTCGAATAGACAAGTCACCCCTGCAGAAAAGCAGAAGCTCGCGCAGTTTGATCATCTAATCACAGGAGCGCAGTGGTCCTGGGGTAAAGCAGGGAATGGTGGATGATGTCTGTGATGGGGTCAGTGCTGTCTGTGCTCTTTGGTAGAGGGCGCCATTTGCTTTCTACCGTCGGTTTTACTGACCAGCAGACTGTCCACCTCAAAACACGCTTTCATGTAATTATAGCACATTATAAAATAACTCTGATCATTCTTTGCGCTATGCAGTGGCTGCTGAGCTCCAGACACCCGGTCCTCACAGGACACAGTGCCCAGCAGGCACAGAACGCTCCCCTAACCTCAGTCTTTGGAGCCAGTTTGGGGATTTTTGGGAAACAGATACTAACGTTAAAGGAACGTCCTTTTTAGGTTATTTCTTTTGTAACCATAAAATAGCATTCCCAGAATGTTGCAGGGTGGTTATTATTAAATAACCTAAAAATAGCTTATAAAGAACGTTCCCTAATGGTTAGTTTTAGGTTATTTTTTATAACACAGTAAAAATATCTTTCCACTGAAAACGTTCTAGTTTTTTTGTGTAATGACCTATAATTCGTTTAATGCAGCATTTATCAAAATACAGAAAACGTTTTAAATTATAATATTAAGTCAGGGTTAAGCATAGAGTGATGACAGAAATCATAACTTCGTGGACTTGTTTCATCTTCATTTACTGCCCGCGCTTCTCCAGCACGTGCTTTCAAGTCAAGTCACCTTTATTTATATAGTGCTTAACAATTCAGATCGTGTCAAAGCAACTGAACAGCATTAATTAGGAAAATAGTGAGTCAATAATGCAGAAGGACAATAGCAAACACTCAATGTTCAGATAAAGACAGTTCATCATTGAATTCAGTGATGTCATCATCCAGATCAGTTCAGTTTAAATAGTGTCTGTGCAATCAAGTCGACGAGATCGCTGGAAATGAAGTGTCCCCAACTAAGCAAGCCAGAGGAACCAAAACTCCATCGGTGACAGAATGGAGAAAAAAACTTGGGAGAAACCAGGCTCAGTCGGGGGCCAGTTCTCCTCTGACCAGGCGAACCAGCAGGTTGTTCCACGCTGCAAAGTCAGATTGTGCAGAGGACTCAGCTGGTTCCCGTGGTCTTGTCCCGATGGCCGTCTGAGACAAGGTCTTTACAGGGGATCTGTATCTGTGGCTCATCTAGTTGTCCTGGTCTCCGCTGACATTCAGGGCTGTGGAGGTCGTCTCTAGGTGCTGATCCACCATCTGATCTGAATACGTACTGGATCCGGGTGACACACGGAATTTAAAGATTAACGGTCATTTCATTTTACTGGCTGACTGACTCGCTCGTTTATTGATCTATTTATTGAATGATTACTTAAAATGAATATAGTTATGAGAGTAAATATTATTTTGGAGGGATTTGACATGCTTAACTGAAGAGAACATGATGTTTTTGTTTACGGATCAAAAAAAGAATGTTCTGGGAACCAAAAACTGTTAGCTGGGTGTGCTGCGTGTTGAACACCACAATATCTGTGGTCAATAACACTGATCTAATGTAGGCCTAGTCTCAAAAATAAGACTTTATAACTGATTGTATGTCATGCTAAAATGTAGATGAGCATTTAGTCTATAATCTTAGCAGTCACTGAGGGTTTATACAGGTTTATGTAGGTCTGGCCCTATGGGAGACTGTGAAAACAGTGCGTCGTAAGATTACAAGATCCTGCAGCAACGCACTGTAAAAACTGCACATAATATAAAAGGTCAAATGGTAAAAAGAAATGTTCATAATATAAATAAAATTGTGAGCACATATAATGTAACTTTTTTGCATACTGTAATAGGTTGTGATTATGTTATGGACTCATTATGGTAACTCGTAATAACAAAAGCATAATTTATAACTGCATAATCTAATGAATTGCATACAATAAACAAAGCTAACAAAATACTTAAAACATTTTGTATTTCTTTACAATAGTCCATAATTTAATTTCTCTGTGTTCATTACTTAAGGAAAGCTATTTTTCTTTATGCAGAATTTTGACCTCTTTTAAGCATTTGAAATCACTAATAATCAAAAACATTCTGTTGCCTTTAACTCAGACTTGAGTTGTGAAAATCTGTCTTCTAAACCTGTCTTCATCATAGTAAGCTTAACTTACATTTGGGATTTGGGAAGACTCAGAATATATGGTCAATATGTACTACGGTTATGACATTAAACTGTCATAAGTGTGATAATCGTTGTCCAGGTTATGACACTTTTATGACCGTTTAATGTCGTTTTGGAGCTTGACAGACCCAGTCTCTGTTCACTCTCATTATATAGGAAACAGACATGCAGATATTCACACGGATTTTTAACAGAATGATTCTTTTGAGCTATTTGTTTCAATGAATTGGTTCATTGATTCAACTGTTGCCACAATCATGAAACAAACATTTTGTTGTTGTTTTTTCATTTATTCATTATATGCTACTCCAGATCCATAATTTTCCTTTATGAAGTGGTGAAGTCTGCTGCTGACAGCTCTGAGTTAGATCACTTCTCTCTTCCTCAGAAATGTCTGATGTTATTTTATTTTCTCATTGTAAGACAACATGATGAGAGTTAAAAATAGACGCAACACATCGTTACCCAGCATGAGAAATAAGAGAAGTGTGTTCCAGGAGTCATTGTGATCCGGCCGTCCAAACACAGACGCTGTTCTGTGACACATCTGAGCTCCAGCGGTTCGGTCACTGCGTTCATTTGTCCATCTGACAATCCAGACTGTCTGGTGTGGAAAACTCACTCGAAATGAGAGCAAGTTAGAAAGCCTGTCTCGTTTCAGCTGTAATGCTGTGAAAATACAGATGTCAGTTTCAGAGAGATGTTCATTTACTGATTTCTTCATCAAACAGCACACAGCAGCAGCAGGAGTGGATTGTTGAATATTCTGAAATGTTAATTATGTCACTTTGCTCTTTATTTGTTTAGTTGGCTCTAAGATTCGATACTTGCAAGAGTATCACAACCGTGTGCTTCACAATATTTACCCAGTGCCATCGGGAACAGACATTGCAAACACTCTGAAATACTTTTCCCAGACGCTGCTCAGGTAAGTGCACTACACTGGAAATAGGTGATACACTGCTAATGTTGCATTCTAATGATAGGCAGGCCTAGTTTCATTATTACAAAGCAGATAAATATAGCATCTATCTAAATCTGAGAATTTCAACAGCCACCAAGACATTAGAGCTCTGTATTATAATCAGATATATGCAGTAACATCATGCATGCCAAAAGTACACATTTTGAATAAATTCAGGGAAGTTCTGATTTGAATATTGTTTTTGTTTGTCTTTTAAATGTCAGTAGCTTTATGAAATACAGTTGACTTATAGTTAGACTCATGAGTTCATGTTATGTGTAAGAGCTCTTCTTCATGTTCACGTGTCAACAGAAACAGTTTAATAAAGGTGCATGCGCTCAAAACATGCTTGAAGAAGAAATTTTAGCGTCTGAGAGCAGTATGTAGTTGTGTGCTTTTGTTATTCCTGTTATGTTTATGTTTACTGTATCAGTGTTTGTGTGTTAAAGGGTCCTTTTGTCATTAAGAGTTGATAGCGATATTGTACTGATAATGATAATGTACTGCCAGTGATATGAAATACTGGATTTCCATAGTGTTCAGTGGGTTTGAAATGTTTAGTTTAGTTAGAAATGTAGTTTTTCTTGTCGAGAACGCTGTTCATGTAACATTCTGCAGCTGAACCACCTCTCATTCCCAGCCAAACAGGGCTGACATGTGTAGCTTTGATAAGAGACAGTGTGAGAAATACTACACCATCCTGTTGTATGTAACGCACATCCAACTACGTTCTCCTCTCCCTCCAAGACCATCACAGACCAAATTACTGCTGAGGTAGAAGTTGACAGGGGACAGCAGACACAAGCGCCCTCCACATCCCTCCACGAACATGAGACATTGCTTTCGAAACCAGTGTATTCCTTTTCCATTACAGATTTCCCCAGCCGTAGACTAGTGACATTTCTGTTAGAACTGAAATCCATATGCCTGTCGAACCATTATTTCTCTTCCCCTAAATGATACTGAGGCAGTATCATAATGTATTTACATACAGACATTCTTTTTGACGGTGCAATAAACATGTGTTGTGACCAGGGAGCTTTTAGTCTAACCTCACATACATGTTTATTACTGGCTGAAGCATGTTTCTGAAGTGTCATCTCTGTATCGTCCTCAAAACGAATTATTTTGAGATTGCTCTCATCTCTGACAGCCCCTCCATTGCTCAATATTTCCCATGTGGCTCTTTAGCCTCCTGATCGGCCCGTGCCGCCCGTCCTCCGGGGATTGGCCGCTCGGAGGGCGCGGCGCGTGCGCCTCAAAGCTCGTTCCTCTGGCGAAGTACGGGGCTGCCACTGAAAACATGCCATTTTTTATATTTTTGCTCCTTGTCACCAGATACGCATGAGATGCAGTGATCGTCACGTGCTTCGCAAGCACAAGCCTCCTTGATTTCGATCCAAACCAAAAGCCAGCTTTTCAAATGCATAGATGATGATGGCACATCTAAAGCAAATTCCAAAGTCTGTGGAGACACTGCATCCTATGTGGGGAATATCTGGGTTTGGTTCTTTTCTACTTACGCTGTCTCTGTAGAGCCATTTCAATGTAATGTGCTGTTTCTTTGTGTCTTTGTTGTCTCTTTTTTTCCCCTGTTCCCCCCCCCACCCCTCCCTCGGAGCAGCATCCTGTCCCGTACAGGCAGAAAGGAGAGCCAGGAAGCTTCCAATTTGGCCGTGCCCATGACCATGTGTCTTTTTCCTGTGCCATTCCCACTCACCCCATCTCTAAGACCACAAGTCAGTTCCATCAACCCTACAGTTACTCGATCCCTCCTTTACAGCGTTCTGCGGGACGCCCCGGCCGACCGGGGTGGTGCCACCCAGCAGAGTCGGGAGGTTCAGATCTCAGATTACCCCTCACTGGACTATCAGGGGCTCTATGCCACCCTCGTCACCTTGCTTGACCTGGTGCCCCTGCTGCAGCACGGTCAGCACGGTGAGTCCTGCGCCGCCTCACTCCCGGAGACACATTTCTGAGTGTATCAGAGGAGAGAGAAAATCACACTGATTGTAAAGTACGTTGCTCGAAATAAGGATTATTGCTAGATGGACGTTGATTTCCAGCCAAACAAATTCGCTCAGTCTTCTACGAATCAGTTCCAGTATGGCGCACTTGCCGTTGGTGCCTGACGTTCACCCAGAAATCATTCTGTCATCTTTTACTCACCTTCATGTTGTTTTTCAGCTGTGGAACATAAAAAAAGATATTCTAAGAAATGTCTCAGAAAAGTCAGGTGAGGTCTTCTGGTTTGGAAGCACATGAGGAGAGTAAATACTGACAGAATGACCATTTTTTGGTGAACTCTGATCTCTTTGAGATCCTCTGTGTGTTTCTCATGAAATGAAAATAATCTAAAATAGAGAATATTGCTGCTGCTTAGCCAATATTTGACCATTTTGAGATATCGGCAGGAATCGCTCATTCCGTCTAGTGGCCGTTATCAATAAAAAGTGCTCTTTTCCTGACAGCTGTCAGCCAGCTTTATTTCTCCTATCTGCTGACAGCTAAATAAACTATGCTTTCGTGTCATTCACCATAAAGAGCTTTGACTGGATAACAACGTTATCAATGTACAGTAACATATAGTATGCTAGTATTTCATTATGTAGGACGCATTCTGAAGAAAACGCAAAGCTTTAAATGTCATTGAACTGTTCAGAGATGAGTTGGTAAAGCTGCATAAATCTCTAGAGGACATGGTGCTCATCTCGTTCATCTGCTTGACTTTCAGATCTGGGACAGGCCATATTTTACACCACAACATGCCTTCTGCCTTTCCTTAGTGATGATATTCTCAGCACTTTACCCTACACCATGATCTCCACTTTAGCCACCTTCCCTCCTTTCCTGCACAAAGACATCATAGAGTACCTGAGCACATCCTTCCTGCCCATGGCCATTTGTGAGTATACTAACTATTTATGTGACTATGAGAGATGTTTCTTCAAAGTAACCTCTCAAAGTATTCCAGCAACCACTTTGTGCTTCCAGTAGAGCACACTGCTGATTTGATTATAAATGCAACATTATGTGACAATCGTGCACTATGAAGCAAGAAAATTATTTTTGTGTTGCAGTGGGTTCGACTCGAAGAGAGGGTGGCATTCCAGCATATGTCAATCTGTCTGCCTCCTCCATGCTGATGATCGCCATGCAGTACACTTCAAATCCAGGTACATACACATTTATCAGGCTGCAAGAAAGTTACTTCTATAGTCAGTCACTGATTGTTATTTGCAGAAGACTCTAGCATAGTGTAGCTTTTTCAGTACAGTGTGGATTATGGGCTCTAAATGTTTCTCTGGTTGTCTTTAGTATACCACTGTCAGCTTTTGGAGTGTCTCATGAAATACAAGCAGGAAGTATGGAAGGTATGCTTCAGTTCTTCATGTCTTTTTGGAGATTTTTCCAAAAGCACCTATCACTTACACTGATCACTACGATTTTAAAGGATCTTCTGTACGTCATATCCTACGGCCCGTCCCAAGTCAAACCTCCAGCTGTTCAAATGCTCTTCCATTACTGGCCCAACCTGAAGCCTCCTGGTGCCATCAGTGAGTACAGAGGCCTGCAGTACACAGGTGAGATGTTTGATTAATTTCTCCAAACCACTGCTTTCAAATGGTTGGTTTCAATGAACAAGGTCAAAGCAGTAACATCAACACGTATTTCTGACATCTCAGCATTGTGGTTTACATGCTCAAACACATTTGGAAAAAGTCATATGTAGGCATGTACCTGTACTGTGAATTATGCTTTCAGTTATATTAATTTGGGTTTTTTATTGTCATCAATGTTTCATTCAGTAAATGTGTGACAGGCTAGTATTGATTAGGTCTAAATTAGGTGTTACTATTTTACAAATAGATTAGGAACATCTCGAGTTACTTGTCTTTAATCTTGTTCCCTGAAAAAGGGGAAGCACCTTCAGGTTAGACCTTTGTCTGAAGAGACGACTAGACATGCCCACAGTGCGGCAATTAGGTTCAGAATTTTGTTCCCACTTTTTCAGGGAACAGGGTTACAGTCAAGTAACCTGAGATGTTCCCTATCAAAAGTTACACTTGATGCTACATTTCATAACACTAATGGGAACGAGAATACCAACTCTGGCACACTGGAAAGTGTCTGAACCCCTCAAGGTTGTGTACTGTAGAGTGTGCACACAAACATTGGAGAGGTCACAGACATGTCCTTGGCATGTTGACTCAAGTACATGCGAGCCCGGAGTAGCATGAACATCTAAACTATAGAACCTGATGAACGTGTGCGGGGAGGACCAGACTGCTGCATCACATACTTGCTGCAAGGGGGCACCTCTTGCCAAAGTCTTGGAGTGTGCAAATCCTCTTAGTAGAATGGGCCCTTACTCCTGGAGGTGAAGATTGACCATGCGCCTCAAAAGCTAGGGCAATAGCATCTTTAACCCAGTATGACATTGTTTGCCTAGTGGCATCCATCCCCCAGTTACGGCTCCCATAGCATATGAAAAGATGCTCTGACCTAAGCCACTGGCTGGTGCAGTGGACATAAATCTGAAGGGCATGGACTGGACACAGTAAGTGAAGTCTTTCCTGATCTAGTGTAATGAATAGCAGAGCACAGAATGCTTCAAGAATGACTGGATGCATGGTCGAGAATGGAACTTCAGGAAGATAATCAGAGCGTGGGTGCAAAATAGTCCAGGGGCAAAATTTAAGCAGGATGGCGAAAATCCCCAATTCTCTTTAGATAAGTAATTGCCATGAGAAAAACCATCTTTACAGTCAGAAGCTTGACAGTCGCTGACTCTAGTTGTTCAAAAGTCAAACCAGAACCTCAAGCTCTACACCACAAGTCCCACAAAGGAACTATCACTCTGCTGGGTGGCCTCAACCACTTCACAATTGCTTCACAAATGAAGTGAGCGACTAGAGGGTGATTTCCTACAGGGTCCCCATCAATCAGATCATGGCAAGCAGAAATGGCAGCCACAAAGGCTCTGAGAGTAGCAGGACATGCACCTGCAGACAGTCTTGCAGGAATTCCAGCACTGAAACAACTTGGGAGTGGACTGGGTCTGCACAGTGGATCTTTCAAAAACACACCATTTGAAGGCATAACTTCTTCTAGTGAAGGGAGCCTTAGCACTTAGAATAGTTTCCACTGCACCAGCTAAAAGAACAGAATCTCTTAGTTGGTTTCAATGCTCGGGCCAGGGATGAAATATTGTCCCCTGTGCCTGAGATAAAAGGTATCTCCTGATCAGAATCGCCGACTGCCATCAAGGAGGGATATTAGTTTGAGAGCCAAACTCTGGTCGACCAAGAGGCAAGACCCTTGTTGACTGACCTTGGCCTGGACTCCCAGGGGCAGGGCAAAGACACAGTCTGGGTACATATGGGCCATCCCACCCAGATCCAAGGGATCTGGAGGAGTTAGAGAGAAGTAGAGGGGACATTGTCCTGTCTCCTGCCAGGCAAAGAGGTCCACCTCTGCTTCTTAAACTTTTCCCAAATTTGTTTGACTACTTCGGGGTGAAGTTTCTATTCCCTGTGTGCCACAGCCTGTCTGGATAGCAAGTCTGCTCCCACATTGATATGCCCTGGAATGTAAATCGCCCTGAGGTACAGGAATTTGTCTTGAGCCCAAAACAGAAGCTGCTGCGTTAACCTGTTCAGGTGGCACAAACGCAGTAGACTACTGCAGTATTGTCCGCCTGCACTAGGAAATGATAGCCCTTTAACTGCTGGAGGAATTATTTCAGGGTCAGATATACAGCCATCATTTCCAAGCAACTGGTTTGCAAATCAAGACATCTCCAGATCCTTTTGGCTGAATGGTCATCTAAGACTGCACACCAGCCAGTGCAAGAAGCGTCTGTCATTAATGTCTTGCAACGACAACACGCACCTAGAGTGGGACCCAAGGTATGAAACCGGGGTCTGAACCACATAGAAAGGGTACGAAGTGTGTAGCGTGTAACCCTTATCTGCCCCTGGGGATTGGCCCTGGATGAAATCCTGTGGCTCTGAGCCACAACTGAAATGATCTCATATGCACAAGGCCCAAATTTATCACAGTGGATGCAGCTGCCATGAGACCTAGAAAAGTAACCTTTCCTGACCTAGCCTGATGTATTTCAGTGTGTTTAAAATAGATTCAACATGTGCAGGAGACAACTTTGCCCGGATTGTGATCGAATTAAATACGTTGTCTTCTGGGCAGGAGAGAGAATGTTTTACTTGGCATTGAGCCTCAACCCCAGAGACTTCAGATAAGCGAAGATTACATCCCAGTGTCGAAGTGCAAGCTCTTGAGACTGAGCCAGTCGCCAGAATCAGCCAGTCGTCTATGTAATTTAAAATACGGATGCCTTGGAGTTGCAAAGGAGCCAGTGCTGCCTCCATATATTTCATTTATATGCGAGGTGATAAGGCTAGCTCAAACAGAAAAGCTACTGGTAAGCTTCACCCCCAAAAGTGAACCTCAGCAACTTCCTGTATTCTGGCAAAATTTCTATATCAAAGTATGTGTCCTTGAGATCGATTGTCACGAACCAATCCCAGGATTGGATTTGAGATACAATCATTTTGATTGTTAGCATTTTGAACTTGTATGTTCTGAAAAAGAGGTTCAAATGGCAATCTAAAATTGGATGCAACCACCCATCTTTCTTGGGAACCAAAAAGTGCAGACTGTAATAGCCCGACTCTCTGACTGGGAGGGTAACATGTTCTATGGCCCCTTTGTCCAGCAGAGTTTGCAACTTGTGTCTTGTGTTCACAGTAGTGGAGACCATGCTGCTACAACGTGGAGCATTGTATGCAAAGTGTATCCTTTATCCTCTTTCTACAGTCTTTATGACCCAAGGAGAGATATTTGGCAGTAGTTTCCATGCTGCCAACTTCTCTGAAAGGGACACTAGTTTTGACTGTTTGTTTTGCTGGGGGGATGTTAAATGTTTGGTGTTCTGAAACATTTGCAGAAAGCATGTAACATTTTGCTGGAGATCATACTTTGAACACTGGTGGTGGTCGGAGATTGGACACTGATCCCCTGAGGGTGCCAGGAAAGAGCTCTTTTCTACAAATGATTGTAGAAGCAGACAAATTGTCGGACGCGTTCGAGAGAGGTTCACTGATTGACTGACAGTTTTGACTGGAGATGCAACTGTCCAATCTGATTCAGTCTGATTTGGTGAACCGGTTGAAAGATTCACAGAAAAGAACTGTTCAAAATAACGATATGCATACAGACTGGAAATCACTGCTCAGTGGCTTGAGACAGACCTTCTCCTGAAATGTACACATTATTTGTCTGTTTTGTTCTTTATATCCCAGCCTGGAACCCCATTCACTGCCAACACCTCGAGTGTCACAACTCTATTAATAAGCCAGCGGTGAAGGTACTGTAACTCTTTACCTCTTAGATTCTTTAATGTAGGTTTTGTATTTTTATTTGCTTTGTAGTCTAGTCAAAAATGTTGTGGATTTTGTTGGATTGTGGGATTTTTTTAGGGAGCAAACATTTCAGTGCACTGCAAGGATTTTGTGATTGAGACAAGAACTTCAAAATAAAAACATGCAAATGCCCAGAATCATTTAAAAAATATTCCCCAGGTACTGATTCATTGTTTTTATCCCTGCAAATATTTGCTCTGTGTAATAAAACATAGAAACAGAGCAGGAAGAGACATGCTGTAACTCAATTACCAGGATCTCATGAGGAACTGATGACCTTGTTACCGCTCTAGTCAAACACTGAGACACTGAGACCAGTGCATGCACTATATGGTGTTTATTTTAGATGTTAAAAACCAACCGTTTAATGTCAGATCTGGTAAGCTGTCAGAGAGTTAAAATAATTATTATGATTATTATGAAACCCGAAATGATGGTTTGCCCTGAGATGCCTATAATAATACTGTGATACTTATGGTCATTGGTCACTTGACTCAAGCAATATCTCATTTACACAACACTAAAACTGAGAAAAAGAGAAAAGATTGACTAAATGAAATAGTTATGCAAAATACCCTTAAAAACAGCTCTTGTTGTATTTGTAGTTTAATACATTGTCCATTATTAGCAATAAGACACATTTAGAGGGTGTTTGAGGGTCCAGTGGTTGTGTGATTGTGACTGTGTCTCCGTGCTGCTTTCAGATGTGTATTGATCCAACACTCTCGGTCGCGCTGGGTGACAAACCTCCACCGTTATACATCTGTGAGGAGTGCAGCCAGAGGATGGCTGGGTAAGCTGTATTATTTCAGCATGCAGTTCATTGTGTGTCTGCTGCATTACTGCGGTGAATATCCAGAATCATCTACTCAGCCTTCAACTGTCAATCTCATCTTAAAGGGGTCATGACAACCTGTTAATAAAATCCATTTATAATCTATAATTGCGTTTAATGAGGAAAGCCCACAATTTTATTGTGTTTCTTTCACAGCGATCATGCTGAGTGGCTCGTTGATGTGCTTTTACCACAAGGTCAGTGACACTTCCTCATTTTAGAACTAAAACTACACACACTCATGTATTTACTTAAAGGAATAGTTCACCCAAAAATGATCATTCTGTCATCCTTCACAATAAGCTTTAATTTGATATGATTAGTTAGTGCATTAGGTATTATGAACTATCAATCAACGACTTTTTACAGCATTTATTAATCTAGATTAATGCTATAATATAAATGAATTATTGTTGTTTCATATTTGTTCATAAATGTAAATTTATGCTTGAAATGCTAGAATGATTTAGTATATATAGAAAATAACATTACCCCAGTTGAATAAATGCTGTAAAAGGGCAGTTCATTGTTAGTTCATAGTAAAGCTAACATGTTATCTTATTCATGTCTTGTAGTATAACAATAACCCTCATGATTTCATCCTAACAGCTGAGATTTCTGCTATATGTCAGAAGAAGGTAAGCCTGGTGCGAGGGAATATGCTTGTGTTGTCCTGTGTGTGTGTGTTTGGTCACGTGTGTCCATGTCATCATTTTTAATACATCCATTATCAGCTCATCTGTGAACTAGAGCTGGTTTCTGTCTCCTGCTCCGCTCTTTCCCCTGCAGCCCATCAGATTAAAATATCCACTCTGCCATTGTTACTGAGTTTCTGAAGTGAGTGCAAAAAACATTACAGGGAGCAAACGCTCCGTCCCACTCACATTACGCGTGTTTGTGTCTCTCTCCATCACAGAACTGCAGCTCTCACGTCAGGCGCGCCGTCGTCACCTGCTTCTCAGCGGGATGCTGCGGTCGCCACGGCAACCGGCCTGTGCGCTACTGCAAGCGTTGTCATGTCAACCACCACAGCAGTGAGGTGGGGGCATCAGCGGAGACGCATCTGTACCAGACGTCTCCTCCGCCCATCAACACGCGCGAGTGCGGCGCGGAGGAGCTGGTGTGCACCGTGGAGGCGGTCATCAGGTGCGGACAAACACACTCAGTACCTGCTCTCTTCATAAAGAGAAAACCACCAGGTCTAAAGACTGCAGTAAAAATACTCTTGACAAACAGTTTTTAGTTTACTTGAATGTGAATAAGGCACATTAGATATAAAATACTAATACACTGGCAGCAAAAAGTTTGGAATAAAGATTTTTAATGGTCTTTTATTCTCACTAAAGCTGCATTTATCTGAACTGAAATACAGTAAAAACAGTAATATGCAAATAATTATTTAAAGGGTTAGTTCACCCAAAAAATGAAAATTAGCCTGTTATTTACTCACCCTCAAGCCATCCTAGGTGTATATGACTTTCTTCTTTCAGACGAATCCAATCGGAGTTATATTAAAATGGTCCTGGCACTTCTAAGCGCTATCATTGCAGTGGGTGGGTGTTTCTCTTTAACAGTCCAAAACACGTTAAATAAAGCGTGCGCATCCATAATAAAACATGCCTTACACGGCTCCGGGGCATGAATAAAGGCCTCCTGTAGCGAATCCCTTTGTTTTTGTAAGATAAATATCCATATATCAAACATAATAAAACTTTTTCTCACTTTGCGATCGGCCTATGCAGAAGAAGCAGGCGGGATGACGTTTACGGACGTCGGCGTTGCGGTGAGTATGGGACGTCTTTTTTTAACGTGCGGTGACATCCTCCTATGGTGCATTACCTCCCCCTTCTGTTCCGGAGTGTGGATCAGTAAGTAAGTTCACAATCTATTTCTACTTTAAATTAGGGATAGAGGGGGAAGAGGGGGAAAAAAACAACCTTCCAAAAAAAACAATAATTACCCTTCCTTACTCCATCCTATAATAAAGCCCAGTTCCATTAAAAAAAACGAAATAGTTCTCTCACTGTGCTATATCCCTCATACCTAGGGTCCCGCTCTACTCCCCGCACACTGTTTTTAAAGTAAGTTTCTGCACCCATACCTCCTTCAGATTAGTTTCCATTATCTCTCTCTGCCTCTGGTATCTCCTACAGTGTAGAATTACATGCTCCACTGATTCCTCTTCCTGACACTCCTCACACAGACCCGTCTGATGTTTCCCTACCATTTCTAATGTTTTATTTAGATCACAATGTCCCAGCCTTAATCTTGTTAATACAATTTCCTCTTTCCTGTTTCCAGTGTGATTAGTGACGAACACGGAGAGAAAACAAAACAAAACGCCAGTCACGAATTAGAAGCACAAAACAAGGATTTGTAAAGAAAAACGTCGGAGGATTTCAATATAAGCCAAGAAGAGACTGGTTTTTCTTTGCTCCTTTGCCTCATGTAAACAAACTCACACCCAACCGAAGTGAGGAGTGAGAGAAAAGTGTTTATTACATTTGAAATGTGGATATTTTTCTTACAAAACCACATTAAATCACTACAGGAGGCCTTTATTCATGCCCCGGAGCCGTGTAAGGCATGTTTTTATGGTATATCACAATTGCGCGCGCTTTATTTAACGTGTTTTGGACTGTTAAAGAGAAACACCCACCCAGTACAATGTTAGAGTTTAGAAGTGCCAGGACAATTTTTAATATAACTCTGATTTTATTTGTCTGAAAGAAGAAAGTCATAGGATGGCTTGAGGGTGAGTAAAAAACAGGCAAATTTTCATTTTTTGGGTGAACTAACCCTTCAAAGTGGTCTTATGATGCGATTTCAAGCTTTCCTTTCTCTCTGGAGTGTTACAAGCTCTTGGTGCATAAAGAAGATCTGAAAGTTGCAAAGACTAAAGTCTAAAAAAATCCAAAGAGATATTCTTTATAAAAGTAAGAGTCAGCCACGCCTACCTAAAAGCCTTCGTTCTAACACGCCCCAACAGTCATACATAAATATGTGGAAAGATTAGATAATGCGCCCAATGTGAACGCAAAGAAAGAAAGAAAGAAGGCTGTGGTTTCAGGACACAGCAGTCGTGGTGATTCAGCATGTCGGGAGACCGCTGTGTGTGTCCAGTTGCGAAAGCAAAAGACTTATTTGGCCTTCGGAAGTAGATGCATTTAGGATCATTGGTTACGAGTTAGTACAAGAACAGCACAAACCAGTGTTTTGAATTTGTGTAACGATTTTATGGACGACCCGTTTTTTGAACTAGAAGAGTAAGGAGGCTGTGCCACAAGGTTCATTTAAAAAAAAAATAAAAATAAAATAAAAAAAAGGGGTCAATCTGACTTTGCTATGACAATCTGGCGCGTCTGAAGCAAAAAGTTGGGGGGGGGGGGTGGGGGGGGGGGGGGGGGGGGGGGGGACGTACCGTAGTTTGTTATTGTTTAAGTATTTGCTATTGATGTCCAAATGCGGAGTTTTGAGTCAGCGCAGAGTAACGTGTGTGTTTGTGTGTGTGTGTTCACTACTGTGTGTGTGGTGTTGTGTGTGTGGTGTGTGGTGTGTGTGGTGTGTGTGTGTATGTGTGTGTGTCAGTGTGTGTGTGTGTGTGTGTGAGTGTGATTGTGTGTGTGTGATTGTGTGTGTGATTGTGATTGTGTGAGTGTGTGTGTGTGGTGTGTGTGTGGGTGTGAGGTGGTGGTGTGTCGTGTGTGTGTGTAGTGGTGACGTGAGTGAGTGTAGTGGAGTGTCTGGTGTGTGCGTGTGAGGTGTGGTGTGTGTGTTTTTTTGTGTGTGTGTTTGTGTGTGTGTGGTGGGTGTGTGTGTGTGGTGTGTGTGAGTGGGGTGTGTGAGTTGGGTAGTGTGTGATGTGGGTGGGTTGGTGTGTGTGGAGGGTGAGTGTGAGTGGAATTAGTGTGGTGGAGTGTGGCTTGTGGTGGTGTGGAGTGTGAGTGTGTGTTGAGTGGAGGGTGAGTGTGAGTGTGCGAGCGTGTGCGTGTGTGTGTGTGTGTGGGTGTGTGCGGGGGTGTGATGTGGTGTGTGTGTGAGTGAGTGTGTGGGTGTGGGTGTGTGTGTGTTTGTGTGGCGTGGGTGAGTGTGTGTGTGTGAGTGTGTGTGTGGGTGTGTGTGTATGTGTGTGTGTGGTGAGTGTGTGTGTGGTGTGTGTGTGTGTGTGAGTGTGAGTGTGTGTGGGTGTGGGTGTTTTGTGTGTGTGGTGTGTGTGTGAGTGTGTGTTTGTGAGTGAGTGAGAGTGAGTGTGTGGTGTGTGGTGTGTGGTGTGGTGTGTGTGTGTGAGTGTGTGTGTGTGTGTGTGTTGTGTGTAGTGTGTGTGTGTGTGTGTGTGAAGTGTTGTGTGTGTGTGTGTGTTTGTGTGTGTGTGTGTGTGTGAGCGTTGTGTGTGGTGGTGTTAGTTGGTGTGAGTGTGTGAGTGGAGTGAGTTGAGGGAGGGGAGTGAGTGAGTGAGTGTGTGTGTTGGTGTTTGTGTGTGTGTTGAGTGTGTGTGTGTGTGTGGGTGTGAATGTGAGTGTGTGTGTGTGTATGAGTGTGTGAGTGTGTTGTGTTGTGTGTGTGTGTGTGTGAGTTGTGTTGTGAGTGTGTTGTGTGTGTGTGTGTGTGTGTGTGTGTGAGTGACTACGGAGTGAGTGAGGGTGTGTGTGTGTGAGTGTGTGAGTGTGAGTGTGTGTGTGTTTGTGTTTGTTTGTGTTTTTGTGTGTGTGTGTGAGTGAGTGAGTGGTGTGTGTGTGAGGGAAACAGGGTCAAATCAAGGAGAGTGAACTGTCTGTCAGAAATCATAGCACTTCAGCTGTCTTAACCGCGGCTTGTGTAATGCATCATCACTGTGTCTGTCACGCGACCTGTGCCTTTCTGGCTTAATGATGGTTAAAAATAACCACATTATTAACTGTTCGTGATATTATTGAAAGCTGACGCTGCGATGATGGAAGGGGGGCGTTACATTTCCGATGTGTCTGTGGTGTGTGTTAATAACAATGCACTGGTGCAGCTGGCAATCAGGCAGACTGAGCTTGCAAAGGAAGGGGCTTGTTGAAACGACGTGTTTGAGAGCAGGCAGGGCATAGAGGACCTACAATAATGTACAGTTTTTGAAAAATGTCAAGTATGTAAAGCATGTCAACATATTCTGTAACACCAAAACACAAAATAGCGTCATTATGCCCCTTTAATTTAAAATAGATGTTTCTATGTGAAAAATTATAATAATTAGCTAGTCATTTATTTCAAAGCTGAATTTCAGCATCATGACTCCGTCTTCAGTGTCACAAGATCATTCAGAAATCATTCTAATATGCGGATTCCCTCTTTTTCAGAGCATGGCTCAGTTTGAAAAACATATGTTAATATGAAACAAGCATTAATCAGTGCGATGTGATGTCACTGTCGCCCGCCGCAGTCTGCTGAAAGAGGCTGAGATCCACGCGGAGCTGCGGGAGTTTGAGCTGAACCGCCGCCGTCAGATGGGTCTGTCTTCATCCCATCATTCCCTGGACAACATGGAGTTTGACAACAAAGAGGACGACCAGCACGACCAGAGACTGCTCAGTCAGTTCGGCATCTGGTTCCTGGTGAGAAGCTATGCGTGACCCTTATGGTCAGATGACGTGTTACATGAGCAGCAATATTGCAGTTATTCAATATATTATACAATATTCATCATGATTTTTATCAAAAAGTGCTGAAAAAACAATGGTCTTTACAGACCTGCCAACCTGTACGCATTTTACGTTGCAGTTACGCATTTTGATCTCAAAGTACGCTGGTACGATTTGTCACTCTAAACTACGCAAAAACCTGGTGACCTGTCCACACGCAGTAAACAAGCAACAGATAAAGATGAGGAGTTCAACCAATCAGAGCGTTTTTTAGGTTTTGCTTTAAAATTTCTGTGCGATTATTTCTCTCAAAAACGGCTCTCTTGTTGGGTCCCTGAGTTTACGCATTGAAATGAGGAAACTCCTACCGTTTATAAGGAGCATTTGAAAAAGCAACACATGCCAAACATCTTCCCTTCTAATGATTTGTAACGAGAAGCATTTCTGAACCTGTTGTCCAACAAAAGAGAACATTATAACATACTCTCTGTCCGGGTTTTCCTGTGATTACGAGTTAGGCCGCATCCGTTCGGGGTAGGGATGAGACAGGACTCAATTGCAGGAAGAGTTGGGCTTTTATAATACTCAAATGAAAAAAACAAAAACTACACCATAGCGGGAAACAGCTGGCACACTTGAATGGATGGCAGGGACCAAAACAGGCGGAAGCAGGAAACCACAAGGGTAAATACAATGACAAACTGGCATAGGACTGCAAACGCAAGGAGAATAAATGGGGAGCAAATGAGGAGGGTAACGAGGGACAACAGGTGGGGCAAATTAACCAATGAACAGGTAACAAGGTGGGCAGGGTTAGACAATAGACATGAGAGCACATGGCACATGGACACAAACAAGCAAAAGCCATATGCTCATACAAAACAAAAACACAAGCACATGACCAGCAAAACAATCACAAGCCATGTGCTTGAACAAAACTAGACATGAACACGCAGCTAATGAGAATACTCATAAACGACGGGTTCACACAAAACATGACAACATGAAAGCACGCAGCCGATAAAAACAGAAACTGCGTGCAACAAAATAAGACGACGAGAAAGCACACAGCCGAACACGAACCATGTGCTAAACAAAACAAAACAAAACGCATGCGGACAGAAGAGTGATCTCGAGACTGCACGCTCCCTCAGCAAAACAGAACATGGAGCGCGATTGTCCGAACCCCGACACCAAACCGAAACTGAACAAGACATAAGTGCAGGGATCCGAACACCACGCTCCAATATGAAACAAGGGAACAGGGCACGCAGACGAGAGACCGCACGCTCACACAAGGACAAGACAACACAGGAGTCCAGGGCTCTGTCACAACACAAACTCTGACACTCCACATCAGACGAATGCTAGAAATAACCTCCTTTTGTGATCTGATGTGCTGTAAGCGTCCCGCTGAGCACTCCCAGAAGGGCAAATTACAATTACATTTATAAGGGAGGACTCCACTGACTATTTTTGGTTTAACCAGACCCAGTAACACACAAACCAAGAAGCTGACCACAAAAATACCCTCAAAAAGTCTTTATTTAAGAAATACCACAAAAAAACCTCATAAAGACACAAACAACAAGTAAGCAAAAAGTCTGTTGCATGAATGTTCTCCTTTGCTTTCAGAATCAGTAAAGAATTACTAAAGAAAAGAGCTTATCTGTTCATTGTCCATTAAGTAGTGCTTTATCCTAGAAAGTCTTTGTCCCTTAGTGAAGATGATGACGATGAGTTGTTAAATTAGCGAGGAGCAAACATCCCAGAAGTTTCCTTTCTAGAATGAGCTCCAATTAGCTTTGTTTGAAGATCCCCAGGCGCTACATTAGGGTGCGTTGCAATGACTTTATCCTTATAACACTCCATCATCATCAATCAGTGGAACCAGTCAAACCACCGTTGCTATTGGCATGGGTCACCCCAAAATCCCAAATGATAAGCGGAGTAGTATAAGCATTGTAGAATGTCTCATAAATAGATATTTAGGATGATCAGTGTTGTAGAGGAAGGTAAGAAAAAAGTCCTTCTATATGGAAACATACAAACTAACATTAGCACCAAACACAGTCACATTTAAATAACCCAAATAGGACAAACATTAACCACCAATTACAAGATAAATGCAATGTTAACCACACAAAATGAACAACAAACCACTTACTTGGTTGAGCTTAAAACAATGTTTTCCCAAGCCGGACTCTACACATGAGGTTAGCACAAGAGGAAGCCATGCTTCTCTCCAACCAAACATACGTTTACTCTGCTTTCCCTGACTTTTATCCCAGAGGATCAGTACTCTAGAGAACCCTCTGGAACATGGAAAAGGTACTACAGTTAGAAAAACCACAGTAACTGCACTGTGGGCGGTTACAGTGCTTCTTATCACAGAATGATGCAGAAATATATTTTTACTGTGCTAAAATATATATAGGTCAGTTAGCAGTGCATTATAAATGTTAAATGCCAAGGTGGTTTTAAGAACACAGATAAACAATACATTGTCGCAGTCAAGTGTTTATTGTCTTAAGCCGGGCATACACTGCGATTTTCATCCGATTTTGAGCTGAATTCTGACTTCTGACGAATTCGGTCCAATTTTTTTTTTTTTGTTTTTATTATTTTTTTTTTTTTTTATTATTTAAAAATATTTTTGGGCTGAATTTCAGCTTTGTTGTGCGTCGTTGGTCGAGCAGTGTTTGTGAGGTGTACAGGGGAAACGAGAAGCGATAAGTCTCTCCTGACGGGCAATCGGACGGTTGGATGAATTTCTGACATGTCGCCCCTCGTGGGGGAATCACACAGTTGAAGCAGAGCTACGAACCGACTGCCCTGAACTCAGTGCTTTTTCCCTCTCTGCGCCTGTGCGAAAATATAACTTTATTACTGTAGGCTAACAAAGGTCTTATTTTGATGACTGATTATTACAGTGTTCGGACATAGGCTACTTTAGACAGAATTTTATTATAGGTCTATTCATTGTGTAGTATATCTAAATGTTTTAATGTGAGGATCCTGTTTGTGGACTTTAGCTCGGCCTTTCACACTATCATCCCAAACCTCCTCCTGACCAAACTATCTCAGCTCTCCGTGCCAACTCGTCTGTCAGTGGATCACTAACAAGCTCCTGTCAGGCAGGCAGCTGCTAGTGAGGCTGGGAAAATACACATCCAGCACCCGTACGATGAGCACTGGAGCTCCTCAGGGTTGTGTTCTCTCTCCACTGCTCTTCTCCCTGTACACCAACGACTGCACCTCTAAAGACCCCTCTGTCAAGCTCCTGAAGTTTGCAGATGACACCACACTCATCGGCCTCATTCAGGGCGGTGACGAGTCTGCTTACAGTCAGGAGGTTAAAGAGCTGGCTGTCTGGTGCATTCTTAACAACCTGGAGCTTAACACGCTAAAAACTGTGGAGATGACGTGGACTTCAGGAGAAACCCCTCTGCACTCCCCCCCACTCACCATCATGGAAAGCACTGTGACTGCAGTGGAGTCATTAAGGTTCCTGGGCACCACAATCTCTCAAAACCTGAGGTGATACACTCACATAGACACCATTGTTAAAAAGGCCCAGCAGAGGCTGTACTTCCTTTGCTGAGGAAGTTCAACCTGCCACAGGAGCTGCTGAAACAGTTCTACTCCGCCATTATTGAATCTGTCCTCTGCACTTCAATAACTGTCTGGTTCAGCTCAGCTACCAAATCTGACCTCAGAAGACTACAGAGGGTAGTCCGGACTGCTGAGCGAATCATTGGTACAACCCTCCCTTCTCTCCAAGAACTGTACTCATCCAGAGTGAGCAAAAGGGCTGGCAGAATCACTCTGGACCCCTCACATCCAGCACACTCCCTCTTTGAACTGTTGCCATCTGGTCGACGCTACAGAGCTCTGAGCACCAGAACAGCCAGGCATAAGAACAGTTTTTTTCCCTCAGGCAATCCATCTCATGAATACTTGACAATAACTGTGGAACACACATTATTTATTCACTCATACACTTATTTATATAACACACATACTCAGTCTACATTCCAATTTGCACATAATATACCTGTACCTGTCATCGTCTGTGCATTTCGAGTATTTCACACGTACAGTGTGAGCATGTAAATCGTGAACTTTGACTTTACATCACATGCGATCTGCTAGTACAGTGTGAGTTGGTACCTTGATAAAATCGCACGGAAATCGCACAGTGTATGCCCGGCCTTAATGTTTCATCATTCAAAGCGTTTCTATCTTTTATTCAGTCACAATGATAGCTGGATGCCTTTGCCCATATAAGGGATTTCCCGGAGCGTCATTAATTCTATTACTTCTGTGATGCAAATGTGGATTTTCTGCGTGAGCGCCCTCTGGCTTCCAGTATGAGTGAAACACACATTACATGTGTTTAAAGCACTAAATACAGTAATGGCCAATCCATAAAAATAATACTTCTCTCAAAAGAAATTTGAAGTAGACATAATAATCCATGTTTTTCTACAGTGTACAGAAGTGTACTGGAGTTTTAATTAAAGTGTACTGGAGTTTTTTTAATAGCATTTTAAATTGCAAATCACACAAAAAAAAAACCTCTGATGTGCCAAGCCATCAGAACCAAACCGAAACCCATGGTTAAAACCCGAGGTATTTATTGAACCATGGGCTAACTGTATTGTTGGACCCCTACTGTTTACTCTAAAATACTGTATAACAGGAATAGCACAAAGGTGTGTGTGACTGAGTGCAGACCTGCTAACCTTTGGAAAATATTTAACATTAAATCTTGCATTTTGCTCATTGCACAATTACGATTTTGACATGATTTTTTCAGCGAGTTCATTCTGTGAAGGATTCCAGCTAGTAATTCATGTTCTTGTGTCTTGTGTTTTTTTTAACCATTTTTTAATCTCATCACATTCTTTTCAGACTGAAAACTCATATTAACAACTCAG
>JADLZN010000160.1:67500-87500 GCA_018155175.1 Sinocyclocheilus anophthalmus
CGGAAACTGTGCCCTGGACCTGGACTGCGATGATGACGACATGAACCTGGGCTGCTTCATCCTCATGTTTGACCTGGTGCTTAAACAGGTGAAGTCATTCACACACACAGAGAGATGAGAGCACAGTCTTCAGGAGATATGTGACCGGTGTTCTGGTGCAGATGGAGCTGCAGGACGAGGCGCTGACGCTGGGGCTGGAGAGCAGTCTGGGCCGGGATGTGGTGGGCATCATCAACAGCGTGCTGCAGGCTCCGTGGGGCGGCTCACACACCTGTCAGAAGGACGAGAAGCCTCTGGAGTGCAGTCTGTGTCAGTCCAGCATTCTGTGCTACCAGCTGGCCTGTGATCTGCTGCAGAGACTGACGCCGCGCGAGGAGATGCGGCTGGTGGTGAGACTCGTCTGTATACTGAGATAATGGTACTATAAACTCTTCCACTGTCTTGTGTAGCCAGACCGTCATAACCAGGAGCAGCTTGACTGACACGGATCCTGTATGTGCTGCTCAGCGCTGGGGTTATCTGAGACAAAATATATCAGACTAATTTAGAATGTATTTAAAGCAGTGGTCTCAAACTCAATTCCTGGAGGGCCACAGCTCCAACCCTAATCAAACACACCAGATCCAGCTAATCAAGGTCTTCAGGATCTTCAGGATCAGGAGCTAAACTCTGCAGAGCTGTGGCCCTCCAGGAACTGAGTTTGAGACCACTGCTTTAAATGCTATGACAGAATTTCATTCTCATCATATGAGCCCACAACCTAACTAATGCCGAGTTCACACTGCAGGCTGCTGCTAGATGGATCAGGACAGGAGCTAACACACTGCATGACTTTACTGTAGGAAGCATCACAGACAACTCTGTCTGGTCCGCAAACTAAGTTTCACAACAAAACACACGCGAGAAGTGCTAAGGAAATAAACGCAAGATCACGCTGATATTATGGTCTGTAAGTCCTCCCCGAACACACAATAATTAACAAAGATGACTTCCTTAACAACATATATCTGCTGGGAAAATTTTATATACACAAATCTAAGTACTTGAAAGTGAAACCAACGTTTTGTGCATTTTATAATGAGTACCGGTATATATCTTATACTTTACTTTTTTACTTTTTTACTTTTATCCAAAGCGATTACAAATAGAAAAAAAAAAGTAATTAAAACTAAAAGCTAAAACTCTATAAATACTATATATATATACCCAACATTAAGAAAATAAAGAAATTAAATAAAAATGACAAATGCACACAACATTTCAAAACTAAAACATTTAAATGAAAAAAAAAAAAAAAAAAAAACAAGGTTAAAAACAATTCAAACATACAAATATGAAAAAGTAATTAAAACTAAAAGCTAAAAGCTTTTAAGAAAATAAAATAAATTAAATAAGAAGACAATGCCTTATAGCCTACAAAAGTTCTCAAAGTGATGAAAAAGAAAAACGCAATAAATCTTTTGTCCTTTTTAGAAGAATATTATTTACAGGAAAATACCCTAGCCCCCTTCTATGTTTAATTTTATTTTTATATCTTCATGTACCTGTTCTGTATATTCTAATGCAAAAATGTACTGATATTACCATGTTGTTTGTACATGGCTAATTGCATTATGAAAAATAAATAAATAAATAGGTCTTCCCCGATCTTCCCGCTGCGCTGTCTCTCACTCTCTCATTGGCTGGAGGTCATCGCCGGTGTATGTTCACTCTCAGTTCACTCAGCAGGATTCTCAACCGCCGACAGAGCCAGATATTTAGCATGCCAAATATTTTTTTTCGGGCATTTGTCGGCGATTTCGCAAAACCTGTGTTCAGGGCTAAAAATCGTGCCGTGTGAACTTGGCATAAAGGAGTCATTCACCCTAAAAATGAAAATCTGCTGAAAATGTGCTCACCCTCAGTTCATCCCAGATCAGGATGAGTTTGTTTCTTCATCAGGTTTGTAGAAATGTAGCACTGCATCAGTGTCTCAGCAATGGATGCTCTGCAGTGAATGGGTGCCGTCAGAATGAGAGTCCAAACAGCTGATAAAAACATCACAATAATCCACAGCACTCCAGTCCATCAGTTAACATCTGGAGAAGACAAAAACAACAACAAATCCATCATTAAGACGTTTAAAAGTCCAAACCGTTCATTTCAGTTAAAATATGAGTCCATATTTCATAATAACATTGCCTTGTTCCCTATGCCATTTGCCCTTCGAGCTGAACATGTTTGCTCTCTTACAGTGACGAATGACTAAAACACCCATCTGCTCTTTCTCCTGGACGTTGTGTAAAACCAGCCAGTCAGATAACATCCTACTAGGCAGTGAAACTGATTCTGGTTCAGTGTGAAATAAGCATCAGACTGTGGCACTGAGCCTACAATCCTCACGCAAACCTTCTGCTTTTTTACACGTATTCATATAACTGAAATACAGTTTTAATACATTTAACACAAATGTAATGTAATTCATCCAAAAAAACCCCACACACACTCACACGCACACGCAACACACACCACACTAACCACGCACACTCACACTCCACAGCACACACACACACAACATTACTCCACACACTCACACACACACACTCACACGCACACTCACACACTCGCACACACACACACACACACAACACACACACACACACACACACACAGACAGATCACCTACACACACACACACACACAAACTCACACACACACACACACACACACACACACACACACACACACACACACACAAACACACAAACACACACACACACGCACACTCACCACACTGCACACACACACACACTCTCACACACACACTCACACGCACCCACTAACACAACACACACACACACCACACTCACACACTCACACACACACTCTCTCTCTCACACCCACACACACACACACTCACACGCACACACACACACACACACACTCACACACACACACACACACACACACACACACTCACACACACACACACACACACACAGAGTTGTGAATGATAAAGATGAGGAGGTTTTTCAGTGTGTCGTGTGTGTTTGACAGGAACCATGAGTGTCTGGAGGAGAGTTTGGTTTTCCCTCAAACTGAATTCAGTCTTAAATCAGAGAATGGAGCGGATGAAGCAGACGCTCCGTCAGAAAACCCCAGCAGTCACAATCCCTCTCCTGAGATCCCGCGTATGTGCAGCGTTTCAGCCCAGTTACAGTCCACACCAGCTCCGTTTACAACAGCAATCACTGTTTATGTATTGTTTATGTATCATGCATTAGTGCATTACGTTTTCTGTTTCTGATCCCAAATGTGTTCTGTTCCCCAGCGTTAAAGAATAGTGCAGACAGGAAGTTCTCGTACCTACAGCTTCCTGTTTCTCTCAAGCTTCTGTACACCGTTCTGCAGGTAAACATCTCACTCTGTTCAGTCAGGCTTGTGCGGCGTTCATGTTTCTCATGAGTCTGCTGTGGTGTTTCTTGTAGGAGATGAGTAAGTTTGAGGAGCCAGACATCCTCTTCAACATGCTCAGCTGTCTGAAGATCCTGTGTTTGCACGGAGAATGCCTGTATCACGCCAGGAAAGATCAGCCTCAGTTCCTGGCCTACATACAGGAGAAGATGCTCATTCCCAGGTACCATGTTGAGATTCATTGCTAATGCTTTTATCACGGTAACGGTATACCATGATATTGACATTTAGTTGCAAAAAAGTGTTGTTGCAAAAGAATTATAGCTATCACTTTACAATAAGACCTCATTAGTTAACCTTAGTTAATGCATTAACATTCACAATCAGCAATATCGACATTTGCTGCAGAAGTTATTATTTGTTTAAAAATACAACTCTTAGTTCATGTTAGCTCATTAAATAACACAGTTGCAACTTTCGATTTAAACAACGTATTGTTAAATATTGGAATTACCTGAGATTAATGAATGTTCAGAAGAGTTTTTAAGTTAACTAATGAAGCCCTAATGTAAAGTGTGACCGAACAATAACGAATCAAAACACTTTCAAACAATATCTAGGGCCTGTTGTAGTCCAGATTAAAATGTGAAAAAGTTTGAAAATAAGTTGTAAATAAAATGTGCATTGTGACCAGTTGATGGGAAAAGTATTCTTAAAATGCATTCAAAATTCTGAATAATTTGTAATAAATAATTATTCTCTGTATTTTGAAGTGCCCACGATAACAGTATCGTGCATATTCATTCCCGTGATATCTCGCATTACTGAATACTGGCTCAAGTCTCTCCGTGACGTACAGTTGAGCTCAGAGTCAGGAGTGTTTCTGTGTGAACAGCACATCTCATGATCAGGTGGCTGGTGTTGTTTGTGTCCAGCCTGTGGTCCATGCTGAGGTCAGAGTTCTGTCAGCTGGCGTCTCTGGCTGTGCCGCAGCTCCTGCACGCGCTCGCTCTGTCCCACGCCGCAGATATCTTCTGGAGGCTGGTCGACAGCAGCTTCAACAGTCAGGACTGGAAGATTCGCTTCGAAGCAGGTCTGACCGCACTCTCGTCTGCACCTTTCTGTTCATTTGCTAAAACGCTGTGGGATTATCTACTCCCAGAGATTATATTCAGGGTTAGTGATTTGATGCAATGTCCACAGACCTGACGATCACAGAGACGTGAGGAAACAGGACTCTTGAACACCTGCCAGCAACACAATAATAACCAGATATTAATGCAGTAAAACCACACTCATCCGTCCACAGCACACTAGTGTCATGATGGCCAATTCATCACAGCATTCAATGAAAAACAAGGAATTGCAAGACACTTAGGTGGATGAACATAAAAAGCCTTTAACAAGTTAGAATGACTACAATTCACACACAAATAGAGTGCCATAGAATATGTGAGCATAATTAAGAAAAGAAAGAAAGGCACAAACAGGACAATTATAGAAATGGTGTAGAATCTGTTTCTCCAGGTATACCTTTCGCTCTGTTCCCTCTCCTATCGTCCAGCTGACTGATCCGGTTCCTTCATGATAGATACTTACACCCATCGATGTGGTCATTTTTATATACTGCACATGAGTCTCTGTGGATAAGTGATTGGTACCCGGAGGAAAGCTGTTTAAAGCCAAAACATAGTGGCCAAGAACATTTGTAATGATTTAGCCCTTATTTATTAAAGGCTCTTTATTTCCAACCACTTGAATGCCTTGCAGATCCTTGTTTTTCATTGGTGAGTTCCTTTTAATGTAGCACACCCTTTTTCTGTATTTCAATGATCATAACAGTAGTTGATGACACCATCAGTGATTGTTGATGTTAGATGATGTTATTTCTGTTAGCTCTGGCAGAGCCGTATGAAGTAATGGCTGTCTCTTTCAGTGGAGCGTGTGGCTGTCCTGTGCCGGTTTCTGGACATGGGCTCGGTCACTAAGAGCCACGTGCTGAAGTATTCTCTGGCTCACGCTTTCTGCTGCTTCTTGGCCAGCATCGAGGACGTGAACCCCGCCGTGGCCACCAGAGCGCGCCTGCTGCTGGACTCCATCAAACGGCCCGCGCTGCAGGTGACAGAGACCTGATCGCACCAGTGTCCCCGTCACGTCATGAAGGGACCGGGACTAATGTGTGTTTGTGTGTCCTCCACCAGGGCCTGTGTCTGTGCCTGGACTTCCAGTTTGACACGGTGGTCAGGGACCGGCCCGTCATCCTGAGCAAACTGCTGCTGCTGCACTCGCTCCGACAGGAGATCCCCGCTCTGAGCTGGGAGTTCTTCGTCAACCGCTTCGAGACGCTGTCGCTCGAGGCCCAGCTGCACCTCGACTGCAACAAAGAGTTTCCTTTTCCTACCAGTGAGTGTGTTTGAATTAACTGTTCATGTCAGCACATCTACAGCGCTGGCCAAAAGCATCAGAACACTAGTATTCTCAGCAGCTGAAAATGGTTGTAAGTCCGTTATTTCTATATCTTTTGCTTTAGTGTGCCAGTAGGAAATATCAGTTTACATTTCCAAACATTCATTGAGCCATTAATTGTACTAATGCAGTGAGATATATGTTAGTGCTGCACTCAGAGATCCGATTGATCATCATCCGTCTGTCTGGAGTCACATGAAGAAACAGAACGAAATGAGACTCGTCCAGGAAGAACTGACGCTTCGAAACCTCCTGCGAAGCTACAGTGCTGATAAAAGTTTGAGGCACTTGTGTAAAAATGCTATAAAATGAGGATACTGTCATGAATACATTTTCTTTATCAATTAACTTCTAGTAACTAAATGAAACCAACATTTGGTGTGAGCATATTTTGTGTTTAAAGCAGCTTTTGCCCTTGGTGCACTTGAGCAGAGTTTCTCAGGAGCTTCGCAGCAGGTTTCTAGAAGCGTCAGTTCTTCTGGACTGAGTCTCAGTTCGTTCTGTTTCTTCATGTGACTCCAGACAGACGGATGATGATCAGATCACATCTCTGTGTGCAGCAAACAAAAATCTCACTGCATTATTACAATCAATGTAGTGGAAAGTAAAGTATTCCTAATGCACACTACAGCAAAAGAGAGGAATACTAGTGTTCTGATGCTTTTGGCCAGCGCTGTATAGAGTGTGTGTGGAGTATGAAGTGGGTCTCTGCAAGGCTTCATTCACCCTTCCACTTATTTTTAAGGCCTTTGAAAAGGTTCTCTTTAGAGTTCAGTGCAGGAAAGTTCATAAATTAATAAAGTCACCCAAGTGAAACTGAAAAATGTACAGTACAAATACCTAAATATCCTTAAATCAAGATACATTTGCTTGAGATGCAAAATGAACATATGAAGTCTTGCTTACTGACAAACTGAACATAATTAAATTTATGCTTGTAACAAAAACAAATATCTGTCAATTAGGTATTAATTATGAATTACCTTTGAATTAAGTTGATATTTCTGAGCCCATTGGCAGATATCTGTTCTTTTTAAGTTCACCTCATTTTGATGTTCTTATAAAACAAGACTTCTTATGTCATTTTCCATCTGAAGCAAGTGTACCTTGATTTAAGAATCTTTAGAAATTTGTACTGGAAAACAAGACAAAAAAATACTGAGGAAGCGCAGCACTTTTTGCAGTGTGATCAGAAGATACAGTAACAGTTATTTCTATATTACAGTGTTTTGCAGCAGAGCTATTAAAGTAAAGTCATGGAGATCTGTTAGACGATGTATTTTCAAACTATTAATGCTTATAAAACTCATTGTGTTCTCCTGGACATTTACATTTAGAGGACATATTGTCTTCACTTGGTCTTGAAAAGGTGTTAAAGTCTTAAATGTACCTGCAGAAACCCTGATTATTCACCAAGTTGATCATGTCTTGATTTGCTCTGTAAGCGTCACAGCGGTGAGGACTCATGTGGCAACCGAGCGATGCGGGCCATGTGGAAGATTAAGACGGGCTCGCTTCGCCCGCACCGTCAGAAAAAGAGCGTCACGCTCGTACGAGAAAGGAAAGCGTAAGGGTTAGTCCGGGTCCAAGCGCACTTTCTCCCTCCCGGAGACACTGTGCAACACACTGCGTGAGTGACCTGCACTGCTGTAGCCCTGCTGCTTTTCCATCACATGTCTCACACCTCAGAGAGTCCTGCTAATATTCACCAAAGGTGTCCTTCACTTTCTGTTTCTCTTTTTTCTGGATTCAGCTCTCAGACTCATAAGACAAGAGCAGTCGGCACCCATACTGGGAAACATGTTCGAGAAAGTCCTGACAGGTGAAGCACACTAACCTCGTCAACAAAAGAATAAACCCCTAGAGCAGCACAGCGTCGACAGTCACTCACGACTAATTACATCCAGTACTTAGTTGGGTGTCAGATCACACTCCATCCCAAAACATCAGCTTCTATTATGCCCTTTCACAGAGTCTTGATGTTGGGGTGTGCTAGGAAAGGTTTTCATGCTTGATTGTTCCAAAAACGCATAATTTTTTTACATATTTTACATGATTGGAGCACCTCTCTTCCCAGTCTGTCTCGAAACGCTGTGTTTAGTTCCTGTTTCAGTGAAGCCCCTGAAATATGAACTGCATAAATATGAAAACGCATAATAGGCCCCTCTAACAAACCATTGTAGAGCGTCTGTCGAGGAGACTAACAGCGCCACACCTTGTTACCGTGCAGGAGAGAGCTCTCCTCCAGAGGACGACTCCATCATTAAGGACCTGCTGCCGGAGGACGCAGGCATAGACCACCAGACCGTCCATCAGCTCATCATGGTGCTCATGAAGTTCATGGCCAAAGACAAAAGCAGCGCAGAGGCAGACATCGGCAGCGCCAAAGCCTTCAACACGGTCAAGCGGCATCTCTACGTCCTGCTGGGATACGATCAGCAGATGGGATGCTTCATGATCACCCCTCAGAAAATGCGCTCCTCCACCTGCTTCAACGCCTTCATCGCAGGAATCGCTCGGGTGAGTCCCGCTCTCTGCATTCACTATTCCCTACGTTCGGTCACTAATACAGCTCACTTGAGGGAGTGAAGGAAAACGAGTGATAGTTGCATAGTTTGTGCTTACTGTTTAATTATAGGATTTATCTTGAATTCTGTCATGGAAATTATGTATTAACCCTAATTATACAACTAAAAAAATCAGTTTACAATGAATTTAAACCTGTGTTGCGCTGTACGCCGTGGAAGAGCACTTTGTAAAATGGACAGATGGATGATTCAGCTGCGGGCCCCATCTTCTGGTGAGATGCGAGAATTCATTCAGCGCGTGACTCTTACAGTGCATTGTGGGTATTCTCTAGCCGTTGAGTGTACATTGGTTGTGCATTGTGGGATTGAATGAGTGCACTCGATAATGTCCACTAAGGTTTCGGACACCACTGAAAATGGCTGTGCCCTATTTAAGGGTATAGGGGGCGATTTCAGACACAGCCTTTGTGAGGAGCGTGATGTGTTCCCGACGGATTGCTTTGTCTCCTCAGGTGATGGACTATAACATCGGTCTGGGGAAACAGCTGCTGCCGCTGGTGGTGCAGGTGCTGAAGTACTGCACGTGTCCGCAGCTGAGGCCTAACTTCCAGGAGCCGCCGCGCTGCTCGCTTTGGGCCCTCAGGCCTCACACTAGACAGATGTGGCTCAAGGCCCTGCTCGTCATCCTCTACAAGGTGTTCATCCGAACTGTGGCCAGGATGCTGAGATGTCTCTGGATTTATCTCTCTATCTGCGGGATGTCTTTACATTCCAAACACTCTTGAGTTACAGAGTTATGTGCTTTATTATTATAGGCCTAAAACATACTAAGAAACCAAACGGACTCATTTCAAACAATATATGAAACTTGTTCTGCACACTTTCTGTAGGAAATGAGAGTAGTGCTTGGCCATGCAAAACTCTGGCCCACAAAGTTTATATTTAAAGGCTTAATATTTGGGTTAGTAGTTATTAGTTTATCCCAAATATAGCTTTTTTTTAAATAGATATATTTATTGGGAATGTGAAATGTGCAAGTGCAATAGAAGCATTAGCAAATTCCCCTTTTCTGTAATAACAATGAACAAAAACAGAAAAAAGGAAAACGACTGAAACTCAACCTATCAAGATCCCACATGCTGCTTTGTAAACCGAATGGGACATTTCAGAATAAATAAACAGACTGACCACTTTTATTTTAAAGCTGCAGTCCATAACTTTTTTGTGTTCAAAAATTAAAAATCGTATATAATAAGTGAATACACCATGAATCCATTGTCCAAACCATGTTTTTGGCTTATTCTGAATCACTACGGTACACCTATAATAAGTGTGTGTATTCGGACTGTTTCAGACTGGTTCTGGTGGAGCCGCTGCGGAGTAGCCCAGTACCTGCGGGATTCATCAGAGACATAAACAGAGAGAAGTAGCTCCGGCTGCAATGTTCTTATGCAAGACGCACACAGTTCTGTTTAATAACCGCTAGAGCACCAAAACTTACGGACTGCAGCTTTAAGAAATTCATTTAGGGATTGTATTAGTGAAAAGATGTCCAGGTCAAAGCTATGAAAACTAAATCACAGTGTTATGTTTTCAAGTGTTTTTGCACTGTTCAATCCTAGTTATGCCACCCACTACACATCAAGTGTAAATAGACCACACATTAGAGTTCAATGTAATAGTTATTGGAAGAGAGATAAATCTATCATCGGAGCAGGAATTTTCTTCAGTGGATTTCTATTTATTATTACTAAAGTAGTTTCTCTTCTACTTGAAAGCAAACAGTGATCTCTCTTGTGAAAAGAATAGCACAAAGCACATGAATCTTATTCCTCTAAAAGCATCTGAAAACACTGGTTCAGTGTTGCACTTCAGTAGAAAAGTTGTGGTTCATTTTTGTTCCACAGACAGTCTCATTACAAGTAACTGTAGTCTTCTTAATCAGATATTCATGGATCTTGGCTTCTTCTTCACTGTGTTTCAGTATCCATACAGAGAGATGGACATGAGTAAAGAGGTGGTGCTCCATCTGATCCACATCACCATCAACACGCTGAACGCTCAGTACCACAGCTGCAGGTCGCACGTGTCCGCAGGCCCGCTGTACAGCGACAACTCCAACACCAGCCGCTACAGCGAGAAGGAGAAAGGTACAGGTCGCGCTCGGCATCATGGGAACGGTTAGTGATGTGCTGTCGCTTAATGCCCTGTGTTTCCCTGTGTAGAGGAGGACAGCGTATTTGATGAGTCGGACATCCACGATACTCCGACAGGAGCGAGCAGTAAGGAGTCGCAGACCTTCTTCGCCCGTCTGAAGAGGATCGGAGGCAGCAAGTCCGTCAAGTATCAGCCTGTGGAGCTCAATGCTCAGAGAAGTGCGTGTCCGTGTGGATGCCCTGCGATACTGACAAAAAATAATATCTCCATAGTTTTTGGGATTTTATCGACGATAATTAGACGATATTTTGCTGAGTGTGTTATTGTGCCGGTATCTTAAACTGACTTCTTAAGTTTTTGATATTCTTGTGGTGGTCAGTTCACACTGATAGAAATTAATCCTTTTCAATAAGTTTAAATTGATTTACCTTTATAAAGCCATTTTTCTAAACGTTTGCGTTATCTTTCATGTCAAATTCTTACATTTAATCAGTGAATTAGAATAAGACTTTTGGGCTGTTACCAAGCAAATAAAATCAGTATCAACAAAATTCATCTTTGCAGCACAGAGGACACACAGACGCTGCGTCTGAAGAGGTGTTTAGATGTGTTTACACACTGTTTAGTGCAGGACATGAATGCATTTAACCTGCAGCTACAAATGCAGAAATAATGTTTTGATATATTAAACATAAAACGTTGAATACTGATATTTGAAATTTTTTAAATAATTAAAAGAAACTTTAAATGTGAAATTAAAGCCGCCAGTAGGTGGCAGCAAGTCACTGTTAATAAGTGAGTCCCATTTGAGTTGACGCCCCCCCCCCCCCCCGGAATCTTAAACGGTTGATTCAGTCAGGAACGAAACACTGTCATGTTGCACAGAGACGCAAAACAGAGCTGTGGCTGTGTTTGGAATTATTTTTGTTGGTGAAATAAATCAAAAACAGGCAATATGGTGTCTAAAACGTTAGCCTAAATTAACTTCTTGTTTATTGAACTGTTGTAAAAAATCAATATCACATTTGTAATTATGGTAATTTTTGGAGAAAAAAAACGCACTCTTCGTGTGAAATTGATTAACTAGCCTATATGAAGTGGTATAAATATGTCTCCATGTCTTGAATTTTGTGATCATTCTAAATGTATTTTATTAGACTGAATCAGTGAAAGAACACACTAAATGCACACGCACTAATCTAGACTTCACGTAATGTATGCGTGCGCTCTGTAGGGGTGTTCTGAATGGTTTTTGCAAAATACTCGATAATGTCAAATCGCACATCGTTAAAACAACAATTACGATATTATCACAGACGATGTATATCGCACATGCCTACCGTGCGCTCGCCAAGCTTTCCTCGCCTAACCTGCTGCTCTTGTGTCCTGCACAGGTGAGATCGAGCTGGCCGAGTACAGGGAGAGCGGCGCGCTGCAGGACACGCTGCTGTACTCGGGCCGAGAGGACAGCAACAGCAAGAAGAAGAGGCTGCAAGCCATGCACAAGCAGAAGTCTCTGGACATCAGCAACACAGACTCCATCCTCTTCAACCTGGACGAGCACCGACGCAAGTCCTGCATCGAGCGCTGCGACCTGCAGGAGCCCTCGTCCTCCTCCTCTATCGGCCGACAGCAGCACAGAGCTCAGCACCACGGGAAACACTCCTCCAACGGCCACTCCGTCACTGACCAAAGAGGCTCCGCCGCTCAGAGCGACAGCATTCGGCCCATCATACCCGAGGTGCGTCTCAGCTGTATGGAGACGTTTGAAGATAAACTCGTCGGTCTGGACTCACCGCTGGCCGCCCCTGCGCTTGACAAGGACGATCCGGACCTCATAGACCTGTCCTCCGACTGTACATCCATCCCCGAGAAGCACTCCATTCTCTCACTCTCCGACAGCGACTCGCTGGTGTTCGAGCCGCTGCCTCCTCTGCGCATCGTGGAGAGCAACGAGGACCTGTTTGAGGCGCTCAAGCTCCCCGGCGGAGTGCTCCTGCAGGTCAGCCCCGAGAGCCAGACGCTCCAGCCCCCCGCGGCTCCTCAGGAGGCCACCATGACCCTCAAACAGAAACGGGATCTCTTCAGAAAGACCTCGCACATGCCCAACGCATCCCTGGATGATTCCTGCACGCAGCCCGAGGATAGCGGCGGTACGAGCCCCTCCAGCAGGTCCGTCGTGCTCCAGATTCCTGCGGACGAGCTCGAGTCACTGGATCCGTTAAACGGGGAGGGAGCAGGAGACGAGGACAACGACGAGACGGATGAGAGAGACAGCGACCCCAAACCTGACGACGAGAGCGATGAAGCTGAATTCAGGATCCAGATCGTGCCACGCCAGCGCAAAGAGAGGAAGATCGCCGTCAGCGCCATCCAGAGGGAGTATCTGGACATCTCGTTCAACACTGTAGACAAAATGAAAGAACCGGCCGCAGAGTCAGGTCTGTCAGCCTGCTTTATTAGCATCCTTCAGCTTTGTGCGCCTTCTTCCTTCTTCCTGTGTTTTCACTGATAGAATACTTTATTTACAATGTGTTTCACACTATGCCTTTGTTGGTTAGTATTTGTTAGTATTTCATAATAAATCTCTGGTAACACTTTATACATCGTGCATTAAAAACATTTAATCCACACCTAACATCTTACTTAGTTGACATGTAGTTGCAAAGTTATTTATAGCTAGCATAATGTTTAAGGTGTAAACAGACTGCTTACAATATAAATGAATTTCAATAGCAAGACCTTCAGCAGGTTAACAGTGAGACAAACTTTCATGGTTTAAAGACATTAATGTAGGTCATGCAGACGACAATTAAAGCACATTCAACCTACTAATTATTGTTCTAACTGATGCAGGAGAATTGTATTAACTTTAACAAATGTTCTAATGTTATGCAGTGGTTACACACTGAGTTCAGTCGCCTGTGTTGTTGTACAGATGCCAAATCTCTGTCGAGCCTGGAGAAGCCCAGAGAATCGGCCTCCGCTCCGGCCCTGGAGGCCGCCGTCCCTGAAACCAGCCATCGCTCCTCAGTGGCCAGTAAATCAGCTACACATTAATGCTCATATTCATCTGTGCATTGAGCTCTAGTGTGAACAGTGCTGGTCTCTGAGAGCCTGCTGAGGTGTTTTCTCTGTCCTCAGCTCAGTATCGTCAGGTGAAGCGAGGCTCGCTGGGTGCAGTGACGATGAGTCAGTTAATGAAGCGGCAGCTGGAGCATCAGTCCAGCGCACCACAGAACATCAACACCTGGGACACGGGTCAGTCTTCAGCATTCATTAGCTCTTTGCTCGCTCTCTGATCATACATTACCCAGCCCTCCGGTGTGATGCTGGGGCTCAGCGGGGCTAAAGCTGCACTTTTCACTTTATTCTCCACTTTATTCTATAAATCCACCTCAGCACTTTTGTTAATAACCACATTTGACTGTGCAGGTGGAATTCATGGACAGCAACGCAAAGTTGATTCTGCGTTAATTTGATCTAATATTTAATGTTTAGCAAATTATACAATAATTAATATGATAATAAATATCTGACTGACTTTTCCATTTATTGACATGACATGGTTATATTCAGATGGTAAATATAATGTGCATCTTAGAGATAATCACCATATTTATAATGAAACCATCATATTTATTAGTCATATCATATACTAAAAGACCATATTTATTGTTACTACTGTAAAGCTATATTAATTTATTATGGGATGTGCTTCAATGCTTTCAGAATCTTTACTTTTTAAAAATAATTTAGTTTCTGTATTTTTAAAATGAACATATTTCAATGACAGTATATGTGTTGAACAAAAATAAATGTTTATTTATCAAAACAAAAAAAAAAAGTAACAACTTTTGTGCTCTGAAGTGATGAAGTTATTCTTGAAATATAGTTAAATTAGATTTATCTATATTATGTGAGGGTGTGAGTGTGCTTTGTGCGTGCAGTGAGTGGGTGGGTGCGTGATGTTTTTTTTGAGGGAGTGAGTGTGGTAGTGCGAGGGGTCGTCTGTGTGGGGGTGTCGTGATGTGAGTGGGTGAGGAGTTTGTGTGAATGAGTGTGTAGGGTGGGTGTGTGTGTGTGTGTGTGAGTGTGTGTGTGTGTGAGTGAGTGTGTGTGTGTGTGAGTGTGAGTGTGTGTGTGTGTGTGAGTGTGTGTGTGTGTTGGGAGTGTGAGTGTGTGTTGTGTGTGGAGTGTGTGTGTGTGGGGTGTGGTGTGTGTGTGTGTGTGTGAGGGGGGGAGTGGGCGTGAGTGGGGTGTGTGTTTGTGTGTGAGTGGGTGTGTGTGTGTGAGAGAGAGATTGTGAGTGTGTGTGTGTGTGTGTGAGTGGGTGAGTGGGGGTGTGTGAGTGGAACTGGTGTGAGTGGGCTCGTGTGGTGTGGAGTGTGAGTGTGGAGTGGGCTGTGTGTGTGTGAGGGGGAGTGTGAGTGTGTGTGTGTGTGAGTGTGAGGTGTGTGTGTGAGTGTGTGTGTGTGGTGTGGGAGTGTGGAGGTGTGAGTGTGGGTGTGAGTGTGGGTGTGAGTGTGAGTGTGAGAGTGAGTGTGTGTGTGTGAGTGTGTGTGGGTGTGAGTGATGTTGTGGGTGTGATCTGTGTGGAGTCGTGGAGTGTGGTGTCGGGTGAGTGTTGATGTGTGTGTCCCCTATGAGTTGTAGATGTATTGTGTGGTGTTTAGGAGTTTGGTGGTGTGTGTATTGCTTTGTGCTGTATGTGTGTGAGTCGTTGTGAGTAGTGGTGAGTGTGTGAGTGGAAGGTGTGCTGGGTGTGAGTTTGTGAGTTGTGTTGTGAGTGTGTGTGTGTGAGTGTGTGTGTGTGAGGGTGTGTTGATTGTTGAGGTGTTTGATGTGGATGGAGGGGGTGTGTGAAGTGTGAGTGTGGTGTGGAGGTTGTGCGTGGAATTTGATGCTATGGTAGTGTGGTGTTCGTGTTTGGTGATGTTGGGATTCTAGGTTGGTGTTGTGCTTTTGTTTTTGTGTTTGTGTGGTGCTTGGTGAGTATGTGTGTGTAGTGTGTGAGGTGTTGTATGAGGTTGATTTGTGTAGTGAGGTGTGGGTGGTGGTGTGTCTTGTGTAGTGCAGTGGATGTGAGTGTAGTGTCGGTGTCGGTTGGTGTGTGCGGGGGTGGGGGGAGGGGGGTGGGGGGGGGGGTGTGTTTTTAATGTTTCTGTCAATATGTGCCACACATGCCCCACCAACCCCCACCATTCCTTATAGTAGTACATTTCCCTCGATAGAAACCCCCCCACAAATCATTTATTTTCTCACAAAATCTGTTGTTTCATCAGTGTTTGCAGTATTTCTGCAGTAATATGCACTATGGGAGTAGTGAAAAGCACATTGTCACCCATTGTATCGTGCAGTACTTGAGTTTGTGCCTCACGATGTTTGTGTTTTTCTCTGCAGGTCCAGTGAAGACCAGTCTGCTGTCGGCCCCCAGCACCATCAGCATGTTCGTTCCCGCGCCAGAAGACTTCAGCGACGAGCAGCCCACTGCGATGTCCGACAGGTGGGTCTGACCCTCAGTGTTTCAGTGTGAAGAAGTGCAGAAGATCACAGCTCTGTGTGAACTGATCAGGTGCCGTGACTGCGGGGCTGTGCTGGAGGAGTATGATGAGGAGACTCTGGCGCTGGCTGTGGTGGTTCTGTCCATGTTCATCCATCTGAGTCCTGATCTGGCCGCTCCGCTGCTGCTGGAGATCATGCAGTCTGTGGGCAGGTACAGCTCTCTTCAGCACACTACAGCAGTATAATCACTATGGCTTTCTTTCACTTCTTTGCTTTTATTCTGCAGGTTGGCCTCTAGCTCCAATTTCACAGGTCAAGCTGAAAGGTGAGTTCTGCGTTTACGCTTGTGTAATGCACACTTTGAGTTGTGTAAGTCTGAGCGTTATTGTCCCGTGTGTGCAGCGTGCTGATTCCTGGGAATGTGGCTGGTGTAGCCAAGCCACGAAGTCTCCTACCGCTCCTGTCCGTTCGGCTTCTTACATCAGCTCGCACCCAACGGCCCTCTCTATCATAATCCACTACAAACCTGCTTCTTCCAGAGCAACATTAAAGGTCTGGAGAAGCACCTCAGAGCACAGTCGCGCAAACACACACACACAGCACAAACACTTCACCGGCTCTGTTCTCTTTCAGATGGAAGCTTCCTGAGGACGCTGGCCCTGTCTCTGATTGATTTCAATGAGCTGAGCTCGGTGGCAGCGCTCAGTCAGCTCCTGGAGGTACGTCTGTTCATCAGCCGCACTACTGACAAACCTGCCTCTGAAACAAGCAGGTCACGATGCTCTGACGTGTGTCTTCCAGCAGAGGACACTCTTGTGACAGTGAAGTGTGGAAAGCTTTATTTAAAGTATTTGACCTTTTGTGCTGCCCTAAATGTCAAATCTTACAGGAGGATTTCATGTTTTACACAATTATTGCTGTAAGGAATAGTTCACCTAAAAATGGACATTAGCTGAAAATGTGTTCACCCTCAGTTCATCCGAGATCAGGATGAGTTTGTTTCTTCATCAGGTTTGTAGAAATGTAGCATTGCATCAGTGTCTCAGCAATGGATGCTCTGCAGTGAATGGGTGCCGTCAGAATGAGAGTCCAAACAGCTGATGAAAACATCACAGTAATCCACAGCACTCCAGTCCATCAGTTAACATCTGGAGAAGACAAAAGCTGAAACTAATCCAGCATTAAGACGTTTTTAACTAAAACACATAGAGTCCATAATCCATAATAACTCTTCCTCCAGTGAGTCAGTGTTCTGGTGTGAATCAGGAGAGAAATCTGCACAGATCAAGCAGCATTTAAACAGCTCTAAACACATATGTGGCTGGATTTTGATGCGAGAGACAACAGCAGATGCACTTTTTCACTGGAGGAAGAGTTATGGATTATGGACTTGTGTTCTAGCCGGAAGTAACAATTTGAAGTAAAAAATATCTCAATGCTAAATATCTCCAAATCTGTTCACATGAAGAAACAAACTCATCTATATCTTGACTGGGGATGAGCACTTTTTAAGGAAATTGTAATTGTTGCATAAACTATTCCTTTAAGTTTCCAGAAGCAGCTTGTTGAACTACTACAATATGTGCAATATAATAAAGGTTTACTTGGTAATGTTGACCCTCTGCTTTATGCTAATAGTATGTGTAGAAGCTGTAACAGTGAGTTTGTGGCTGTGGTCACTATAAAGCACATATGCGGTGCGTGTAGTAAAGCTGATGGTGTGGTGGTAGGGTCTGAACAATAAGAAGACTCTGCCAGCAGGAGGCACTATTCTGCACTGTCTGGACAACATTGCCACCTTCATGGAGACGCTTCCCATGGACTCACCCAGCAACCTGTGGACAACCATCTCGAACCAGTTCCACACGTTTCTAACCAAACTACCTGCTGTTCTGCCACTGCCCCCAACCCGGTACCACCGTTCAGCACCTTACTGCCGGCTACTGTACGCCAGACCCGGAACACGCAGAACTACAATGCACTCCCTCAGTATACTCCTCTTAAGAGTTCCTCCTGTTTCTTCTCTTTTCTGAAGTGTCCGCTGGACTCGAGTCTGAGAGTAATCATTTGCTTGCTGAAGATTCCTGTAACAAATGCAACAAGAGTAAGTTCATTCATTTCTTCGGCTCTGCTGGTCATTTAATTTCCCTTCAGATGATATGAATAATGAGAATATCAGAAGTGTGCTGTTTTAAGTGTTCTGCTGGGGCTGATGAAGTTCACTGCTTGTCTGGTGTCTTTCTGACAGAGTCTGCTGGAGCCCTTCTCCAAACTCCTGAGTTTCGTTCTCCAGTACGGTGTGTTCAGTCTCTCGTATCTCGTAGAGCTCTGCGGTTTATGCTACAAAACCTTCAGCAAGGTGAACAGCTCTGTGCATCAGTGTTTATTCCAGCAGAGAGGATCAGAACACCTGCCATGGGTTTCTGCCCTCTGCGTGTTGCTGCCAAGATTGTAGTTTCTTGTTTAAAAAAATGACATTTATTAACCCAGTTTGCTAAATGCTGAAAGAATATTCACTAAATTAATGATCCTTTCATAAGCATCATCAGGAGGAAAGAGTATACTTCAAACATTCATATTACTCTACATGTCTACATGTTGTGAAGCAATGCTTTGTTTGGTAAAATAGAAGACTAAACATTGTTTTAATGTGTTTAATATGTAATAATGTGTTTTGTAGAGCAGAACATTTTAGCAAAAAATGCATGAATGAATCGGATTACACATGTTGTGCTGCATGTTTGTTTTTGCATGCCGTCCGTAAGGAAACACTGCGTGTCGTCAGAAATACTTAAACACAAGATCATGTTTTATGGAGTTTTGCTGTTGATAGAGGATCTAGATATCGTCAGATTGTCAAACCAGGAGTGTGTCTGTATCTTGTAACAAACATGCACATCTTTGAAAATGGCCTTCTTCTTAAACGCAGAAGTAAACCTATGGGCAAGACTTCCGCTTCATTAGGGACATAACCAGAAGAATTACAAAGTGCAGTAAACTGTTTGTAAAATCAGTGTGTTCATAATTAAGATAATACACTAAAATAATATGGCAAGACACTTCTTAGAATATCAAGCAGCAAAACGAGCGGTCTCGTACAGCAGAAATAAGCTGCTTTCCTCCTCTTCCATGCAGGAGAGGGACAAGTTCTACATGTCTCGTGTGGTTGTTCTGGAGTTGCTTCAGGCTCTGAAGTTCAAGTCATCGATTCCTGATACGAACCTGCTGCTGCTGGTGCAGGTAATGCATCTGTGAATCTGCGTCTCACAATAAGGGAAGGTGGAGCAAACACACGTGGATGCATAACTAGTGTTCTATTGCTAGTACTACTGATACGTCAGACAGCTTCTGTGACTGGTCACATTTAATGTAAAAACAATCAAAGACTGGTGTGTAGTTGAGGGATGATGAATGTGACCGCTCAGGATCCGTCTGAGAGAGTGATATCGTCTCGTCTGTCGTCTCAGTTTGTGTGCACAGACATCGGGACCAAGCTGGCCGAGTCCACCATCCTCCAGAAGCACATGATCTCCGCTCTGCCCGGGGTGAGACTCGTCTGCTGCAGTACTGATGTGTCTGCTCGTTAGTGCTGACTGTAGACGTCACAGCTGTTCTGTCCCCTCAGTGCACCACAGCAGCGATGGAGTGCTTGCGGCAGTATCTGAGCGAGCTGCTGGACTTCATCGCAGACATGCACACGCTGACCAAACTAAAGGTACTCGTCACACTCATCTAACCGTCAGGCCTGCAGTGGGAACTCATGTGTCATTGTAGCTTCATGGAAACTTCACACATCTGTCTCATCTGCTGGAAGCTGCTTCAACGCTAGAGCGTGGCGCTAGCATCAATAACACCATGGATTTTATTGTCAGGAAAATCTGTTCTGTAAATGCAGGGTAAGGGTGGCGTTGCACTAGCTGATTTAAACAGCTGGATTGGTGTGGAAAATCA
>JADLZN010000160.1:90000-117500 GCA_018155175.1 Sinocyclocheilus anophthalmus
GCCATTTACTCAGACTCGGTGTGATCCGGCTTCTCTCTCAGTGCATCACTTTGCAGCATTTCTACATTGGAAGCTGTTTTTTGACATTTGAACATGTATTTCTTTTAGCTTGTGTTTGAGCACTAAATACGTTTGATTTGATATCTGATATAAACTGATTTCAGATATAAACTTACTCCTATTCCAGAGTGAAATTGCTACATACGAATGAGCAAAAACAATCAAACGTTATCAAATGTAACTGATTGGAAAGTAGCTTGTTCACAGACACAGTGGTGACAGCAGATCTGCTCTTTTTCTTCATGTTTCAGATGGTAGAGATGGTCTGCTTGCATGTCATCAGTCTAATAGAGGCCTTGCAGGAGTGTAACTCAACCATCTTTGTGAAAGTAAGAGGGATTTCTTACTACAAATGCTTAAGAGAAACTGCAGTGCTTAGCATTTCTACATCATGCAGTCTGAGGTGTTTATTATATTTAATGTCCTCTTCATTTTCTTCAGCTGATTCCCATGTGGCTGCCCATGATTCAGTCCAACTTAAATGTAAGTTTTCATCATATCCATTACACAATTCACTCTTGCTATCAACACTCTTGCTTTCTTTCTAGAGTAAACTCTCAAAATCTTCCTGTTAGATGCTAAACTCTCTTTGTGTGTCATTAGCATCTGTCCGCGGGTCTCCAGCTGCGTCTTCAAGCCATTCAGAACCGGGTGAACCACCAGTGTCTCCAGAATCCTGGATCCGGATCATTTCCTCTCACTCTGCGCAAGTGGCTTCAGTGCACTCAGTTTAAAATGGCCCAGGTGGAGATCCAGTCGTCTGAGGCGGCGTCCCAGTTTTACCCCATGTGATCTTTAAAGCAGCGAGCTGTGTGTGATGATTAATTATATGAGCTTCAGCAGCAGATGTAGTTGCTCAAGGTTTGGTGGTCTTCCTAGTGTGTGTGTTATTATCAAATACATTACAGAAATCATGCATAGAGAAAAATGTTAGCCTGTTTCAACCAGGGAAAGGTTTTTTGTATTATCAATAGTATGCATATTTCAAACCAAAATAAACCATTCAAGAGTTAAAAAAACCCAAATTGCTTGAATTTAGTATTTGTGTTAAACTGACTCACTGTGTGCCCACTTTCAGACCATCCCAGATTCTGACAAATGTGCACTGCGTCGTGTCTCCGCAATGGATGCTCTGCAGTGAATGGGTGCCGTCAGAATGAGAGTCCAAACAGCTGATAAAAACATCACAATAATCCACAGCACTCCAGTCCATCAGTTAACATCTGGAGAAGACAAAAGCTGAAACACATCCAGCATTAAGACCTTTTTAACTAAAATACATAGAGTCCATAATCCATAATAACGCTTCCTCCAGTGAAAAAATGTTCTGGTGTGAATCAGGAGAGAAATCTGCACAGATCAAGCGCAGCGTTTAAACAGCTCTAAAGCACATGTGGGATGGAGTTTGATGCGAGGAGACAACAGCAGATGCACTTTTATGGGGAATGGGTTAGCATTATAGACTCGGATTTGGGCCACAGAAGCAACAGTTTAAAATTATTAATGTAAAGAGCAAAGGACATATTGCTCTTGTTGACAAAAACATTTAGCCAGGGGTTTGATTAAAGCTTGATTTTTCCAAAGCAAACATCAGCGTCTGGCAAAAGCCTTCATTCTCCATCAAGCTTATCAAAGAGAGACTATCCTGCTGAGTGTGTCTGGTTGTGGTGTCTGTGTCTGTGTGAGGTGTCTGATGTGGGTGTGAGAGTGTGTCTGTGCTCGGTGGTCTGAGTGTGTGTTTGTGAGTGTGTTTGTGTTTGTGTGTGTGGGTGTGTGTGAGAGTGTGTTTGTGTGTGTGTGAGAGTGGCTTGATGTCTTGAGTGTGTCTGTGTGTGTGTCTGTGTTTGTCTGTGTCTCTGTGTCTGAGTGTGTGTGAGAGTGTGTCTGTGAGAGAGAGTGTGAGTGTGTCTGTGTGTCTGTGTCGGAGTGTTGTGTCTGGTTGAGTGTGTATGTGTCGGTGTGTCTGGTGGTGAGTTTGAGGTGTGTCTGAGTGTGAGTGTGTCTGTGTCTGAGTGTGTGTGTGTGTGAGTGTGTCTGTGGGTGTGTGTGAGAGTGTGTCTGTGTCTGTGTGTGAGAGTGAGTGTGAGTGAGAGATAGTGTGTGTGTGAGTGAGAGAGAGAGAGTGTGGTGTGTATGTGTCTGTGTGTGGTCTGTGTAGGAGTTGTGTGTGTGTTTGTGTGTGTGAGGGTGTGTGTGTGTGAGTGTGTGTGAGTGTCTGTGTGTGAGTGAGAGTGTGAGTGTGTGTGTGTGTGTTTGTGTGTGTGTTTTGTGTGTGTGTGTGTGTATGAGTGTGTAGGAGTGTGAGTGTGTCTGTGTATGAGTGTGAGTGTGTCGTCTGTGTGTGTGTGTGTCTGAGTGTGAGTGTGTCTGAGTGTGAGTGTGTCTGTGTGTGAGTGTGTATGTGTATGAGTGTGTGTGTGTGAGTGTATGTGTGTGAGTGTGTCTGTGTCGGAGTTGTGTTTGTGTGTGTGTCTGTGTGTGAGTGTGTCTGTGTCTGAGTGTGTCTGTCTGAGTGTGTCTGTCTGTGTGAGTGTGAGTGAGTGAGTCTGTGTCTGTGAGTGTGTGTGTTGTTGAGTGTGTTTGTGTTTGAGTGTGTGTGTTTGTGTTTGTGTTTTTGTGTGTGTGTGAGTGTGAGTGTTTGTGTGTGTTTGAGTTTGTGAGTGTTTGTTTGAGTGTGAGTGTGTGTGTCTGAGTGGGTCGGTCTGTGTTGAGGTGTTTCTGAGGGTGTCATGTGTGTGTGAGTGTGTCTGTGTGTTGAGTGTGTCTGTGTGTGTGAGTTGTGAGTGTGTCTGTGTCTGAGTGTGTCTGTGTGTGAGTGTGTCTCTGTGTGTGAGTGTGTGTGTCCTGTGTGTGAGAGAGTGAGTGTGTGTCTGTGTCTGAGTGTGTCTGTGTGAGTGTGTGTGTGTGATTAACTCCCACAGCTCAGAGGCAGCATCTGGCAGAGACCTGCTGCAGTATTCGTTTGAACTTGGAGCCCTTTCAAATATCTAACTCGTTAAAAGCTGCTTATATAATGAGCATCTTCCAGGTAGCGTCTCATAGCAGCTGTGTGAGGAGAGCAGATCCGATCTGACGCTCCACTGCTGGACACTGAGTGACACTTGTGTCAGTCTCAAATAGGCACAGCAGGTGGAGGCACCCTATGCCTTTTCATAGGAGCTTGTTTGAAATAATTGCAATTTTATAATAATGATACAAATAATGGCAGTTGTAAATCGTTTAGTTGAAGTGCATTTGGCAGCAATTACAATGTCAAGTGTTTTGGGTGTGATGTTATTTGGAGGTTGTCTGCCATTCTTCTCTGCAGATCCTCAAGCTCTGTCAGGGTGGATGGGTACCGTCAGTGGTCTGCCATTTTCAGGTCTCTCCAGTGATGTTTGACTGGTTTGGCTTTGGCTGGGCCGCTCAAGGTCATTCACAGTCTTCAGTGTCCTGTTGGAAGGTGAACCTCTGGGGCCATCTGAGGTCCTGAGCACTCTGGAGCAGGTTTTGATTTGGGATAGCTCTGTAATTTTCTGATTTCAACTTTTATTTCTACCCTGAGCAGTCCTTCAGTCGCTGCTGCTGTAAAACACACCCACAGCATGATGACGATGCCACCACCATGTTCGTTTTTTGTTTGTTTTTATGTGTCTTCATTGAGGGAGAGGATTGAGCTCTCACACACACACCTGTCAGGGTGGATGGGTACCGTCAGGCACTTGACTGTATGTTTAGTTTGACCAAAGGTCCTCCTTCCATGGCTTCTGCTGCGGCTGCAGTCCTTCTGGGGACCCACAGGTTTCTCCTTATTCAAAATCACATGCAAACAACATTAAATGAATAAACATTAAATAAACAAAAAATTAACAAAATGATATCTATATTAGTGCTGTCAATCAATTTTAAAAATGTAACTAATCACATTTTTCTGAAATTAATTTGATCTGAAATTACTCTGTCAACATAAAGACAGTATATTTTTAATATTTGTTTAATGGCATCTTTTTTATGCCTGAATGCCAGTATAACTGATACCAATACTACTGATGTCTCTATGAAATTTTCGTTTTCCCCCAATATCTGTACATGATATAGCCATCAGCATTACCGTATAATTGAGAGCTATCATTTTAAAGTATTCTACTTTTAAAAAAATAACTAATTTAGGTGACTTAAAACAATCTTCACATCACACATATACTTAATGTCACGGCAGAGAAGAGTCAGGATCCAAGTGCGAGTGCAAAAGGTAAGGTTTATTTGTAATCACAATAATCGGAGACACAAGGTGATAATCCTCGGTCCTGGTCAGAATCAGTGCTCCACTGAGAAATCCCTTCAACCACTGCGTTGACCAAACCAAGGAGAAGGCTGAAGATCTGTACCCTGACTGAGCGAGAACTGGAAACAGAGAACTGACAAGGAGACAGGACATGAGATAACGAACTGACAAACACACATTGAACAGAGTGGCTTATAAAGGGCTCGCTAATGAGTTGCAGCTGGCATGCTCTGATTGAGCACCAGCTGCAACCACTGACGAGTGACGTACGCACATACAAGCACATGACAAGACGCAGAAAGACCGTCCGGACCCATGAACCGTGACAGTACCCCTCCCCCTAGGAATGCCCCCTGACGTTCCCAGGAAGACCTACCTGTCGATCAAATTGATCGATAAGAGAGTGATCCAGTATGTCCCTAGCAGGTACCCAACTTATCTCCTCCGGACCGTAACCCTCCCAGTCCACCAAGTACTGAAACCCTCTTCCCCTCCGCCTTGAGTCCAGAATACGCTTTACCGAATAGGCTGGTTCCCGTCTACGAGACGCGGCGGTGGAGGAACCGGGACTGGCGGATTAATGGCTGCATGAAAAACAGGCTTAATTTTGGACACATGAAACGACGGATTAATTCTCCTGTACGCTGGAGGAAGTTTGAGGCGGACTGCCACCGGACTAATAATCTTGGTGACAGTAAACGGGCCAATGAATTTGGGAGCAAGTTTACTACTGACGGATCGGAGAGGAATATTCTTAGTTGAAAGCCACACCTTTTGACCGACGACGAAAACGGGAGGTTTCGAACGGTGGCGATCGGCCTGGACCTTGGCGCGCGCCCCCACCTGGAGGAGGGTCAACCTGGCCTTACTCCAGGTGCGTCGGCACCTCTGGACGAATGCGTGGGCAGAGGGGACCGCGACTTCGGATTCCATACTGGGAAAAAGTGGTGGCTGGTACCCTAAGCTACACTCAAACGGAGACAGGCCCGTGGCAGAGACTGGTAATGAGTTATGTGCGTACTCAACCCATGAGAGTTGCTGGCTCCACGAGGAGGGGTTCTGAGAAGCCAAACATCGCAACACTCGTTCTAAATCTTGGTTGGCCCTCTATGTCTGACCATTACTCTGGGGATGAAACCCGGAATAAAGACTAACCGTCGACCCCAACAATCTACAAAACTCTCTCCAAAATTTGGACAAACTGGGGCCCCCTGTCAGAGACCACGTCTACCGGGAGGCCATGTAAACGAAAGACGTGATCTATGACAGCAACCGCCGTTTCTCTGGCTGAGGGTAATTTGGGCAGAGGAATGAAATGAGTTGCCTTCGAGAATCGGTCCACCACGGTCAAAACCACCGTGTTCCCCTGGGAAGGGGGAAGACCCGAGACAAAATCCAGCGAAAGATGGGACCAGGGTCTCGAAGGAACCAAAAGCGGCTGAAGAAGACCCGCGGGGGGCGATTGGAAGACTTAGAAACAGCACAGACAGAGCAAGCCAAAACAAATAAACCAATGTCCCGAGCCATACCTGACCACCAGAACCGTTGTTTAACCAGAAACATGGTACGTCTCACCCCAGGATGACAGGCTACCTTGGAGGAATGAGCCCATCGGATAACGTCGGACCTTACGGACTCTGGCACAAACAACCGGTTCGGGGGGCACCCGGACGGGGGCGTTACCCCTTGAAAGGCCGTGCGGACCTTTGACTCGATCTCCCATGTGACCGCAAAAAATAAAAAGTCTCCTTGGCACAATGGGGTCGGGCAGGGACGGGCGCTCCGAATGATCAAAAATACGGGATAACGCCTTCGGCTTGATGTTCTGAGAACCAGGACGGTAAGAAATGGAAAAAAATCGAATCGGCCGGAAAAAAAAAAAAGAGCCCACCGAGCCTGCCTAGAATTCAATCTTTTAGCGGATTTGATGTATTCAAGATTCTTGTGATCCGTCCAGACCAAAAAGGGCAGCGCCGACCCCTCCAACCAGTGACGCCACTCCCTCAAGGCCAAACTTGAGCCAATAACTCTCTGTTACCAATATCATAATTACGTTAGGCGGAGGACAAACGGTGAGAAAAATACGCGCAGGGGTGTACCTTGCCGTCCGTGGGGGAACGCTGTGATAGTACCCCACCAACTCCCACCTCTGACGCTTCAACCTCCACCACAAACTGCCTGGAGGGATCAGGGGCTATAAGGATGGGAGCTGAAACGAAGCAGCCTCTCAGTTTGGAAAATGCCGCTTCCGCTGCACTAGACCACCTGAACGCAGTTTTGGTGGAGGTTAAGGCCGTCAAAGGTGCAGCTAGCTGGCTGAAATTGCAAATAAAACGCCGGTAAAAATTGGCAAAGCCCAGAAACCTCTGCAAGGCCTTGCGGGAATCTGGGGTTAGCCAATTCACCACAGCCTGAACTTTCTCGGAATCCATGCGCACCCCCTCGGCCGAGATGATGTACCCCAAAAAAAGGAACAGACTGTGCATGGAAAGCGCATTTCTCCGCCTTACAAAAAGCCCATTCTCTAACAGCCTCTGAAGCACTCGTCTGACGTGCTGAACATGTTCCTGGAGAGAACGAGAAAATATCAGTATGTCATCCAGGTAAACATAAATGAACTGATCTAGCATATCTCTCAGAACGTCATTAACGAGTGCCTGGAAAACCGCGGGAGCGTTGGAAAGGCCAAAGGGAAGAACAAGATATTCAAAGTGCCCCCTGGGGTTATTAAAAGCGGTTTTCCATTCATCCCCCTCTCTAATGCGAACCAAATGATAAGCATTGCGGAGATCTAATTTCGTGAAAAATGACGCCCCCTGCAGACGCTCGAAAGCCGACGACATCAACGGTAAAGGGTAAGTATTCTTCACCGTGATGTCGTTTAAGCCCCGATAATCAATACAGGAACGAAGAGAGCCGTCCTTCTTTTTCACGAAAAAGAACCCCGCACCGGCCGGAGATGAAGAGGAGCGGATGATCTTGGCTGCTAAAGAATCAGAAATATATTTCTCCATGGCCTCCCTCTCCGGAGTGGAAAGTGAATATAACTTGCCCTTAGGCGGAGACGTACCCTGGCAATAAATCTATAGCACAGTCATAGGGACGATGAGGAGGTAGAGAAGCAGCCCGAGACTTACTGAACACTCCCCTCAGATCAAGGTACTCCGGTGGCACGTTAGACAGGTCCGAATGATCCTCCTGAAACACAGAACAGACAACGGGAGAACACGCGGACAACAAACAGGTGGCATGACAATTCTCGCTCCAACCCAGCACAGTATCGTTACTCCAGTTGATGTGAGGGTTATGGAGAACCAGCCAGGGATGACCCAGCACTAAAGGAGCCGAGGGTGTGTCGGTGAGGAGAAAGTGAATATCCTCAGTGTGTTGCCCCGAAGTGATGAGCCTTAAGGGTGCCGTGGTGTGAGTGACAGCAGGTAAAGCCTGGCCGTTGAGTGCAAGCATAGTGACAGGCTGAGAAAGCTCCACCACAGGAATCTGGAGGGACCGAGCGAACCCAATGTCCAGAAAGTTCCCCTCTGCTCCAGAGTCCACTAACGCCTCACAGTCATGATAAACAGACCGAACCTCCAGTCTCACAGAAAGATGAGTGCTGGAATAAGAGGATCTGTGTTCCTTAATGGCGCCCATCAGTAACCTCTCCCCTACTGACGGGCGTTGTCTTTTGCTGGACACCGTGCAGCGATGTGTCCGGGACCGCCACAGTACAAGCACACTCCCTCCCTTCTGCGTCTCTGCTTCTCCTGTAGTGAGAGACGGAACCTTCCCACCTGCATGGGCTCGGACTCTGGAAGAGAGAAAACAGTCTTATTGGTAAGTGAAGGTAATTGAGTCTGTGAGACGAACGGCGGTTCTCGGAGTTGTCGTTGCTCCCGCCTCCGCAATCGGTCATCCACCCGAATGGCTAGAGCTATGAGCTCATCCACCCCGGACGGTAACTCTGAAGAATATATCTCATCCTTAATTTTATCAGACAGGCCAAACCGAAACATGTCCCACCGTGCCTCTGCATTCCACCCACACTCTGCCGCCAATGTGCGGAACTCGATAGAATAGTCCGTAACAGTGTTCTGTCCTTGACGTAACTCAGCAAGAAGTCGTGCTGCTTCTCTGCCCGAAGCTGCATGATCGAAAACCCTCCGTAGCTCCTCTGAAAAAGCCTGAAAGGACGAGCAACAAGGCAATCACCGTTCCCACACAGTGGTTCCCCAGTTAGCTGCTCGACCCGAGAGCAACGTTATGACAAACGCCACCTTAGCCTCTTCAGTGGGAAACGCAGATGGTTGGAGGGAAATGTAGAGTGAACACTTTGCCACAAAAGAACGACATAATTGGGGTTCCCCGGAATAAAAGGCTGGAGGGGGTATCCGAGGTTCATGGGTGCGGACAATCGGAAACACACCGAAACCAGTGGATGAAGCATGGCTGGTTGCAGACCTGAAGCCGTCTTTGCCTTCAGATGCTGGATCTGGGTGGTAAGCTCAGAAACCTGAACAACCAAGGCCTGGACGGCATGCCCCGTGGCCATCATCTGATCCTCCTGATGCTCAATGCGAATGTTAGTCTTGGCCAAAAAGTCCCTGAGCTCTGCCACACTCGCTGGATCCATGAGTATGGTCAGTTCGTTCTGTCACAGTAGAGAAGAGTCAGGATCCAAGTGCGAGTGCAAAAGGTAAGGTTTATTTGTAATCACAAACAACGGAGACAACAAAGATAATCCTCGGGTCCAGGTCCGAATCAGAGCTCCACAGAGAAATCCCTTCCTCCACTGCGTTTGACCAAACCAAGGAGAAGGCTGAAGATCTGTACCCTGACTGAGCGAGAACTGGAAACAGAGACTGACAAGGAAACAGGAACATGAGGATAACGAACCGACAAACACACATAGAACAGAGTGCCCTATATAGGACTCGTAAACGAGTTGCAGCTGGCGCGCTCTGATTGAGCGCCAGCTGCAAACACTAATGAATGACGTACGCACATACAACCACATGACAAGACACAGAAAGACCGTCCGGACCCATGAACCGTGACAAATAAGTCATATTAACCTGTGCTCTTCAGCAAGTAGGAAATACACAGAAATTTAATAAAGTTATCAAACACCAAATTCTAAATTAAATATAGATGAATCCTTAAAGCTACAAAAGGTTATTGTTCCTCTTTTTTCTTGCGTTTGAGGAACGAATAACAGCAGCTGTTTTTGGTTGCTATTACTTTAAGAGCTGCCGCTGCTGAACATGACGTGGATCTGACACGCATGCTCGTAGTTTAATTTGCGCTTTAACATGAAATAAGGCTACAGTGCTACGAGCGCAGTATAACGGCTGACACATGGCCTGAGAGCATCTCCTCTGACAGCATTCACTGTTGTTCTGCGGAAGCTCGTCGTCACCTGAACTGTTTCTGAGCTCGTTTGACTCGCGCCTGACGCTGAAGTGAAGTGGAGCGCGTCTGAACATCCTACGGTTTGATGACTCGTAAGAGTTCTGCTCTAAATAAATGCAATTCTTGTCAAGAATAAAGAGACAGAATGAGCAGTTGTGAACGGGGCGGCCAACACATAGACCCCGTTCGTCCCCCCGACCAGTTAGTGGCAGAGTCATCATGAAGTATTGTGACGGGGGACATTAAACTGAAAAAATTGCTCATAATCGCCTGCATTAATGTGCTAATTTTGAAAGCACTAATCTATATAGTTTTATATTTAAAAGTTAATTTACAGTTAAAGGCTTAATTGCACATGCCATCAGATCATTTTTAAACAAAATATTCAAAATACTGGAACTCAAAACCATTAAATGTAATTCCACATGTCTCCTGTGCTTGGCTGTCTGAAGGTAATCTGAGAGGTCGACGGGAAGCAGCAGCATGTTGTCATGGCAACAAGCTGATCTGCTTAAAGACATGCTAGAGTGGAAGTGACGAATGAAATTACTGTCGAAGAAAGAGCGTCGTGTCATTAAGAAACACCAGACACAAGCTAGACACACACTGATGCTTCAACAGCTGATTGCAGTTTTTAGTTAACTGAGAGGTCATCGTGATTCCAAAATCATGTTAAAAGCAACATTACTGAATTAGTGAACTCTGAAACATGTGGACTGCTCATAATTGTGCCACATCTCACTGTTTTTCAGTATCCTGAGCAAATTAAAAGCTGAAATGTGTTCTTTTGAAGATGCATCTGAAGAGCCTAACCCTTTTTAAACAAGGCTTCATAACTGTTCATGCTTTAGTAAATGCAGCTTTGCACATCTACGACAAAGACTATCAGATATGGTGTTCAATACTGAAACTCCTTTCAGTTCCAGTAACCAGCTGAGAGCATTTCGCCGACAAGACCAAATTCGATTTTTTACTATTCTAAAAATATATGCAAGCAAATAACAGTCATGAAGGCTAGTTTTCTGTTAACAGTATTTACAGTCATGCATAATTTATATACCACTTTATACATATAATACATTTGGACTGCCTGCTGACAATATATTCAGTACTCTTCACAGTGCAAAAGAAAAGCTCATATTTCTTAGGGCACTTTTTAAGAAAGGCAGTTGCACAGACACAAGAACAACAAACCCACAGATCCAATTCACGCTATCTGGCACCCCAGCAAGCTCAACAACATCAGTAATTATCTTAATTATGACCTTCCTGGATTATGGGTCATCATAAATCCTCCCACCCTTATAAGTGCATCAAACTGGTCTGCTGCGTAACCCTAACCTAACACGTAATCACAACACAGCCGAGTGCTTTCAGTGTTCAGATGGCCGCTCTGCCTTCAGTTACTATCATTTAGTAGCTCATTTAGTGTTCTAGCCTCGAGGAGATAACAGACTGAAGAACCTGTGCCATGTGCATCAGATCATGCATCGACATTACACACCCCTAGTTTCAGATATTATATTTCAGCAATTTCCAGTCCAAGTTGCATAAATCATTGTGTAAAATAAGTTTAAAAACACATGTCACATGTTAACACAAAATGAATGACTAGTTTGAGTCAGACATCTGTCATGACCTGGGTTTGTGTGATGTATAGCATGCAAATGTCACTGATGCAGATCAACACAGCAGCCCCGTCGCTTCACATTGCATCCGGAGGGGCTCTGCATCGCTTTGCATTATTCCGACCTCATTGACTTCCTGATTAGCTGGAAATATTTCCTGTGGGTTTCACACGCTCCTCGTGCCCACCGCAGCAGTGTTGGTCTTTTTAAAAGAGCTCATGGCATCTTCTCCACAATTTGTACCATTCTTCTCCTTCTTCATCGGTTTCCTGCACATGACAATAAAACAAGAAACCATTCTCAGGATTTGCCACCGCTGACCTGAGACAATACAGTCATGCTATAAAGATAAGCCATAAGAGAAAACACAGTCACTTTGTCAAGGTTTTTCGTGCTGAATATTCTGTCCCGCTCACAAATCATCTCTGTGCCCCTGGCTGTAATCTGAGTTATGCTCAGCTGTTCGAGTAAGACAGTGTTATTCAGCATGGCCTATTTATATCCTCCTGCTTTCACTGCGTCTCTGGTCATTGTATTTGTCCAGCGAGCCTCCAGCGCGTGTAATGCAGGACTGGACTGTACAGCTGCTCTGTTGGTGCTGCGCTCCCTGAAGGTGCATTAGAAGCCATCAGAGAGTCCCGCACGGACACACATCAAAAGCAGCGCCAACAGATTACATGACCATCAAGAAAAACGTTACATAAACGCTAGTGCCGTTTCATTGGATAAAATATCCTTTCCTTGAGCGACTGCTAATTAAAGCATCGTCTGTGGGTTAGAACAGCAGGGATTCACTTTAAATGAGAAAACTGCAGTAACTGGCATGAAATACTAAATTTCATCTTAAACTATTTAAACAGCGCTGGCTCCTTCTTTTATAATTACTGCAGCTCTCATAAGCTTACTTCACTCTCTGACCATCCCAGATGTAGATGGCTTTTTTTCTTCAGTAGAACAGTTCTTTTGGACAATTTGTTTCAATGAACTGGTTCAAATAACCGATTATGTTTACATAATCACACAATAACGTAACATAAACATGTGGATGTTTCACGTGCCTAAAGTCTATAAAAGGAATAAACTAGTCTTTATCAGCTCACCTTTTTACATAACCCATGAGGAACCAAAACAATTTCTTCGCTTCATTCAAGCTCTTGGTTCACACGTTCAAATCAGCGGCTCTTGGGTCCGAGTCGAGTTCAGTGACTGCTGGAGAATATTCATTCATCACAGGAGCAGGTGTGCTGCTGCTTCGGCTCATTCCCAGTCGAAGTGACGGTCATTGAGTAACTCCTAGATCTGTTTCAGACGCTTCAGTCTGATTTGGTGAACTGGTTCAACTAGTTCACTCAAAAGAACCTGTTCAAAAGAATGATTCGTTTGTGAACCAGACATCATTCCTCACCGTTTGCCTGAGGCTCTGGATTACAGGTAATAATGCTGAAAATAATGTTCAGTTTCTTGCACAGACCGATCGCTTCGCTTCATAAGACCTCAATATATCGTCAGGAGCCACAGAGATTCAGTTTGTGTTTCCTGATGTGCCGGTAGCCATTGACTTGCATTTTATGAATCACAAAGGACCGCAATTTCAGCTAAAAATCTTCTTTACTGTTCTACTAAAGAGAAAAAGTCACCTACATCAGTGACACCTACATTTTCGACGGCCTGAGAGCGATTAAATTAACTATCCCTTTAATTGAGAGAGAAATATTTGCTCTTTTCAAATTCATCGCACCACAGAGAAGGTGTACACTTTCCCTTAAACATTGATGTCAGCTTTAACTTAGGATCTTTAGAATAGAAGCCCATGAACCAAGTTTGTTTCAACTCCCCATGATTAGGAGGCACACAGCATATGTGCTGGAGCAGATGGCTGCTGAGATGATTTCACTGCTGGGATTATTGATCAGCTGAAGCTGTTTGATTCTTCACTCGGGTTTAGCATGCGCGACGGAAGAAAGATCAACACCTGCATGTACAGAAAAATCATCAAAACACGTCATCCTATGAAGTCATGTGCAAGATTATTCTTGACCTTTCCTTCAAAAAAATGTGGAGTTTGGAGCATATTTTAGGAACAATAATAAAAATACATTGAAAAAAAGCATATAATAATTTGTACTGCTTGATGATCAGATCTGCGTGGCTTCACACTGGTTTTAACATTGCTCCTGAATCGGTCACATTACACTGGTCCTCCAATCAGCTTTGGACAGCCCATGGTTTTGGTAGCACCCAGCTTCCTCAATAATAGATGTCAGCAGTTGACATGTGGCAGGTGGCGACACAACACTTCACAGAGTTAATACATTTTTGATATCAAAGCTGTTGGAGTGCAGTGCCACCCGTGTTTGAAGTCTGCTGGAGGACACCGAGAGGACGCTCGTGCTGCAATGATGCTTGAACTCAAGGCAGATTCTACTGCAGACGATGCACATTTCTACCTCTAAGTCTGTGTTTTAGATTATTGTTTTTATTTTCAGTATCATTTATGTTCGTGTAGATCAAAGGCTTTCGGTCATTTTTAATCCATGTTGAGTCCCAAAGTTCTAACGGGTCGTTCTGTGTCAACTCAATCAGACTAAGTCCCTGGCTAAACATTTTGATTTCAATTATTATTGTTTTTGTTTTCTGGTGAAAAAAATACGTAAATGAAGAGTGTGTGAGAGACCTCAAATGTCTGAGGTAGTTTGAGGTACTATCAGTGATTGCGTTAAATACACATCTTAGCAGGGAATACTACTTGATATAAGACTATGCATTACATTAGGACATTTTAATCCTTAATCCAGGGGAGGCCACTCTTCTCTTAGACAAACATGTAATTACAATACTGCATATCTGAATCCTTGGTAGCTTCAGAAACGGTTCAAATGAACAAAATTGCTACTTCCAAATATGCCTGAATATATAGACTCTTATGAACACACTACTGAGAGCAAGTAAATGTGTCTCAACTTGACTGTTTCAGTGTATTTGTTGTACTCAGATGGGTATGTTCAATGCAATCGTCTTGTCAGAGGGAAATAAGAAATACTTCTAGGTACAACAATAATTGTTCTTCAGATATTCCTTTTTAAATAAACTTAGTATCAGCTGTAAGCAAAGAAACCCACATTTGTGTTTTGACCACTGAATATCACTCACAGAGCCGCACTGAGATCCCAGTGTCTATGCGACTGAGCTATAGAGGGCCTTAAAATGAAGATGCCAAAAGAAAAGTTCGTCAGGAACCAGAATCTAAAAGGATATTAAGATATCTTCTTGGGTTTTTGAACTGTCACGATTGGCATAAAAAGGACTGCTAAAGTCAACTAACAAACCTACCAATCTGTATAAAAATAAAATGACGATGCTGCCATCTTCTAAAGTCACTTTATTAATATCTCCCAAATACTTCAGACTGGTCAGCTGACAAATTCTCTCCAATTTGCATAACCTCTTGCATAACAACAAACATCTTCCATGATTGTTCCTTACTGTCAAGGTAAAATTCCTTAGCTAGTGCTCCAAAATAAAAGGAGAGAGGAGTCATACGACATTCATATCCACAAGTGACGTGTGACCAAATCTCACAACATTATATAGCACCACAAGTGAAAACCACTACAGGAGCCTTTCCATTATGTCACCACACTTATACTAACAGCACTGAAGACACAACCTTCACCCACCCCTGCAGAATCACAGTCTTCTTGCATTGCTGGGTTAAAATGGGTTATTTCAATAATAAGCTATTCAATAAGCTATTAAGCTGGTTATTATCAGCAGCACTACATAATGCACATTAGGCACAAACTCTGTGATCACGCTACATACCTTTTTATGGCCTTGTAGCAGATAATGACAATCAGCAACAGAAAGACAGCCAAAGCACTAACTATCATCCCAAGCACGATGATCTCCGTCCACCAGGGCCTCGGCAGAGGAGCAGAAGCCTCCGGAGCTGAAAGAGTGATCACACAGCCACACATCAATTCATCATTAAACACATTAGCCCCTTTCACACAGTATTACCAGTAAATTGCCGTACCAGAATGACTTTACCGGTTAATACCAAAATGTGCTTTCACACAGGCAACAACATCCCGAACTACACAGCACAGAGTAAATGTGTCATCATTCTAAATATCAGCAATGTGTGTGGATCAGTTCAAACTAAGGTATTTATTCTGCACAGCGGGGGTCACCAAACTCGGTCCTGGAAGGCGGGTGTCCTGCAGAGTTTAACTCCAATCCTCACCAAACACACCTGAACAGCTAATCAAGATCTTACTCGGCGTAGTAACTTCTAGGCAGGTGTGTTGAGGCAAGTTGGAGCTAAACTCTGCAGGACACCGGCCCTCCAGGGCCCACTTTGGTGACCCCTGATGCACAGCATACCTAATGTGTTTATGAGGATTTCTACTTCAAAACAAGTGGAAAAATATTTATCAAAAAATCTACAAAATATGGATTTAACAAATCAATGCTTTTAAAAAATGTAACAAAATGCTAGAGTTTGTACAGTAGGTGAACTCAGAGCTGAGGGAAAGCAGGACTCTCATTCACTGCCGTCCCGTGTGCATTCACGCGTGATCAAGGAGCACAGGAGTACACTTCACTCAGTTCACCTCTTTATTTGTCAGATTCTCTGTTATGAATGCGTTTACTGTAGATTCATGAGTTTGCACCTATAGTCACGTATGCAAATAAAGGGGACTCTGTCACGTGTAGATTCCTGTGTTTAGTCCCAAACCTTGTGCCTTGTTTGTTGTCACGGTAACTAATCAGTCTCACCTGTTCTTGTTTGCCCTGTGTTCTCCTGTGTACATATAGCTCCTTTGTTTCACTTGCTACTCTGTCATGTAGTGGATATTCTGTGTGGCCGTGTTTTTGTTCCCTTCTCCTTGTGCTTTTGGTTTCTTGCTTTTGTTACTTTTATTAAATCTCCTCCATATAGATCTATGTCTCTGCCTGCATTTCCTCCCGGATTACAGTGGATCTAGCAGGTACACAGCTCATTCTCCTGCGGCAGTAGTGATGCAAAGACTGATTCATTTCCATGAACCGGTTCTTTTCGCACAGTTCGGCTCATTGAACCAGTTCAAAAAGCAGATATTCATCGTTCCTGACATCATAATTTTTTATCTTAAAATCAATTTAATACACCATCATTTTCGTTTCAATAACATGTGATTATATCCCCTATTGTATTCTACAACAAAAACAATCGGAGTGCCTTGTTATCAAGCCATGTTTTCGCGAGTCCGCTACTAGCTTATAGCCGTTAGCATCGCCAGCACAGCTGCTGCTAATCTAGCTTGCATTTCTTATACTCTATTCACACACATTACCACTGTTTTGCTCATTGATTACTTGCTTTAATGCCAGATTTCTGTCTACCACCGAGTGCAGCTTGAGCTGGAGGCTGTGGAGAAGCAGATCCGTGAACTGGTGGAGAGGCAGACCCAGCTGAGACAAATTAGAATACTTCATAAGACCAATAAAAAAAACATTTTTAGTGAATTGTTGGCCTTCTGGAAAGTGTTTATTTACTGTACATGTACTCAATATTTGGTAGGGGATCCTTTTGCTTTAATTAGTGCCTCAATTCGGTGTGGCATGGAGGTTATCAGTTTGTGGCACTGCTGAGGTGTGGCATCCCGTTGTTTCCTTTTACGTGCTCTCAGCTCTCTTGCATTTTTGTCTCTTGGTTTCTCGATTTTCCTTTGACAATACCCCATGGATCAGGTCTTGGTTCAGGTCTGGTGAGTTTGCTGGCCAGTCAAGTACACCAACACCTTGGTCATTTAACCAATTTTTGGTGCTTTTGTCAGTGTGGGCAGGTGCCAAATCCTGCGGGAAAATTAAATCAGCATCTCCATAAACCTTGTCAGCAGAAGAAAGCATGAAGTGCTCCAAAATTTCCTGGTAGACGGCTGCATTGACTTTGGACTTTATAAAACACAAGGACCAACACCAGCAGATGCCACGGCACCCCAAATCATCACTGACTGCAGAAACTTCACACTGGACTTCAAGCAACTTGGGCTATGATGCCGGCAGCCGATATCACCCTGTAGCCCAAGACTGGTTATCCTCTGATGCTAAGCAGGGTTGAGCCTGGTCAGTTCCTGGATGGGAAACCTCCTGGGAAAACTATGTTGCTGCTGGAAGAGGTGTTAGTGAGACCAGCAGGGGGTGATCACCATGTGGTCTGTGTGGGTCCTAACACCCCAGTGTTTTGATGGGGACACTATACTGTCAAAAAGCACACGTTTTTCGGATGAGATGTTAAACCGAGGTCCTTATTCTCTGTGGTCATTAAAAATCCCAGGATGTCTTTCGAAAAAAGAGTAGAGGTGTGACCTCGGCATCCTTGCCAAATTTGCCCATTGGCCTCTGACCATCATGGCCTCCTAACAGTCCCCATATCTGCTGATTGGCTTCATCATTCTGTCTCCTCTCCACCAATAATCTGGTGTGTGGTGGGCGTTCTGGCACACTATGGCTGCCGTCGCATCATTCAGGTGGATGCTGCACACTGTTGGTGGTTGAGGAGATACCCCCTGACAATGTAACGCGCTTTGAGTGCCCAGAAAAGCGCTATGTAAATGTAAGTTATTATATTATGAGCTTCTCCACCCTTCCTCAGACTCTAGGACCTTGTGTTTTTCCAAATGAACTACAAAACTTGCTCTCATCTGAAAAGAGGACTTTGTACCACTGGGCAACAGTCCAGTTTTTCTTCTTCTCCTTAGCCCAGGTAAGATGCCTCTGACGTTTTCTGTGGTTCAGGAGTGGCTTAACACGAGGAATACGACAACTGTAGCCAAATTCCCTGACACGTCTGTGTTTGGTGGCTCTTGATGCCTTGACCCCAGCCTCAGTCCCTTCCTTGTGAAGTTCACTCAAATTCTTGAATCGTTTTTGCTTGACAATCCTCATAAGGCTGTGGTTCTCTCGGTTGGTTGTGCCTCTTTTTCTTCCACACTTTTTCCTTCCATGCACCATAATTCTAATATGTTGAGATAGTGAAGTGTGGGTTTTATGTTAAATGTTAGGCCAAAATCTCACAATTAAAGAACCAAAGACCCAAAGAACTTAACCTACTTCATTCTGTTTGTATCATGAAATGTGAAATCTTTTTCCACGAGCATTCTATTTTCTTGAGATCAGCTGGTATATAATTAATATTAATTATATATATAATTTATGTATAAAAATTAATAATCTAAATAAGAAAGTTAAATACACCCTATCTACCGGACACGAGTGGCACGGCGCGACAAAATACTATAGAACTCATTATAATCAATGATGCTACACTGGATGCGGCACGGCACGACATGACAAATCCCCGACAGTAAACTGCCTGGTTCTATTTAAGAGGTGCTGACACAGAGTTCAAATGTCCTGTAGACACTAGACAGACTCGACCAGTTGCGACGCAGCGGTGTAGACACGGTTCACTGTTCCGCCGCCAAGCAAGCAGCACATTTACTCCTCATCTGCACACGCTCTCTTTGAAATAGGAATCGTTCCCACATTTCTTGTTAACATCTTCCATTTATCACTGTCTTGCTTGTATTTAGCCAGTTTGGAGAAAGCCTCACCAAACCTGACCAGCCGGGCGTTTGCGATCACAGGAACTTGTACAAACGCGGATGGGTGACATGAATGATATGTTTATACTTATTAATAAACGATTCAGTGATTCACTCATTAACAGAGTCAAATGCTTTATTAAGAATGAATCAGTCATTTGAATGAATCGGTTGAATCTCAATGACTCACTCATTAACAATCACTTGCTGTCACCTACTGGCGGTTTAATTTCACATTTCTACTATTTGTTGGGGTGCAGTGGGGTTTTAAGGAGGGTGGCAGTGTTCAAATATCAGTATTCAATGTTTTATGTTAAAAACAAAACATTATTTATGCATCTGAAACTGCAGTTTAAATGCATCCATGTCCCCTCTGAGCTGCATTGAACAGTGTGTAAATACATCTAAATGCTATTTCAGATGCAGATTCCAGAAATGTTTTCTTGTGTTGGAATGAAAGACACTAAGTATGAGATGAAGTGCTTCTTATACGGAGAAGTCAATATTAATGGTTACTGCTTTTTTATATTTAGTAAAATTCTTAAAAATTAGATACTGGTAATACGTTTTCGCTTCAGAAAAACAGTAGAAGTACAGCGTTCAGCATATTATATGGAGAAACTATGGAAAAATGAAAAACTATGGAAGTGTGGAAACTGGAAAAATGTAGGCCTTGTGCATTTCGTCATTGAGAACTAAAAGAGAGCTGAAAGTGTTCACTGGGAGTAAGACACAGTGTGTGAGACAAAGGTATGAATATGATACATACATGTTGATACTGTACTCAATGTGATATAAATATCTCAATGAGTCTTATCTCCATCTGACCTCTGGAGAAGAGTCCACTCAGAGTGATGTGTAGTGATGGCTTACCCGCAGCGGTCCGTGCTCGCGGTGGAGGAGGAGGAGGAGGAGGAGGAGGTACAGGAGGGTATGTCCTGCAGGAGCACAGCAGCTGGCAGCCCTCTGCTCCTCTGTGTATGCTGTGCTGAGAGCAAGACCTCTGGAGCTCTGCCTGGAAGAGAGAGAAGCCGCTGATGCAGATGAACTAAAGCAACACGCACTATTACAGGCTCAGTCTTCCTGCAGGGTCAGCTGCTGATTCACTGAATCACCGGCCAGCACAACCCCAGATCATGCACACACAAACACATCACACAGGCTCAAAACCAGCCACAGCGTTCAGCTTCATGGTAATGCTGCCTGTCCCGGTGTCCTGACATTTTATCCTTCCCGTCAGATTCCCTACCAGGCCTTACTGCACATGCACATCAATATTGTGTCATTTTTCTCACGCTGAACAACGATAATTATTGTATTTGCATTACTGTAAGGGGTAGGTTTAGGTTTGGGGTAGGTGTAGACATTAATAAACCTTCATTTGATAGGTAGCATTTTTCGTTGTCAAATTGTACTACCTTCTGTTTTAAATATGGGAGGAAGCTAAATCTGACAGGGTAGCACAAATCGACAGAACACCGGATCTTTGAATATCGTTCATCAAATGAAACAAACCTTTTTAAAAGGTATAGGTGACTTCGGAAAGGCTAGTGATAGCAAGCTAGCTTTGAATGCAAGATCCCCACCCTCCCTGCATAATCACCTGAATCCAAAACACATGAACGCGCTCCGCCAGAGCAGAGGCTAAGCTGCGGCACGATGAGACAACGCTGTCAGATTACCTCGTGTCTCATTCACTGATGAGAAAACATTACAGTGCAAAGCACATATTATTATAATAACATCTTTCATTCTCACTGGAACGCGCTGATGGCGTATCATGTCTGCGCAAACAGGGTGCGCAGAGATATGCAATTTAATATTTTGACAGGCAGGCAGGACAGCCCGTTATAATGTTCGGACCGAACATGTTTATTGGACGAACATTTTATGGTCCTACGCCTTCCACAGACAATATAAATACATATAAATAAAGTTAGAGCACTTAGTGATTGCTATCGGGATGTGAAGAGACTTTCAACCAGCACAACACAAAATGTTTTTGAACCAAATCACCAACCCTGGAGAGGTGAACTAATCATTTCTGTTGCTCTGGAGAACCATGCAACTCATGCGCGGTCAACACGAACTGACGCATCCCTCCTGACAACGACTCCGTGTTCCCAGTCATACTAAAGTTTCCTTCAAACTGAGCGACTCATCACTAGTTGTCCGTCGTTTGCCTTACTTCACGTATGCTGTTGCATGTCTCTTACCTGTGTTCTGTTTCTGGTTATTTCTATTAAACAATGCTTATTCTGTATACTGTATAAAATAACTGTATTTACCGAATAAGCTAAAAAAATAAATAAATATGAAAGAGGGCACAACATTTAAAAAGGTTAGAAAAGTTGCCTTCTTATAAGATTTAAATATCACCCCTTGATGGAGAGGTTCTGGATGAGTTTTTGTTACATTTCCCCTTAAAAAATACAAAACAAACACATTATTTGTCAACGTGGATGTAAACCATTTTCTGTGAATGTGTGAGATTTCCGGTTCATTAGCCGCTGCAGGGAAGAAACCAGAATAACAAAGTGCAGTAAACGGTAAACCCCTTTGCACTACCAACCAGTGTGTTCACCATTAAGATAAACTCCAGTTTGCAATATCAAGCAGCAAAACGAGCGGTTTTGTACAGCTAAAAATAGCTGGAAGCTGGAAGCGGATGACACCGGAAGCAAAACGCATCAAATTTACAAATGGCCATGACTGCTCTTACAGGAGAAATAAGGTGGATAGGTTTGTTATTATTTTTCAGTTATTATCTTGGCTTCACTGCTAAGTGTCCTGCTGTCTGGTGTGACAGAAATGGCCATCCTACAGTAACCAGCACTGAGGATCAGGATTCAGACCTCCTTCAGCGCTGTAGCGACCGCTGATCCTCAGCTCTTCCTATGGGCTGTGTGGGTGATCACGTACAGTATGGAAACACATCTACAGTATACAGCTGCAGCTTTAAAACAAGCTTTGGAGCTCATTAATACCACAGCACGTGTGTATTTGTGATCTGTATGGAGAACATGAAGAGGTGGTGTTTGCGATGAATAATCTGCAGAGATGGAATGACTTCACACAGCTCCAGTCGCTCTCTCAGTTGTTTCGCAGTTATTCAAGTCATTCAAGATTTTAACGGCGGACACTCAAGCTGCTCTGTAAGTGTCAGGTGTTTGCTTCAGTGGCACAATCGCATCGACTCCACTGCATTTCTCTTTACCTGCGGCGTTATCGCTGATAACTGACAAACATTCATAAGGTTGTAGATAAATATCGACCTCCTTCAGCACCTGTTTATTGTTTTCTGACTTACAAATCATCCTATAACTCTGTGAGAAACCACAAATCAGTGCGTGAGTGAACTATCAAACTGGAACCTGTTTCAGACTGTCTGATTTGGCCGATTAGATGAAAAGTGTGATTCATTCATTCTGATGCTAAACAGCTGATATAATCGGCACATGACGGGGGAACGATTCTCTGGTCATCACCGTCAGATAAGGATTTATCAGAAATACTGTCGCTTTGGTGCACTTCTCAGATCACAAATGAACTACTTTTTCAAACTCCACATCATCTAACACAATAGCAGTTTCTCATTTGTGATTGCTTTGGTACATTCATGCAATTCATTTTGTACATTTATCTGCAGTTTCCTACATTATCAGCTAACTATAGTTAGTCATGTTGCTCCAAATGTATTAGTTCTCTGTGCAATAGTCTTAGGCCTCGAAACATCTAGTCTTTAGTTCATCGTACCAGTCATTGCATGCAAAATGGTTGATCTACAGTAATTGTCATAAACCGTCAACAATATTTTCTACACATTTCTATTAGTCTTTTTGTAAATTTGCCATGAATTGTGCAAGTGAATCTTGACGTTCACTAATGAAGAGAATGCTTGGTTTAGTTCTCTGAAGTTCCTCCTACAGTTCTGCCTGAGGCCTGTTTCTTGTGTTTGCCTTACTCATTTTGTATTTTCATCTTTGTGCCCATATTTCTTTTTCTTTTCTATATCACAATGACGTTGTAATGTTTTTTTTGTCAGAGCACTAGTAAAGTGTAACTGTGAATGCTATCCAGTCTCTTTCAATCCATATCCCACATACATGCGTACATTTGTACTTTTGACATGAATATATGACATACATAAGAAGTGCAGCCTTCTGTATTTCAATGTCATCCAAACTTGCCATAGTTTACATCAGGTAATACTCCTGTAACAGAGTGCAGTGTTATATTGACAACATGACTAAGCATTTCAACTATCTTGTTAGTGAACAATGACACGAAGACTTTTCATTCTGATGCCAATGACTTACTTACTTTTGAGAAAGATTTTGAGCAAGTTACAGGCTTATCTATTATTGTGTGGTGCACATTGTTTTGAGAAATGCACATAGTTCTTTGCACATTTTAAGGATGATTCGAGAAATGCACCAAATTAGCAACTGAGAAAAGCTGTGGTTTACTGAGGCTGAGCCAGTAACAAAAGGAGTCTTTTAATTACTCCAGTTCCTAAACTCTCAGTGATCAGCACTGGATGCAGATGCTTCCTCCACACGTACCTGACACAAGAGGAGACACGACGAGAGCAAGCAGTGCCCAAACACGAGAGGCCAGAGGTCCAGCATCCCTCCTGCCCTCCCGAGGAGACTCTCATGCAGCACGGAGGAGATCTGGAGGAAGCACAGGCGCACTTTCACTCAACGCCTCGTCTTCTGAAGCAGTGCCTCCTGCATCTCATTCAGCCGCAAACGCTTTATTCGCATTCGCTGACTTCAGCTGAGTAAGTTCTCTCGGAGCTGCCTCTCCGCTGCTCGATGTTAGAAGACTGTCTAGCTCCATAGACGAGCCTGAAAGCAGCAGAGAACCCCGTGGTGAGCCCGAGCATCCCTCTGTCAGATCTCTGCAGACACACACGGTCCTGCTGCGTGATGCGAGTCTCAGACACTCCTCTCTCTTCTCCTGAGCTCCTTCAGGGGTGTAATGGGCTTCTCAAGGGTGGCTTATTCGAGCTCTTCCCTCAGTTCTGCAATCATCCTTTATATTTGCAAAATGCATTTCTCGACACAATTCGTTCAGAGAGCACCACACAATGAATTACCTGCAAAACTTTCTCAAATTCCTTAATTAGTTCATCATCTCTCCAAAGTATTTGTCAATGAACACACCAGTGCCATCTGAATGACATTGTTTACAATCACATAATCATAATGTTTAGCCATATAACAGTACACTCTGTCAGTATTTCCTGATGTACACTACAGTTTGCATGTTGCACTTTTTCTCTCTGTTTTCTCTGTTTTCTGTATAGCGCGGTGGGTTTGATATTCGCCTATAGGCTGGTTTAGGGACCGTCTGCAAACTTACCTCTCAGTACAAAACGAAGTCCTATAATGAATACAAATTGTTTACAAAGCCATAGTAAATGCCTTGTGGGCAAACTGACTGAAAATATTTAGCCAATATGTCACCTTAGACAATACCTCCCCTAATGTACCTACAGTACACAAATATTTTTAGAAAAAAAATAAATACAGTAATTCATCGAAATTGGTTTTTTTATGTTCCAAAGGATGTAGTACATTCCTAGTGGCCAGACTGAGTTACTACAGCTGAAATTAACAGGAATTGTTTTTGTTTTGTTAATATAGCCTAACTTTACATATACATGATTGTTGGATCGGTATTAATATCATGGCAGAAAAGATTCTGTCGTACCACAATCATGGGGTAATTTCTATCTATATCTATGAGATATTATATATATATATAAACCTTTCTACAATATTAATAAGAGTGAATTGCCTTTTTCCCATTAAAATTATGAATAATACTTTTTTAGGGCACGAACAGAACTTCTTTTACTAATGATAAACTAAATCTTCTCTCAGCAAGCACACTGAGACTCAAATATTAACTAAAGACGTTCACTTATATTTTTCATATAATAACACACTGCTGGAGAAGTGCACTCTCGGGTGGCATTTTATTACAAACAATTCCTATGACTACATATTACATATTCTGTTGTTTTCACCCATCGAAAATATTAGTGTTTCCAGAAAAAATCTCTGACAAAGTAATGCTTTTCATGATAAGTCTGTTTGTTGCTATTTATGTAACTAGGCCTATTTTCTGTAGGGTTAGAGTTTAGGTTTCGAGAAAGTTTCGTAGGTTTCGTCTTGCATTTGAGTATTGATATTTGTTTATGTCTGAGTAATGCTTTCCTCATAAGACCAACATTATCTTGCAATAAAAACCTTTTTCAGCAATTAAAAACAATAGATGGATAGACCCACACACATTTACACAGCCCAAATTTACAGATAGATAGATAGATAGATAGATAGATAGATAGATAGATAGATAGATAGATAGATATAGATAGATAGATAGATAGATAGACAAAGACAGACAGACAGACAGACAAAGACAGACATACGGATAGAGGGATAGATAGACGGATAGATAGACAGACAGACTGACAGATAGATAGATAGATAGACAGATAGATGGCTAGACAGATAGATATATAGACAGACAGACAGACAGATAGACAGATAGATAGATAGATAGATAGACAGACAGACAGACAGACGGATAGACGGATAGATAGACGGATAGACAGACAGACAGACAGACAGAAAGACAGACAGATAGATAGATAGATAGATAGATAGATAGATAGATAGATAGATAGATAGATAGATGATAGATAGATAGAGAGATAGACAGATGATAGATAGATAGAATGATAGAACAAAAGATAGATAGATAGACAGACAGAAAGAAAGATAGACAGACAGACAGACAGACAGGAAGACAGATAGATAGATAGATAGATAGATAGCATAATAAATAGATAGATAGATACTAGAAGACAGCAGACAGACAGACAGACGGATAGATGGATAGATAGACGGATAGATAGACAGACAGACAGACAGAAAAAAAGGCCAGACGGATAGATGGTAGATAGACGGATGATCGACGACAGGACGACAGACGACAGGACAGATAGCTAGATAGATAGATAGACAGATGTAGAGAGATGATAGATAGAGAGATAGATAGATAGATAGATAGACAGACAGACAGATAGTAGATAGATAGATAGATAGATAGATAGATAGATTAGCTAGATAGAAGATTGATGGCTGATAGATAGATATATGATAGATAGACAGACAGACTGACAGACAGACAGACAAAGACAGACAGATAGATAGATAGATAGATAGATAGACGGATAGACGGATAGATGACGCGATAGACAGACAAGACAGAAGACAGATCGATAGATAGATAGCTAGATAGATAGATAGATAGATAGATCGATAGATAGAGAAGTAGATAGATAGATAGATAGATAGATAGATAGATAGATAGATGATAGATAGATAGATAGACAGATGAAGATAGATAGATAGATAGATAGAAAAAAGGACAGACAGACAGACAGACAGACAGTAGATAGATAGATAGATAGATAGACGGATAGACGGATAGACAGACAGACAGACAGACGACAGACAGGACGCTCGATAGATAGTAGATCGACAGATGTAGATAGATAGATAGCTAGATAGGATAGTAGCTAGTAGATAGTAGATAGCTAGACAGGACAGACAGACAGAGGATAGATAGACGGATTAGAGAAGACAGACAGGCAGGACAGACAGACAGACAGACAGACAGACAGAACAGGATAGCCCGACAGATGATAGAGAGACGACAGACAGACAGACAGATAGATAGACAGACAGAGAAATAGATAGACAGACAGATTAGCTAGACAGATAGAGAATAGATAGACAGATAGTGACAGCTAGATTAGGACAGAAGATGGCTAGACAGATAGATATATGCCAGTACAGGACAGACAGACAGACAGACAGACAGGACAGACAGCTAGACGATAGATAGATAGACAGACAGACGGACAGACGGATAGACGGATCGATGGATAGATAGACGGATAGACAGACAGACAGACAGACAGACAGACAGCAGACAGACAGATAGATAGATAGATAATAGATAGATAGTAAGATAGATAGATAGATCGATAGATAGATAGACAGACAGACAGTTTGATAGATAGATAGATAGATAGATTAATGATAGATAGATAGACAGACAGACCGACAGACAGACAGACAGACAGACGGATAGACGGATAGATAGATGATAGATGATAGATAGATAGATGATATATGGATAGATGGACAGATAGATAGTAGATAGATAGATAGATAGATAGATAGATAGATAGCTAGATAGATAGACAGACAGATGGCTAGATAGATAGATGGTAGACAGATAGCTATATAGAAGACAGACAGAAGACAGACAGACAGCAGAGGATAGATAGATAGATGGATTAGAAGGATCAGACGGCTAGATAGATATATAGACAGACAGACAGACAGAAAGATGATAGATAGATAGATAGATGATGATAGATAGACAGATAGACAGACAGAAAGACAGACAGACAGACAGACAGACAGACACACAGATAGATAGATATAGACAGAAAGA